>CM053593.1:40441429-40492253 GCA_028646575.1 Pseudocheirus occidentalis | reverse complement strand
TTTGACTTTTTAAGGCATTCTTCTCATTGGCTTTCTGGGCCTCTTTTGCCATTTGGGTTGATCTATTTTTCAATCTATTGTTTTCTTCAGTCAGGTTGTTGACTCTCTTTTCATGATTTTCTTGCATCATTATCATTTCTCTTCCCAATTTTTCCTCCACTTCTCTTATTTGTTTTTCAAAGTCCTTTTTACAGATTATCTATAGCTTCTAGGAATTCTTCAAATGTCTTGGAAGCATTTGGTGTGGGAATTCTGACCGTGTTGTCTTCCTCCCATTCCATGTTTTGATCCTTTTTGTCCACAAAATGATTCTAGAGTTTTATTGCTGTTCTTATTTTGCTTTCTTTTCCTCATGTTGGTCAGTCAATTGATTGGTTGTTTTTTTTAGCTTTGTGAAACTCTTATTCCAGGGGCAAAGCTCTGTTCCAAATCACTGGAATTTTCCCAGCTGATGGAGCTATTAGGGAGGGTGTTACAGGCCCCTGCCCCAGCTTTGCCTTGCGGAAAGTGCCCCACAGGTCCACCACCCAAGACCACGATCCAGATCCAGGCCACTCAATGCAAGAGCACTTGGCCCTGATCAATCAACTCAGGCCCCTGTGAGATCTGTGAGATCCTCAGGCCAGGGGCTCTGAAGCAGTTCCTGCCCTTCCCCCACTGTTTCCTTGCCGTGGGTGGTAGATTGGCCAAACTGCTTTTCCTTCCCCAAATTTAGCTTGAAAGCTTCACTCACTTTCACTTACCTTCTGTAATCCTGGTTTAGGAGATTGAAGATTGCTCCATGTGCTTTAGATCTTCTCTAAAGTAGACTCATGCTGTGGCTTGGGAGGCTTGGCTTCTTCCAGCCAGGGCGGCCGCATGGCAATTTCAGGCTGGGCTGGTCTCGGCTCCCGGCCTGCAAGCTTGCAGGATGAGCCCCATCTGATGAGCTGCCTTTCTCTATTCCCTATATTTCACACCTTGGTAGATGTGGAGTTGCTGTAGGCTGTAGATCTCTCTTGTAGACTGGCTGAGGGCTTGGCTTGGCTAGGCTCCTCCTTACTGCCCTGGGGCCTGGCCATGTTTTGATTTCAGGATGCCGTGAGAGATGTGTATTCTGTATTTTTGTGAGTTTTAGAGTCCTAGACTTTGTCCAGAGTCATATTTTATGGATGTTTAGCATGGTAGTGTGGGAGCTGCGGGACCTTGCTGCCCTAATGCTTCTACGCCTCCATCTTGACTCCACCCCCCGAATGCATCCTGTTTTCTTTTTTTTTTTTTGCTCTTGATGATTCATTTTTATCTCAGTTATGAAAGGAGAATCTTTTTTTTTATTCCTATCATACTCCTCACTGATTGTCTTGGTCCTTCAAATAATTCCAGAATTTGTACTTGGCAAAAGTCCAAAGGAGTTAGCTAAAACTGTGGAGAAGAGCATATTTTCAAATCACATCATGCTCCTGCCTAGTGGTTAGGATCTGTATGTATTAGCCCAGGGGGTTCTGATGGAACTATACCTTTGCCTCAGTTACCCCCAACAACTAAACTGTTGTACTAGCTTTGCAAAAAATACGAGGATGATGTTCAACTTTTTAAAATGCTGGACAAAGCTCACTTTTCCTTCATCAATTTGAGAACAATTTAAAGAAACTATAGGGCATCCTCTTTCCATAGAACACTTCTATGCTGATCTAGTCTTTAAACTAATGATTTCACTGTCCTTTTGGGAGCTATCATTCTCCAGAACTATTTACTCCTGTCTATAGCTGCTAGTTTTCTAGAACACTTGACATGGAAATCATGACATAAATTCTAGCTTGGTGCAAAAGACATTAAAATCCTCATTAATATTAAACTTTTGGGGGGGGTTGCGGTTGAAACTACATTTTAAAGATAAAGAAATTCATGTATCTATGAATTTCAATTGACAGTATTTTAAATAATGTTCAGTAAAATGAGTCATAGGAGAAATTACTTCAGTTTTTTATGAAAGGAAAAGACAAAAATCTATCAGAAAGAAAGTGTGATACTTCAAAATAGGCAATAACTTGGCATCCAGGCAAAACTTGAGATAGATGGAAAACAAAATGATTATGACCATCTTCCATTATTATCACTTATGAACAACAAAAGTATTGTGATAAAGCAACATTATTGTGTCACTCAGGGAAAACTAAAGATAAATATTTTACATAAGTTACATCTTAATAGTGCAGGAAAGTGCAGGATGTATTGATGTCTACCTTATGTATAATAGACTTTCCCTTCATTACATAAAAAATGAGTAGGAAAGAGACAAAAAAGTCAGGTTCTTGCCTCAGTCTTCTCTACTGTGAACTCCTCATTAAGCATTCCTACTGACTTCAGAGTACATCTTTAAATTGTGGACAGTGTAAAATATATTCACAGGGAGCTAGAGAAAATATCATAACTCTTCCTATTATTTTTTCCTTTGCAGCATAAAAATAGGGTTGATTTTCATTCCTTTCTACAATTATCACACAAATTCCATTGAGGTCAAGCATCAGCATTTATTTTTGTTTTGTGTCTACTCTGGATATCTTCTGAACATTTGTAATCAAGGAAGATTTTATTTGGAAAGGTAACCATTTGGAGGAAGGACAGTGGGAAATTAGATTTGTGAAACAACTAATTTTCAATCTTGTAAAGAAAATACATATATGTGGTGTTTTGTACAACCAAGATGGAGAAAAGAATGGTAAAGCGTAAGTAATATTCAATGATAATTATTGTTCAGGACACACACACATCTCCATATTATATTCACAAATATTTATACAAGCAGAGCTAGGTAACACAGTGGATAGAATGCTGGACCTAGAAGCAGAAAGATGAAATTAAATCTGACCTTAGACAGTCACTAGCAGTGTGACCTTTGTCAAGTCACTTAATTCTGTTTGCCTCAGTTGTTTGTTTGTTTGTTTGGTTGTTGTCCTTCATTCTCAAAGAGGACCAAAGTGTCATCACTTTCCTAAAGTTAAGTTTAAATGTCTCCAACTGTGGCTGATCTGACCAATATGAGCTCAGAATGCTGTACCACAGGTCGGACACAAATGATCATGTAAACATTTGGGGTGGTTTCTCCAAATTTGCATATCCTGTGTTTCTTTTGAACTGTCTCAATTATATTTTGTGGGCACACCATGCTGAGTTGTCCTTTGCCAGTGTCTCCCATGTCACACAATCAGTTCCAAAGTTCTTGAGAGGTTGAAGAGAACTGCTGAGACACATTTACAAATGTGCTTAATTAATGAAGTCTAAAAATAATTTTAACTGGTGAATATCTGCCTAAGTATAATGACCACATAAAGCTGGCTCCCTAATTCCTTTCTGTTACTAAAGACAAACAAATGCTAGTAGTTGCTACTTAAGGTTTTCTGATCTTTCTTATCTAAGGAATATAGCAACAGGGGACACTTTCTGTGATTAAATAAATCCCTTCAATGCATAATTTGAAGGAATGCTTTTAAACACACAATAGGATAAGTAAAATTTGTGATCCTGAGACACAAGAATAACCCTCTGAAATCTCATAGTTATGTTTAAGATCTATCTGTCTGTCTCTCTGTCTATCATCTATCTTTTTTGTTTTCACATGTCTGTTATGTAAGTATTTGTGTTTCTGTTTAATTGATTAGTCATGTATGACATTTCATTACCCAATTTGGGTTTTCTTGGGAAATATTCTAGAATGATTTGTCATTTCCTTCTCCAACTCATTTTACAGATGAAGAAACTAAGGCAAACAGGGTTAATGTTGTGCTCAAGGTCATACAGGTAGTATCATCAATATCTCTGTCATCTATCTCCATCTATCTTATCTATCTCTATTTATGTATCTATCTTCTATTAATATATTATAATATATATTATACATAATATATATAACATATTATACATTCTTTAACATACACATTAATATATTTATTATCTATCTATATGGCCTTCTAATCTTTACCTCTGTCTATCTCTGCCTCTCTCTCCCTGTCTCTCTCTGTGTGTCTATCTCTCTGTTTTTCTCTGTGTGTCTGTTTCTCTCTCTTCTCTCTCTCTGTCTCTGCTTCTCTCACTTTCTCTCCATCTCTGTCACTTTCTCTGTCTTTGTCTCTCTTTATTTCTCTCCTCAGAAACTTAAAACCTGAGGCAGGACCTTCTTCCATAAAGAATTGATCATATAGTACAGAAAATTATGTGCCTACCTTCACTGACCACTATGTTAAATATTTACAATGAAAGTATTATAGGATTATTACTTTAGATCTGGAAGGAGCTTCAGATGTCATCTAATCCAACTCATTCCTATTATAAGTGAAAAAAATGTGATCTAAATCAATTAATAATTGGGTTAATTTATTAAGGTCACATAAGAAGTAAGTGGCAAACTAAGATATGACTCCTTGTTCTTTTAACCCAAACCAGAACCCTTTCCTTCTATAGACCTAAATATACCTAAAGAAAATTTTAACACAGCCATACAACATCAGGAAATAAAGTCTACAAGCATTGAAAAACACATATACAATTACCTGATAAACTAACACTTGGGTAATTGGCACCATCAGTAGCCTTATTCATGGTGTGAATGTGCAGCAGAAGTGCAGTGTGAGTTGTAAAGGGTAGTGAGTTGAGTGGGTTGGCTAAGAGTGAGGAAATCGAGTGTGTGCAAGGCATCATTGTAATGCTGAAGAATTTTGGTGCATTCATTTCCTAAGCTCCAGATAAAATTGTTCCATAAATTTTCTATGAGAACAACCCTTATGCCTTTGGGTAGAACCATAGTATTTTGAGGCGTTTGGAGGGTTCAGTTAGTAGCTGGAGATCAATCCCCACCTTCCTGTTGAGAAGAGAATCATTGCCTAACTTCCTCTGTTTGACTTTGAAAGTTCTTTATATTTTGACCTCCCCCTTCTACCTTTCCTATCTTTTTATCCATATTTCCCCACCATGTATTTTAAAGATCTATTTATACCAGTCTCTGTCCCTTTTTTCCAACAAAGCACTATCTCCTGACTCTGCATTTTCACTTTCTGTCCTTAGAATTATTTCCCTCCTCATTGTGCCTTTTGGCTTCCCTGGTTTCCTGGGAGTAAAATCCAACTTTTTTCAAGAATTCTTTCCTGAACCTCCTTCCATCTAATATTATCTCCAATTCACCACATATATATCTTTGTATATAGTCCCACCAAACAAATTTCCTGGGCTATATTTTAAGCTCTTATAGGGCAGGGACATCTTTTTGTACATACCTGGCCTTTGATCCTGAATAAGTCTCAATTTATCAATCAATTTTTGAGTCACCTCTTTCAAAGTATAAATTGCAAAAAATGCATTTACCTACATCGGTAGAGAGGTTTCCTCACCTGGGAGGTTCTTATACCAATGAAATCTAATTCCTATCCCCTTGTCTAATGATGGAGTCATTGGGATGCTGAGTTAAAAGGAATTGGAATTTAAAATTGCTTTTCTCTAACTTATTTAGGGATGAGTGAAACAGATCCTAGACCAGGACTAAGGTACCAGGGGAAAAAAACCAAAAATGGGCAATAAAGAAAAGAACTATAGGTGAGCAAATTACCAGATGTTTGGATGTTTAATCCATTTTTCTATCACTTTTTTTTCTGAGAATTTCTGAAGCCTTGTGGTTTTAGTCTGTAGAAATAGGAAGTTTAATCTTCTGGAAAATACTCATTGATCCCTTTGACTGACATTTGCCAGACTGTGATCTGTGGAACCCTGGTGTACCATTCACATTGAATGAGGGATCTGTGAGGAAAAAATGTCCATGCTAGTAGAAATTTGTGTTCAAAAAGGTTATATATAAAATTATGTAGTCTAGGGATATACCCCAAACCCTTGAATTCTCAACTTTCTATTTCTTTTGAGCATTTCTTCATCCTTCAGATAACCTATGTTAACAACCTCAGACTCATACTTGACTTTTCCATATATACTCCTTGCATGTATTATAAGTTAATAAGTCTTCGAAATTTACCATTCCCATCATCCTCTGTGTCTTGTCATATGTCTCTACTCAAAGGTCTTCAATATAGTTCAAGCCCTCGTCATCCCTTGCCTGGGCTATTGTCATTTCCTCCTAACTGACCTCTTCTCTTTCCTGTCCATTCTTCCAATTGAAATGACTAACATCTATGTTTACCCTCATAAATCCCCTCAAGAAGCTTTATGCCCTCTCCTTGCCTGCAGGGTCTATACTACACTAGTAGAAAGGCTGTTAAATTCTGACTACACTAGTAGAAAGGCTGTTAAATTCTGACTATAGGCCATCTTTAAACATTTTATGTATAATTCCCTTTCATGTATTCTATGGTCCAGTTTAATTTCAGTTCCTCAACCATAATATTTGTTTTCCTATCTGTGTGCCTTTGCATAGGCTGGCTTCTATACTTAGAATACTTGCTTTCTTCTTGACCTCTAAAAATCCCAAATTTTCTTCAAAGTTCAAACTAAATGACACGTCTAATAGGAGACCTTTATTGATGACCTCATCTGGTAGTGACAGTTTTGCATATATTTTCTATATGCTTGAGTATAGGATGACAATTTTAGCAGAGTTCACAGAGAATTAGCCTTTAGATTCATGATATTTGGAATGGAGTTATCCCTTTAACACTTGCCATCTATGTGATCTGAGTCAAGTTACATAAGGTGTTATTGGCCCAGACAATGCTATGAGACCACAATTTGCAAAGAAGATGCTGATTTGGTTTCAGGTAATAATCACTATACACCTCACATCCTTCCATTGTATCATACAATGTCAAGAGAAAATAGAACCTGTATCCTTTTCATGGATTTCATAAATTAAATTTACAAACAGGACATCAGTAAAAAAATTTTCAGGATTAGCAGGTAGGTATGGATAAGCTCAGATCTTCGGTATGGGAAGGAATACTAATGTTAATGAGATTACCAAATGGGGAGCAGATATAGATTTATATATATGCATATATCTGCCATTCTGATAATGCATGGATAATCATACCCTTGCTGATCCAGAATACACACACATATATCCTTATGTCTATGTACATGCATATGAGGCCATCTAAAACTTGATTTCTGCTTTTGTGATGATTATGGTGCAGTGGTTTATCTTCATATGATGACTTACAAAACTCTTTCTCTCTCTCTCTCTTTTTCTCTCTGTCTTTGTCTCTCTCTCTCTCTCTCTCTGTCTCTCTCTGTCTCTCTGTCTCTCTCTGTCTCTGTCTCTGTCTCTCTCTCTCTTCCCTCTCCCTCCTTCTTTGTCCACCTATTATATGAATGTATGCATGTATGTATAAATATATGTCAATTTTATTTTTTTTTCAGATTTAATAAGAGAAATAAGCACAGTAGAACAGAACTTTCAAAGTGACAAGTGTCTTTACTACTACTTTTAAGGATAAAAATGTTTTTATGTGATAACGCTGTCTTCACTTAAAGGGTATATAGTAGACATAAAGAAATCACAATTTAAAGAGTAAGAACATTCCTGATGAGCAAGGGCAAAAATAGAAGAGAAAGACAGAGACAAGAATAATTTCTTCTAAGAAGTGATTTTTAGAAACTGAGTAGTAATAGAATTTAAATAAATCATTTCTATCATTGTCCTTATCTTTAGGTTGTACTCCATTTAAATCCTTCCTCTCCCCCACAGATGATGTCCAATCTATATTTACAAAACTCCATTGGATCTTCTTGCAGCTGTCCTTGCTGGCTTATTCAGTGTTTACAAGGTCTTATCTTCCTTATAGCTTGAATACCTGTGCTCTCCTTTCAGCAAATTTCTGTTCAGGCTGCATTCTATGACGATGGATAGCAGCTGGTTTCTTGCCATTATATAGTAACTCAGTATATTGTTCAGCCCCTTTAATCGAGACCCCCTCCAGTGCTTCATCTGGGTGTGGGAAATATCTTCCTGGCAAAGGATCAATGTGGGCAGGTCCTAATAGGTTTGATAATGGACTATATCGTTATCATTCAGCTAAATTAGGAGAAGCTAGTTAGCAGTTGTCTACATAGCAGTTGTCTTTAGAGGATGATGACATTTTTAATCACAACGATTCTAGAGAAAATATTAGCAAAATCTTAGAAATGAAAAGAACCTTTAGTTAAGACAAATATACACACACACATATATACATGCACACACGTGTATAGGTGAGGACACACATGTTCACATATGTCTAAGATGCATGCATATTGCCATACCACAAAACACCATTGGTTTGTGAGTTCAGAAATGTGAGTACTGTCTCCAATGATACAGATCACAAATCCATCCATGCCTACCCATTCTGTGAGATACTGAGCATAGCATCTCAATTTTTTTGCTCAAGTAGCTCCACCAGATAAGTTAAGAAGCTGCTTAATCTTCTCTTGACATTTTGTAGATAGAATTGAAGCATTCATGTGTATATTGGCTATCCCTTATTTCCTTCATGTGAATAACATTTTCTCAGAATCACAGAATCACACAACTCAATATAACATAACGTAATATTAACAACATATAGTAACAAATAGGGCATGGCATGACATCATAAGATGGGATATTCAATGTTATGCTTTGAAACAGTATGACATTATATGATATGATATACTATGATATAGGATGATGTCATGTAATATATATGTAATATATGTACATATGTGTGTGTATTGTTTATACTACTTTTTCATAATTACTTTTTAGTGAACTATGGACATTTCTTGCCTCCCACTCTTTCACTTCATATACCTTTCCATTGCCATTGGGTAATCTCCAATGAATATTCTTCAAAGACTATTTCTAAACATTAGAAACTTACCAGGAGGAGCGGCTAGGTGGCACAGTGAATAGAGCACCGGCCCTGGAGTCAGGAGTCCCTGAGTTCAAATCCAGCCTCAGACACTTAACACACAAAAACCTAGCTGTGTGACCTTGGGCAAGTCACTTAACCCCGATTGCCCAAAAAGAAAAAGCAAAAAGAAAGAAAAGAAACTTACCAGTAAAATAATAGCATTAAAAAGTTGGGTCATTGTTTAAAGCAGAAGTGAAAGAAATGAAGTTATCATAAGAACTCATTTTTTAAAGAAAATTCTACAAGTTGTTCTTTTTTTTCCTTCTTCAAGATGCTATACACTATGTCCCACATGAGCATATTAAAAAAGTCCATAGTTTGTCACTTTAATAGTTTAACTTATTTTCAACTACAGACATTCTTCATCAACTTGGTTTTTCCTTTTTGGATAATCAGAATAAAGTTACTTGATTACGGATATCATTTTGCAGTTTCTGCTTATGTACATAAATGGATATTTGAGTGTGAATATTACTTTCATTTCTTGATCTTCTGAAATTAGGCTTAAGTCTCTTTCTAGCTATTCATTAATCAACCAATCTGTAAACATTTTTTTTAAAGTACCTACTCTGTGGAACACTTCTGTAAGCACTGAGTATTCAAAAACAGAATAATAAAGGAATTCATGTCCTAAAGGAGGGTGTAATCTGTAGGAAACATAAATTAAACATATGTATGTATATTAACAATATATACAAAGCAAATGAAAGGCTTTTTATAGCCAAAACACACTTGTGATCAAGAATGAGAGTCAGATGGGGCAGCTACATGGCGCAGTGAATAGAGCACCGGCCCTGGAGTCAGGAGTACCTGAGTTCAAATCCGTCCTCAGACACTTAACACAAAAACTAACTGTGTGACGTGGGCAAGTCACTTAACCCCAACTGCTCTCCAAAAAGCAAAAAAAAAAAAGAATGAGAGTCATACTGTTCATAATTTCACCATCATAAAAATTAAAGAGGCCACTGTGAAGAAATAAAAAGTAAGGGGATAAAGGCAGCTGCATCCCAGAAGATGTGTCCTTTCTGAAAAGGACCCATGGAGATGATGTTCTGTACCATCTAGACCCCAAAATAGGAAATGATACCCAGCTGATTAGATGGTATTTTGAATCTAAGAGTCTGCAACTACTCACCATCTCTACAGGGGCGAGCAGACCAAGATGGATCATTCCCCAGAACGAATATGAGGGGAGACTGTCTGCCCATAATGATAATTCTTTTTTTTTAATCTTTTTTTGCTTTTTTTGGAGGGCAATTGGAGTTAAGTGACTTGCCCAAGGTCATGTGGCTAGTAAATGTGTCAAGTGTCTGAGGCTGGATTTGAACTCAGGTCCTCCTGACTCCAGGGCTGGTGCTCTACTTACTGAGCCACCTAGCCACCCAATGATAATTGTTTTAAGCTAATTAATGTGACTTCTTATGATACTAGATTTTATGAAACTCATATCAGTCTCAGGAAAGACACAGATTCAACATTTCGATTCAACCATCTCTGGTAAATGAAACACTTGCATCCCTTTTGAACCCCACCCTGCTCTCACACACTTTTACACTTTTAAAAGTTTTCTTCTGGGCATGGAGCCAAGATGGCAGCATAGAAGCAGGCAAACTCCTTAAGCTCCCCGCCATTACCACCTCAAATGCCTATAAAATTTGACTCTAAACAAATTTTAGAGCTACTGAAGCCACAAAGTGACTGAGAGGAACAAATCTCCTGCTGAAGGTAGCCTTGCAGGCAGACAGGAAGGCTCCATCACAGCCTGCTGGGAGCCCAGCCTAGCCCCACATGAGCCTGAAGTTTTAGCCCCAGGGTGGTCCTGACGAGCAGCTGCTGGAGCAGACTTCAGGAGAATGGATCACCAGCAATGGTAGTGGTTTCCAGAATTATCAATCCATAAATATCAAAAGACAAAGTAAAAGGTCAGTGCAGAATTCTGTTTGAACTGGGGGGTGGGGGAGGGAAGATGGAACACAGTCTGATCTCTGCCCCCAGAGTGAGAAGCAATGGAGGCTTGTCAGCTGTACAGTTGCCTCCACATGGGTGTGTCAGAGCTCCTGGCCTGTGTATTGTACTGAGACCTTCCTGGATCTGGATCGCTGTGTTGGGTGGAGGTCCTGGGGTGCATGACCGGAGCTTGTGGTTACTGTAGAGAGGGCACCCAAATAATAGCTCTGGAAACCACAACCCCCCCAGCAATTTGGGACAAAGCTCTACTTTCCAGAAGAAGAGTTCTACAGTGGCAAAGAGCTCAAAAGTCAAGTAATTGAGTAAGTAACATGAGCAAGCAAAGGAAGCAAAACAAGCACAGAAATCAAACCTTGGATTCCTTTTTTGGGGACAAAAAGGATCAATGCATGGAATGGGGAGAAGACAACAAAGTCAGAACTCTTGCACCAATAGCTTCCAAGGAAAATATGAACTGATTGCAGGCCATGGAGGAGCTCAAGAAAAATTCTGAAAATCAAGTAAGAGAAATGGAGGAAAAAACTTGAAAGAGAAATGAGAATAATACAAGAACATCATGAAAAGAGAGTCAACAATCTGACTGATGAAAATAACACCTTAAAAATAGATTAATTCAATGGCAAAAGAGGCCCAAAAATCTAATGAGAAGAATGCCTTAAAGAGCTGAATTTGCCAGATGGAAAAAGAATTTCAAAATCTCACTGAAAAGAATAATTCCTTTAGAATTATTATTATTATTATTATTATTATTATTATTATTATCATTATTATTTTACATGCAACTGGGAAATAAGATATACAGGCACTGAGGTATGGCGATCGATCTTGCCTTACAAGAAAGTTGGAGGGAGAATGGGGGAGGATATAGGAGACAGCAGATTGGGGGAGGGGATATACAATGGCATCTCTGTTTTGGAGTGGTTGGTAGGCGAAAGACAGGAAGAAAATTTGTAACTCAAAATCTTGTGGAAATGAGTGTTGTATACTAAAAATACACATAAAATTTATTTTTTAAAAAAGAATGAGAAGACTATAATGAGAATGGGTGGGGAGGGAGGAAGGAAAATAATTTGGAACTCAAAGGGTTTTTTTAAGTTAATTTTTTTAAATGTGCAACTGGATATATGATATACAGGCAATAGGGTATAAAAAACTATCTTGCTTTACAGGAAAATAGAAGGGGAAGTGGATGAGAGGAGAGGGATGATAGAAGTGAGGGCATATTAGATGAAGGGGTTGTCAGAATGTGCAATGTTTTGGGATGGGGGAAGGGTAGATAGGAGAAGAAAATTTGGACCTCAAAATCTTGTGGAAGCAAATGTTGAAAACTAAAACTATACATACATACATATATATATATATATATATATATATAACAAAAAAAGAATGGGAAGGTTAATCAGGTTTTTTCATTTTTTTGAGAAAGGGAGAAAATAATTTGGAATTAAAACTGTTTTACATTTAATTCACTAAACATATATTAGGTACCTATTATATTCAAAGTACATCGATAAAATGAAACACTCTAACTCAGTTACATTTTACTCCTCTGGTCTCAAGCCTTGTCTATTCTTCTTATTCTATATTTTCGAAAGTATCTGATATATTTAATGGTGATATTTTGTTTTTCTGTGTTCTTCCATCAAAGGAAGTATTTGGACATGGATAAAGTGATTAGCTAGTTCATGTGATTCTCTGTATGGATCTTTGCTCTAGTCAGAAGTTATAGAATCAAACATCACAAAGTTAAAAGAGTATCTCAGCAGGGAGTCTAGGTGGTGCAGTGAATAGAACACCAGCCCTGGACTCAGGAGGACCTGAGTTCAAATCTGGTTTCAGACACTTAACACTTACTAGCTGTGTGATCTTGGGCAAATCACTTAATCCCAATTCCCCTGTCCTCCCCCTTCCAAAAAAAAACCACAACAATAAATCTTACATATGATTTAACCCCCTAAAATTATTTTTGCAAATGGGGAAACTGAGACTGATAGAAATTAACTGACTTACTTAAAGTAATAAATGTCTGAGTTAGAATTTGAATGTAGCTTTTTCTGACCCCAATTTCAGTGATCTATCTACTACAACTATTCAGTATTCCTGTCTGTCATTTGGGAGAGCAGATTCAATTCCCCATTGGAGAGCCAATAGAGAAGAAAATGGCAAACCACTCTAATATCTATGCTAAGACAACCCCAAGGACAATATGGTCCACAGGGTCGTGAAGAGTCAGACACAAATTAATGACTGAATAACAACAATCCAAGCTGGCTCTTGAGTGCAAAAAGAGTCTGAAATCAGTAGGTTGGAACTGTTTTCAGTCTTCAACATAGTTTTAGAAATTAGTGTATGTTGGTCTTAAAGTTCACTTTCAATGCAGGAGTCTGTATTTATATTAATGTTAGCACTTCCTTATTTCTTCTCAGGTATTAGTCTCACAGAAGCATACCAAGACACCACTAACCTACTGTTTGAAATGCATTTGTTTATGATAAGTATAAGCAAATGGCAATCTGAAGAACATATTGGGAAGTCTGGAAAGGGTAATCTCAATATTTTAACCCAATGCATTTGGATATTCCATGTTGTTGCAATCTTTAGTGCCCTGATGAACTGAGGTTATGTCCTTTCCTTTCCTTGTAATCTTTGACTCAAGAATGAAGTCAGATAATTAAGGCTTGGTATAGTCTAGGAAATGCTATCAGCTTTTAGCAGACTTATTAAAGTATGTTTGGTTTTTCTGAAAACATACTGTGCATTTTTACTGACTGCTGAAACTCCCCCAGGTTTTGAGGTCATATAAACATAAAAGGATGTAAATACTCTGTGTGAATAAGAGTGGAGAAAACTCCAGGAGGTCAGAGTGGTAGAGTTTAGAGCTTTCACAGACTAGGGTGTGATGAGGCCAAATTCTGACTTCTTGCTTTAGTACTAGTAGCCCTGGATGGAATACATGATGGACCAAAGAGGAAAGGGACTTCAGTGTATAACTGAAAAGAGCATATAACTGATGGAACTGGGAGGTGCGAGGGGTTATCTCTTGGGCCTTGCAGAAAGATAACTTGAGGGAAGAAAACATTAGTGCTCATTTGGGTAATTTAAATAGAATTGAAAGCATGGCTTGATTTTTTTTTTGGAAAACTGATACCTTATTTGCAATCTGGACATGCTCTTGCTAAAGAAGCAGCTGGTTCTAAGACAGTAGTAAGATAGATAGATAGATAGATAGATAGATAGATAGATAGATAGATAGATACATAGATAGATACATAGATAGATAGATAGACAGACAGACATGCTAGATAGATAGATGGATAGACAGACAGATAGATAGATAGACAGATAGATAAATGAATGGATGGATGTACATATATGCAGGTACTTGTTCATGATTATTATAGGCACATGCATGTATGAATATACGTGCAAATATATAGTATATAATATATACTATATAATTTATACTAATATATACTATAATATATACTATATATAGTATATAATATATGTGTGTGTATACTCACCTAAAATATAAATATATACATATATACATACACATACACATATGTATATATAATATACTATTCACAGAACTATGGATATATATGTGCATATATATATGATATTTATACAAATATGTATTTTTTCACATAATTCTTTAAAGCTCACAAAGTTCTTCCATAGAATGTAGATGACTGTTGATCTGGAAAACTACTCATCTCTTTATGGAGGGGACGTGCATTCAAGAGAACAAATGAGATGTTTATTTTCGGATATGGTAAATGTCGAGATCTGTTATTTTTTATTATGTATATTTATCTCCAGGTTTCTATTTATTTTTCAAAGCTGGAGGTTTAAGTAAGTGAGAATAAATCCTTGCCAAATGAAAAAAGAAAGTAAGTGTTTCCCTGATATCAACACTCCTAGAGTTATAGTTTTTCAAATACTAGTACCCTGCTTGCATACCACTTGACCCACCTCCATCTTTTTAACTAATGGAAACTTAGTAATTTACCAAAGTTCACATAGGTACTAACTGAAAGAATCAAGGCTTGTCGCCAGGTCTACTGAACACTTCTTTATCCTCACTTCTGTTTTGTGGAGGGTCGTTGATGAATAGTAGAAAATTGAACTCTTTTCACACTTTTCAATTTTTTGTTTTTTTATTATTTTTTTGAACATCAACAAATGGAAACATTTTAAAATACCAAAAAGACAAAACAAAGACTGTATGTAATCATGGGTAATAGGTTTTTAAAGTATATATTTACTACAACAAGCTAATAAGAAAATTTTC
Source organism: Pseudocheirus occidentalis (assembly GCA_028646575.1). Classification (NCBI taxonomy): domain Eukaryota; kingdom Metazoa; phylum Chordata; class Mammalia; order Diprotodontia; family Pseudocheiridae; genus Pseudocheirus; species Pseudocheirus occidentalis. The sequence continues at coordinate 40,477,142 of CM053593.1, read as the reverse complement.
CTGCTCATGCCCCCTTCTGATTTCCTTTTTGTTTCCTTCTGTGAATTTTTGTTTGTTTTATTGATGCTATTTTCTTTGTCTTCCTCCCTCCCTCCCTTCCTCCCTCCCTTCCTTCCTTGCTTCCTTCCTTCCTTCCTTCCTCCCTTCCTTCCTTCCTTCCTTCCTCCTTCCCTCCCTTCCTCCCTTTCTCTTTCTTTCTTTCTCTTTCTTTCTTTCTTTTTTCTTTCTTTCTTTCTTTCTTTTTTCTTTCTTTCTTTCTTTCTTTCTTTTTTCTTTCTTTCTTTCTTTCTTTCTTTCTTTCTTTCTTTCTTTCTTTCTTTCTTTCTTTCTTTCTTTCTTTCTTTCTTTCTTTCTTTCTTTGTTTTCTTCTTATCTAGCATAATTCCATGAAGTTCCAAGTCCAAAACATACATTGAGAATTGGGTTTAGTCAACCTGGTTTCTCATGACTTCATGAGGCTGGGGCTAGGGGCATGGAATCATATCTCCAAGGTTGCCATTGCTTGATTTGGGACTAGGGAATTCCATCATCTGTACCTAGAAATGAAAAGCATAAATTAAAGATCAAAACACCAAGCCCATTCCCCAGGGACACAAGGCAAAAGGAACAGAGAGAAAAGTAGTCAGTCCTTTCCTTCACACGGTTCACTTCATAGTACCTGTACTATGGGTGAACTCGAACCCTCACTCTTTCTATAAACCAATACAGGAAATAGCTTGAGAATTTCTCAGTCTGGTATTCTGAAAAATTGAGTCTGTTCTGATACACAGCCAATGGAAACAGGCTATTCCCATGCAGAATATCTTGTTTTAGAAGCGAGTTGTTGGCATTTACAGCATGGCTAGCTCCATCTTAGGTCATGGGGGCATGCTTCAAGATCATATTAAAATTGATAAAGTACTGGATTTGGAATGAGAAAAACCTCAGCTCAAATCTTGCCTCATAGACTTACTTGGTATATTACCCTAACTAGGTCATTTAGCCACTGTCTGCCTCAGTTTTCTCATCTGTAAATTGAAGACAATTATAGTGTCTACCTCCCAGGTTTGCTATGAGGATCAAGTGAAATATTCCATTCAATATTTCCCAATCTTAAGACACAAGTTAAACAGCATATTGCTTCCTATAATTCCTAAGAAGATCAGGAATTTTGCTGCATGAAATTTAGTAAACAGATTGGATCAGAAGGCTCACTGATGGGCGGATATATTCACCCACTCCTGTCCTTTTCCTCCCATTTCCCTTTTTCCTTATCAGCATCCTCCTCCCATATTGATTTTCCATTTACTTAGTAGGATAAGAATCACTTTCCTTAACTTAAATTATTCTTCCCTTGCTTGGTTGATATAAGCATAAATATGGCAAAATGATCATCACTTGCATTTTCTGACGTTTTATTCTCACTGCTGTTGGGGAGCTAGTTGGTACAGTGGATAGAACACTGGGCCTCTAGTCAGTAAGAACTGAATTTAAATCTGATGTCAGATACGTACCAGCTATGTGACTCTGGGCAAGTCATTACTTCTGTTTTCCTCAGTTTCCTTATATATAAAATGCACTGGAGAAGGAATGGCAAAGCACTCCAATGTCTTTGTCAGGAAAACCCCAAATGCAAGGGGTGGAGCCAAGATGGCAGTATAAAAGCAGGGACATGCTTGAGTTCTTTCCCTATCCCCCCCTCCAAAAACCTGTAAAAATTACTCTAAACAAATTCTAGAACTGCAGAACTCACAGAATGATGGAGCGAAATAAGTCTCTAGCCCAAGAGAGTCAGGAATGTCTACAAGCATCTATCACATATGACTGGGAGCAGAAAGTAGTCCAGCATGGACCATGCCTGCATAGACAGGCAAGAGTGGGTCTCATGGGATTGAATCACTGGCAACTGTGTTGTTTTCTATAATTTTTTCTGCCCACAAATGCCAAAGACAGCATAAAAGGTGGGTGGGAAAACTCTGTGGGACCTGAGTGAAAGAGGAGCAGGGTCCAACCTCAGCCCCAGGGTGGCAGAGGAGGTGGCTTCTGGAGTTTCCAGCCCACAGATGGTGTGAGGATTGAGGGGCTCATCAGAGGGAGATTGAGGAATCTCTTTGCTGAAACTGAGGCAATATCCTCTTGCTTTGCCCTGCTTGGATCCAGGTCACAGTACTGGGTGGTGGTACTGGGGTGAGGAGGAGTGGTGGTGTGATAGAGCTTGTGGTGGCAGTGGAGTGGGAAACCTCCTGACAGCTCCAAGGCAGAAAAGAGTGCTTGTGGACACTCAGACAAGAGCAGAGGACAGGAGAGGAGAGATTATTTCTTCTTTGATGATACCACCTTGGAAGAGCTAAAAAAAATTTAAGTCTCTAGAAGTATCTTTAAAAACATCTGTGCAAAATCCCTGAAGCTTTTGACAGTATACCCACCCCCCACACCCACTGTCACCCCCACTGGAAACAGAGTCCTATCTTGACAAAGAGTTAGAAAGTCAAATAAGTGGCTGGGAAAATGATCAAATACCATAAAACAAACATACTTCAGACTATAGAATCTTATTTTGGTGACAATGAAGATCAAAATGTACAACCAGAAAATAACAAAGTTAAGCCTCTGACATCAAAAACATCCAAGAAAAATATGAATTGGTGACAGGTCATGGAATACCTCAAAAAGGAGTTTGAAAATAAAGTAAGAGAAATAGAGGAAAGAATAGGAAAAGGAATGAGAATGATACAAGAAAATCATGAAAACACATCCACAGTTTGTTGAAGGAGACCCAAAAATTATTGAAAAAAATATCACCTTAAAAAATAGACTAACTCAAATGACAGAAGAGGTCCAAAAAGCCAATGAAGCAAAGAATGTCTTAAAAATCAGAATTTGCCAAATAGAAAAGGAGGTCCAAAAGCTCACTAAAAAAAAAAGAATTCCTTCAAAATTGGAATGGAGCAAGTGGAAGCTAATTACTTTATGAGAAATTAAGAAATTATAAAACAAAAACAAAAGAATGAAAAAAGTAAAAGATAATCTGAAATATCTCACTGGAAAACCACTGACCTGGGAAATAGATTCAGGAGAGATAATTTAGAAATTATTGGATTACCTGAAAGTCGTGATAAAAAAAGCCTAGAAATCATCTTTGAAGAAATTATCAAAGACAACTGCTTTGATATTCTAGAGCCAGAGGGTAAAATAGAAATGGAAAGAAGCTACCAATCCCCTCTTGAAAGAGATTCCTAAAAGAAAACTCCTAAGACTGTTGTAGTCATATTCCAGAGTTTCCAGGTCAAGGACAAAATATTGTAAGCAGTCAGAAAGAAACAATTCAAGTATGGTGGAGGCACATTCAGGATAACACAAGATCTAGAAGCTCCTAATTAAGGTATCAGAAGATGTAGAATATGATATTTTGGAGTTGAAGTAAACCAGGGAAGTCCTAAATGCAGGTCTCATCATATCACCTCCATAATCAATAACATACAGTGACTCTATCCCTATCACATCAAGGATCAAATTTAAAATCCTTTTATTGGCATTCAAAGCCCTTCATAATCTGACTACACATGCACTCACACACACACACACACATACCAATTTTTTATACCTTAAATCCTGTCAAGTTCTCAAGTTCTCTGGGATTCAACAATTCTGACTTCCTTTCTATTCCCCAAACAAGATACTCCATCTTTGAATTCTGGCCATTTTTGATTGTCTATCCTTCATGTAGGTAACGCTCTCCATATTCATCTCTCCCCTTCCTCTCCCTTCACCTTCCCTTCCTTTCCCTTCATTTGTCTTTGTAATTACTGTGCTTTCAACTTACTTAGCTGTAATAATAGTGTATATTGTTTTCCTGTTTTAGCTATTTGTTTTATCTAAGTTGGAAACAATACCAAATCAAGGTAGGACTTGTTTTTTTTATAGAGAAATGGTTTTGAGTTCTCTGCAGTGTTATATTTTTGACCTAGAGTAATCCAACTTCTCCAAGCTGGTAATCACCCTGCTGTTTCCCCTTTGCCATATCTGGCAAAGAAACAAATGCAGCTGATGTTATACTGAGGTCTGGTCACAAAGCTTGTAGGATGAATCTGGCAGGTGAACTCAGTGGAAAAGAGTCAGATTGAAGGACAGGAGATTGTCTTTTCACATATTTTATATAAAACATTCATATGCAATGATGAGGATGGAGGAAAAAAGAGATTAAGATTTGACAACAGGGACAATCTATAATGTTAGAGGGGTTTTTTTTACCTTTTATTTTTTTAACATGTGATAGTTTCTACTTATGTATTTGTAAAATTAGTCCCTCTGAACAAACCTGAATAGATGCCCTTAAAGGTTAAAAGAAATATCTGCAAAATAATTTTGCAGTTATTATTACTATGAATTTTAAGAAGCTTTCTTGGGAAATCATTCTGTCATTGAAATATGTCCTCTTTATTGCTTTCTGACAGTAGAGAAAATACTTCAAAGTGGTGTTTAATTTTTGCAATGTAAAGTAGTTGACTTTGCAAAGAGATTGTAGTTCAGGTCAATGATAGGAATTCTGTAATTTAACATCTGTTTCAAGACAATAACCTCACTGGGGCTTAGGGAGACAGAGTCCCAGCACCAGCTTGAAGGCCACCCCATCTCAGGTAACATTTTATGGGCCACAGTATTATTCTCGGTTCTCTCTTTATATAATGTTTATGTAGATTGTCCATTAGGCTTTCACAAATGGCTTACAGAGACTGAAAATACCATGTTACTTACGTATAGACAAGAATTGCAATCTGAACCTGCCAACTTATATTCTGTATTATAGGACATGGAAGGCAAATTAATTAAGGATGAAAGCTCTATTCCATGTATCCCTATTATTGGTAACTATATTTCCTTAAACCTGTAGGAAAAATAAGTAGGAATAGGTAGCAGATGGGTAAGAACAAAGTAAGGAGACTGGACTTTCCCATGAGCAAGGAAGTATTAACTCCATGTTATATTCTTCTCACTTTGAGTTTTCCCCATCCATCCTCTATCTTCCCAACCTAAGCTTTCAATTCTGCAAGCTCCATATACACATTCACACATGTGCACATGGTTCCTTGAGGTCAGCTCTCAATTCCCTTACCTGTTTGGACAAGTGATGCACACTACAGTCACACGCTGGAGGCCACAGTTACACAAAAAGGCAGAGGTCAATAAAGATCACTTACATTTCTTATGAGTCTTTTCATCTTTCCTTTCTCCTGTAGCAAAAAGGCCAGCTAAAAGTGAAAGGAAGAAATGTCAAGGGGCTTTGCTGTCAGGCTCTCAAAGAAACTCCCCCCCAAACCAATCCACCAGCCCTTCACCTTTTATTTCCTTGCCTGAGGAAAAAACAGTCTTTTCTCCCTGACTTTTCCTACTATAAGTCAGGCTTCTCTCCTTTGGAAATAGGTAAGCATGACTTTCCTCTTCTTCCTTGATGAGATATGACCCCCCCCAACCCTGAAAAAAAGAAAAAAGAAAGGAAGAGAAAAAAGGAAAAATAGGAAAAATGGTTATTTTTTTACATGAAAGCCAATCAAAGGAACCATAATGTCATACAGTTCAACATATTTGACATCTGTTCTGTAATAAAATGCAGTTCATACATATGGCACTTCCAACTCATACATATGTTGTACTCACACATCCCCAACTTTCTGTTTGGGGAGTTTTCTAGGTATCTTTTCTATATGATTATTAGACTGCTGGTATTTCAATGGTCATTATTTTCTTATGCACATGACCACTTACTTGTATGCTGAGCAATGATGACTAGAGACCACATTATCATTATCAAATTCCTACCAACTTTGTTATCAACTTGCCAGCATAATGATGATAAGAGGACAGTAGGGAGCTGGTAACTTGCACTACCCCATCGCCCAGCCAAAGCTTTGGAACACATTTGGCTTCCTCTGCTCTCATTGTGGTGCAGTGCCCCCTGCACCTAAGACTCATCACTCTCTGAAAAGAAATGGCAGAGAGATCTTACTAGATTCTCCACTGAAAGAGCGAACCCTGTGTTACCATATCATTTTTTTTCCCATGAGGCTGCAGTGTTCTTGATCTACAAAAGTACAGGGACTATATTTTGTCTTTTTTTTTTTTATATTTCCAGCATTTAGCATTATGTCTGGCACATATTAGGTTTTTAATAAATGGTCTTTCCACTACAGTTTAAATCTTGCCTTTGCCATTTCCTACCTGTGTGACTATTTCTGTAGGATTGATTTTGCTTTTCTAAAGGCAAATAAATCATTGAGGTCCAAGTCAAACTGAAATTCTCTGACTCCAACTCCAGTGCTACTCAGGCCTAAAGCATTCCTTAGTCTAATTAACCAAAGAAGGAACCAAGAAAGTGATGGTTCAAAGATTTGAACTTTTTCTTAAATTTTGGTAAGGGAACAAATTATGTCCTGTTTTGCCTCCAGTATTTATTAGTCATATAGCCATACTTAAATCACTTGCATTCAATTCCACAAACATTAAAATGTTTTATGTGTCTTAGAAGAGCTATTTACAATTTTATTTCTTTAATAATCAAATTAGTTAATTAAATCAAATTAATTAATCAAATATTTAATAAATCGATTATTATGAGTATTATTTGATATACAGGATGATAATTAAGAAAATATAAGTGAAACAAAAGAAAATGTAGTTCTGCATTCAAACAACCTGGATTCATATCCTGCCTTCTGGGCTGCCATTTCTGCATCTCTACAAAGGACTAGATGACCTCTGACATCTCTTCCAGTTCTTGATCTGTGATTCTATAATATGGGCCAAAACAATGTAACAGTAAAGTGGTGAATAAATATAAGTTTATGTGTGTCTCTCTCTTGTTAGGTGATGCTTTTGATTTCATTCATATATGGAACTCCAAGTATGAAAATTACATCCATGGATTGGTAAATTCTTTTCTATAACATAGTTTTGAAAGGTTAAAAACATGGGTTTTGAAAGGTTAAAAGTTAAGATACTATGAAGCTCATTTCAAGAGAAGAACATGAAATCTGGTTTTCTTAACTCTTAGGCCAGAGCTTTTTCCACTATTCATTCTGTTTTTTTTCATTGTAGTAATTGCATTCAAATACAGAAAAACAGCTTGGTTTAAATTAAGTAAAATTTCATTTTATGGAAAAGGGTAGTATTTGTCTTTTATGTTATTTGCTTTGGCATTTCCAATCCACCTTACACAATAATAGATGGTAATATACCTTACCACCCCGCACAATATGGATGCTAAATAAACATTTAACGAAGTGAATCAAATTCCTAGATTTCAAGCACTGTGAGGTCAGAGATTCTGATTGAGAGTTGTTTCATTTCCAGGAATAGCCATACAACTCAGTAAACAGTAGTGGATAGGTAAATGTTTAATGACTGTGTGATTTCATTAAGAAAGAATAGGAAAGGTAAATAAAAGATCCAAAAAGACATTCCTTTGACTGACACTCAGATCATATTTAATGACATTATCTTTTCCCATTGTTTTATTATAAGCAGTTTTTAAGGTAGTGCATCAGATTTATGTTTTATGGTGTGTATATATTTGTGTGCATGAGAGACAGACAGATGGAACCAGAGACATAAACAGAGATATAGAGAGAGAAGAAAGAAAGGCATACAGAAATACAAAGAAAAAGAGAGGAGAGAGATGAGAAGGAAGGGAAGAGAGAGAGACAGAGACAGAGAGAGAGAGAGAAATAGAGAGAGAAAGAGAGAGGAAGACAGAGGGAGACAGAGGGAGAGGAAGAGAGGGAAGGAGAGAGAGGAGAGAGAGGGAGACATGTAAAAGTAGAGTAATAGTAAATCACAATGAATAGAAATATGATACTGGTTCAATGATAGGTGGGCTAAAATATGGCCTCATGAAATTAATTTTACCTATGAATAAATTGAGGAATTGAAATTGGTCCAAGAATACACCCAGTTAGAACAAGATGTAGCACCTACTTCTTCTGATGTCTGTATGGCATGCTATCCTCCATTAAGAATGAAAATTCAATCCCTAGACTTTGGGTAAAATTAGAAAAGAACAAGAGTTAATTATTAGATAAATCTGGTTGGTTGCGCACATGAAAATGCAATTCAAGGACATGAAACATTGAAAATAAATTATTTTTACCTTATTCTATGAGCTAGTAGGATACTTCTGGAAATCCATTTATCCTTGCCTGGTGATCTCCCCCCCCCCTTTTTTTTTTCAAAGAACATCGATGAGTTACCTATTTAGTATTAGGGAATATAGTCCCAATAGTTGCATAGCCTTTTTAGAGTCTTTTTTAAAATCTTCAAGCTTTTTCCAATACTAACTCAGACTTCAAAGTAATTCTGAATATTCTTTATCCCTTCGTGCAAACTGACCTGATCTATTCTCCATGCATATCAATCCATTTCCTACCTTCCTATCTTTGTATAATTGTTCTTCCATTTCTGGAATGCACTCTCTTGTCTCATTTGTCCTATAGAATATTTAATTTCATCAAAGCACAGGTTAGCTGCTACTTCCTATTTTTAGGCCTTTTTTCCCTTTTGAAATCGTTTGTGAAGGGGGCACACATTCTATTACTAACAATTTAGTTCTCTTAACTCAACAGGCATTTTATTATGTCCACGATGTGTCTGAAGCATACTGGTTTTGCCACCCTGACCAGTGTACTAATCTGTCAAAGTTATAGAGAATTCAATAAGATGTTAAGTTGCAAAAATGATGCTCACTTGCATTGATAGAGCTGTGTGTTTATATGTTTGCACATATATCTGTAATGATGAGGCGATTTGAAGATCTTTCATGGCCCTTGATTGAACTTGCTGATGTAGCAGGAAGGGGTGGAGCAAGAAAAAGCCAGAGCCAAGGTAGAGTCCATGTGGTGGTGACTGGAAGCAGCAGCAGTGGCAGTGGCTGCAGGTTGCAAAGTGTGAACTCCTTTCTTTGAGCCAACCAGAATCTCTGCTAAGGACTCCTGCTGAGGACTGCCAGGGATGGGAACTGTGGGGGTGGGGGAGAGGGAAGCAGGGCATGGAGCTTCTGGGAGTAAGTTGCCTGGATGCTGAACAGTTGCTGTGAGTGAGGAGGGAACATCTTTGCCTGAGGTAGCCTGTCCTGTTTTGAAGGCTTGCGAATGTGGGTATGTCTTATATTAACTACATGTGTCAACTTCATAACTACTCTGATGGATTTGACTTTCTGGTTTGGGGAATCAGTTTTCTGATATTTCAATAAGTGTTCTAGCTATATTTACCATGTAGAAAGTCTGTTACATTTTGTGATTAATAACCATATTGGCATACTTATAGTTACTGTGGGCATTGTGAATACTGCATTCTTGATACAGCATCTATGCCTATGTGTGTGTGTGTATATCTATGTATGTATATATAGGTGTGTGTATATATGTACACTTACATATTATATGTGCATATGTATGTATAAATAAATGTGGTGTATGTATGTATGTGAATATTCACAATGCTCCCATAGCTGAAATTTGAAGAGAGTCAGGGCTCTGTAAAGTAATATTTTGTTTTTACTTATCTTTGTACATGTTGTCTCACCCTAAAATTCAACTGGTTATTCAACATGCATTTATTAAATGCTCCCTGTTCCAGGAACTACTGCTTTAAGTACTAGAGATACAGAAAAGTGCAAAAACAGTAACTGCCCTCAAAATGATAGGTTTCAGAGTTTACTGATGCCAGGATCAGTTTTCATGTTCGTCTTTATATCTGCAGTACATAGTATTGTGCAGAAGTAGAAGGTACATTATGAATGTTAAATTTAATTCTTCTGGTGAATTATCACAATCAGAATTGAAAAATACAATTTTTGCAGGGGAAGAAGTCCAAGTCTACCATTTTAAGAATGTTTTAATATCTTTTACGGTCCTAGTTTGAGATTTCTTAAATTATGCCCTTATAGAAGGATTCTGAAATAATAATATTTGTATTATTGTTAACTGTGGGAGTGGCTACCACAAGCAAGTTTTATCATTTATGGTTGTGCCTTCATAAACGATTCTTCCTCACAGCAGGATTTTTACAAAGAGAGTAAAAAATTATTTCAGAAATCTAAAACCACTGACCCATTAGTCAGCAGACCATGCATCATTTATGATTGAAATACCCATTGGGGCAAGAAAAGAATACAAATTTAACTTGGGAATATGTTTCTAAATTGACTTAACATAAAGTTGAAAGTTCCTTTGCCTCTAATGGCTCTTCAGTTTTCTTATTGCAATTTGCCAAAAAAAAATAAATAAATAAAACAAAACAAAACCCTCTGAGTATTCAATAAAATCCTTAAAAACATGTTCCAGCATCCAGAGAGGGAGAACTGGATTCCTTGTTTCAAATGGTTTGGTCACATGTCCATGTGGCTCTTCATCTGTATAATGATTCCTTTCACCGCCATCCATATTGGTTTTCTACCTTTTCAGTCAAGATTGATTAAAATTAGACCCATTTTTTTCAGGATAACTGTCTCAGCCTCAAACTTCATGTTGTCTCGTTTCAGTGGTCTTTTTGCACAGTCATTTTTTACCTAACAATTGATCCTACAAGTGGGAGGCTTTTGTGTTATGACATTTTTTTAGAAATTTATATTGAGGCATACTTTTCAAGTATTCTATTAAAACTGTTTATCTCCATAAGTGGTAAGATATAGTTAAGTTCATATATATTAGCAAGGACAGAAGAGGACCTGCGAGATAGACAGAATTTCCAGCAGAAGTCCATAGGCCATGGCTGAGGTAGAAATTCAAATGTAGTCACCTAGAGCACAGACTTTTTTTATGTCAGGAATGAGAAAAGGCTTTAAACTTCCCCCTTCCCTCACACTCCGTATGTAGACATTTATGTCACTGGAAAGTAAATGAAGCCAAATTCATTCTTCAATAGAGTCATTCCTCATCCTTTGGATGCATATTTGAAAATGGGGTAGAGATCCATTAAGTAGACATTTTTGTATAAATGCAGTCAGTCAGTCAATAAACATGTGTTAAGTACCCACTACATGCTAGGTATTATGCTAAGCATACAAAGAAAGACAAAAGACTCTGGAGGAGCTCACATTCTAATGGAGGAGACAGTATGCAAACAACTGTCTAGTCACAAGCTATATTCAGGATAAATTGGGCGTAATGAACAGAGGGAATGCGCTAGAATTAAGAAGTAGTAGAAAAAGCTTCCTGTGGAAAGTAGGACATTAGTTGGGGCTTGAAGTAAACGAGGGAAGTCAGGAATGAGAAACAAATGTGGAGAGCATTACCTATATGAAGGACAATGAAAATGTCCAGAATTCAATGATGGAGTGTCTTGTTTGGGGAATGGAAAGGAAGCAAGAATTGCTAAATCCCAGAGAACTTGACAAGGTTTAAGGTATACAAAAATGGGAGTCTGTGTGTATGGGGGGGGTGGTGGTGGTGGTGGTGGTGGTGGTGTGTAGTCACATATGAAAGGCTTTGAATTCCAATAAAAGGATTTTATATTTGATGCTTGAGGTAAGAGGAATAGATTCACTATAGGTTATTGATTAGGGAAGTGATATGGTCAGACCTGCATTTAGGAAAATCAAACCACTTTGATACCTGAATAGAGAGTGTGCTGGATTGGGGAGAGACTTGTGGCAGACAGACCAACCAGAAGCCTATTGCAAAACTCCAGGTGTAAGGAAATGAGGCCCTGTACCAAGGTGATAGTTCCAGAGCGAAAAAAGAGGGCTTACTGAAGAATTTACAAAGTTAAATCAAAAGGTCAGAAGTCAAGGATGCTATCTACATTGAAATCATGAGGGATTAGGAGAAGGCTGGTACCCTTAGGAGTAATAAGAAAGTTTGGAAGTTGGGGAAGGTTTGAATTCAGTTTTGAATAGAACTGAAATTAAGATACCTAAAGGATATTCATTTAAAGATATCTAAAAAATGGTTAGAGATGCAAGGCGAGGTTGTCAGAGAGGTAGTCAACCAGGTATTTCTTTTAATATCAGAATTTAATTATTCTACTTTTTTGGAGGGGGGAAGACAATGCATTTAGGGCTAAATGACTTGCCCAAGGTCACACAGCTAGTTACCTGTCAAGTATCTGATGCTGGATTTGAGCTCAAGTCCTCCTGACTCCTGGGCCAGTGATCTATTGACTGGGCCACCTAGCTGTCCCTGTTCTATTTGTAATATCATTTCCATCAGAATTTGTTAAATTAGAAGGAGAGGAAAAGAGCTGGTAGCTTTTACAAAAGACTTTTTTTTAACCACCTAAAGGGGTAAAGAGATACATATGTTCAATGATCGTCATGTATTATAATACTTTTGTGAACTTATGAATATTAATGGTAACTTGAGAAACAGCTTTACTCTGCTCTTAGTCTACGTATTGAAACTTGATTTGTAATGTAGAACCTCTTGAGATTATAGTTTTGTAGATCTCAGAATTAAAGTAACATAGTTTATGCTACTCAATTAATAATTCACATGACAAGATGCCAGCAGCTGCCCATAACACGTGCTATCTGCAAACTCCAAATTATATAGTTTCTCTCTCTCTGTCTCTGTCTGTCTCTTTCTCTGTCTCTGCCTCTGTCTGTCTCTGTCTGTCTCTGTCTCTCTTTGTCTGTCCGTCTCTGTCTGTCTCAATATCTATCAATAGATTGCTAGGTCTTTTGAGGTAATGAAAGAAAACTCAACCCATGTTCTTCATTTTATTATTTCCCCTTTAAATTGGAACATTTCCCACATGTTAGACCCCATACCTGTCTCTAATATCCATGAATATGTGAATATATGTAGGCTTACGCAAGCTATTCAGGACATTTACCTTGGATCAAATGGAGCTGAAAGAACCATATCCTATTACACCTGCAATAAATCACCCAATGACTTTCAGATACATCTCTTACAGGTCAGTATCATTGTTGTTACTACCATATCCGTCTTTTTCTTTTAATTGAAAATTCCAAATATGACATGCAAATATATTATACTGGATATCACCATAGCTATCACAAAGTATCCCTCTGACTATCTTTCCAACATTATCAACATGCAATGAGGGGAAAAAAAGAAACAAAAATATCACACTGCTTAGATTTCTGTTGCTTTGAATGTGTGTCTATGTACTATTTTGGGGATGTACGAGCACATTTTGTTCAATGGAGTGTTCCTACTGTCTCCCATAAAGTATAGGTACCTGACTTTAATGAAAGGCTATCTATCCAAAAACTTTTTTCATTGCAGACCCAAACTGAAGGATGTAGATTATTGAAAAAGGACTACACAGATATAATTCTAATGCATAAACAAAGTACATATTTCTTCTCTGGAAGTTACTATGATATTGGGAGGTTCAGAGCTGAACTAGTATTCCAGCTAGGGGAGATACATATACCCTCACAAAGCAAAACAAAACAAACAAAAAACCCATAACAACATCACTCAGGAGATATTGTTCCATTTCACCCTTTGTTTACCAGGTGAATTATTAAATAAAACCAAGCCATATTAATTTATTTAAAAAAAAAGAAGGTGGTTGTGATAAATGGTATTTCCCCACTTACTATACTGGATAGGCAAAACTGTTGATTAGGAAATTGCTGATTGGAGAGGGGAAAATGCAAGGAGCCAAGCATTACCTTTCCCAAGATCCAGGATACTACTTACTAATGTCATTCTTCTAGATAATTTATACTCACCATTTTTCTTTGATACTATATTAGAGCTACCCAAATATGGAAATGATCTATGATGCCCTTTATTTAGGACTGAGAAGACATATAGACAATTAAGTGGGCCCAGAATTTAAAAGGATAAGAGAACAACCTTATAACTTTGTAAAATTGTGCTGAGATTTTAGTGACTAATTTCTTCTTGAGACATAATTCTAGATAACTTTTTTTAAACATCAGTATTTCACTGTTAAATCTGTAAAGCTAAAAGTCATGGAACTTTTCTTCAAACAAATTCAAGTTTCAGGTCACCTAAAGGCTAATGGAGAGACATATAGTGGGTGTGAGTGGGCTACACATATTACAAATGAAGATACAAGAACAAGTATCAAAGAAATGCTGTTAGAAGTAAGTGTGGGTATTTCTAGATTGAAAACTCAATGACAGGTATTGGATGCCAGAATGGATGACAAACATTTAGAAATATAGCTATGTGCACCTTCCCAAAAGTTTTAATTTAGAAATTTCCTAGAGAAACAATGTTTCCTCTCTTGGAATTAGCACATGATTGCTGTTTTCTAGAAGAAAAAAAAGAGTATATTGTTATGCATGACACCACCCAAATGAGGGCCAGTATAAACTTAAAACTAAATCCAATGGTACTCTTGAAATGATGGATGGGTAATGTTGGTTGCATAAGTGATAGTACTGATTGCAAATTACATATCCTTCCCACCCTGCGTTCCCTCACAGTGTAGATGAAGATACACTGTCAACAAAGTTGAACAAATTTTTAAAAGATGAACCATTGAAATCTATGCAAACGATACTGCAAGTGCTGATAATAAATTCATCATGTTTAGTTTCACTGTAAAGATATCCTGTGCTCCCCTTTTTTGTGGACTTGTCGAAGTTTTGGTTATTGTTAAACAAGGCTTTAATTTATAAATATAACGTTATTACTCTCATACATTAAGGATAACTACAACAAAATGCTATTTAACATTTATATAAAGCTCCCTATGTGCCAAACACTGTGCTAAGTCCTTTATAATCGTTATTTCATTTGATTCTCACCAGAGTTTGGGGTGGGGGTGAGGTGCTATTAGTTTACATTTTGCAATTAAGAAATCTGAGGCAAACAAGGCTAAGTGACTTTCTCAGGGTCACACAGCTAGTGAATACTTGAGACTAGGTTTGAACTCAGCTCTTCCTGACTTCGGGTTGGATGCTCTATCTACTTCACCACCTAAGGTAATGAGAAGAAGGTGGTATAGTGGAGAGAGGGCATGATTTGGAGTTAGACCAAAGTTCAATCTGAGTTTAAATCCTGCTTTTGTACTATCTGGATAACCCTTAGTAAATCATATAAACTCTCAGGGTCCCCCAGGAAGCTTTCTACAACTGACATAACTGAGTCTTAAGGTACCAGTTTTCACAAAAAGACATACTAGAAGTTTCATATACTAGTACAATCCCAAGTCTGAGCCAAATATACTAGTCAAAGCCAAGAGTTAGCATTTTTCTAAATGTTTATATCTGATTTAGGGAACCAATTTTGCTGTGCAATAATGGTTATGTTATTTGATTTAAGTTAGTAAAATTTTGTATCATTTACTCTAGTTATATATTGAGTAAAAAAGACTTTTATTAAGTATAGTATATTTTTAAAAGATATTTTGAGGAGTACTTAAAATGTAGACAAGATTTAATTTTTGTTCAAGATTCTTTTTCTGGGGGGATATATGATGGTGTAGGGCACAGAAGGCAAAAGTGTCCCTTCACCTTCTATTAGGTGCTCATTTTCTTTTAAATTAATGTCTGAAGGGTATAACTAATTGTTATCTCCAGTTATAACATCTGCTTTAGGCTTAGAATCTGTAAATTGATTTTTAAAAGTCATTTAATAATCTGTGGCCAATCTATAGAGTATCTGAAAAAATAAGAGTCTCCAAACAAATAGTTGTTTTCTAACCAAATGGAGATTCATTATTCTGACTAACAGGAGCAGGCATACCTGTTGATCAATGCAAAGATAATCTATTTTTTATTGACCTGTGTATTGTATTGCTGGGCAAAGAATTATCTTCTTCTAGTTTTCACTTCTGCCTTCTTAAATTGATTACTATTGTGGAAAAAATCATCATGCTTTAATTACCAAGAGAAGAATGGCTTCATTTTATTAATCTGAGAATTAATGTGAAGTCAGAGCAAGATTGGAAAATATGAGAACATTCAATTGCTCAAAACACCTTTGTTAGCACTTCTGTAATTTCTTTTTTGTAAATGAGAAGAAAATAGAACAAAATATATATTGTTTAAACAATAGAAACAATGTGATACCTGTCTTTAGGCTCATCTTTTACTTTGATACAGTTGAGTACAAAATGAATGAATTTATACCACCTAGAACTATTTAATCCAGCAGTTCTTGACCTGTGGGTTATGTTCAATTTGTAACAATGAAAGTGCATATTGTATATCAGATATTTACAGTACAATTCATAACAGTAGCAAAATTACAGTTATGAAGTAGCAACGAAAATAATTTCATGGTTGGGGGTCACCACACCATGAGGAACTGTGTTAAGGGGTCACGGCATTAGGAAGGTTGAAAAACATTGACTTAATCAAAGATATTATAAAAAAGACAACAACAACAACAAAACAGTGCATGCATTCTTAGAAACAGTTACTGTTTTGGTTTAATAATATGTGGTGCAGTGGCTAGAGAGTGGGTCTAGAATCATGCACACTGTGACTCAAGATCAGTCTCTAACACATGCTGGATTTTTTTTCCCTTCATAAATTACTTAGTCTCTCAGGTCTTTATGCAAATCTATGAGGCTATTAATTTCAGAGAAGTCGATGGAATTTATCCATGGAAGTGGGGTGGTAGATACTTAACTGGATGAAATTTTCTTCTTCTTCTTCTTCTTCTTCTTCTTCTTCTTCTTCTTCTTCTTCTTCTTCTTCCTATTCCTCTTTCTCTTCTCCTCATTCTCCTCCTCCTTCTCTCTTTTGTTCTTATATTTTATTTTCCTAATTTCCCCTCTTCCTTCCCAGAGAGCTATTCAAATGAACAAAGAATGAAAGCCAAAAAGTCAGAATAATTGACTGGTAGAAGATTTAATACTATTTTTATAAAACACAACAAAGAACTTAACCTATGTACCTGTCACTTTTATCTCTCTCATATATACTTTCATATATACATGTTATCTCTCCAGATAGAATATAAGCTCTCAAAGTACAGAAATTGCTCCATTCTCTCTGTCTCTCTAGATCCAAGCATATTGCCTGGCTGGTCATACGGTAGTGGTTTAATAAATTCTTGTGAGTTGATTGATTATTATCAAAACTTTGACAGGGAATGGTGCACTAAAGCAATATACAAATGGATGGCAAAAGTTATGGGAAGAAAGCATATTTTTTTAGAAGTGTGAGAAAAACAGACATATGACATCAGTGCTATGAATGTATCTTACTATTTTCAATCTCTCCCCCACCGTCTCTGTCTATCAGCTATTTATAAAATGGACAAGATAAACCCTGCTGTAGATAGCTGCATAACAGCCCATTAAACCAGAGCTGCTCCAGTGCTGGTAACTGACTCTTTGAAATTGATGTGGCTCATGCAGTATCCCAGGCTTCAAAGGGAAAGTCATTTCAAAAACAAACAGGTTTTTTGCTATTCAGAACTTGGTTCTGAATAGAAGAAAAGAAGCGTGAACAAAAAGGCCGATTTCTTTTTGATTACCAGCTTCTGCCCAGGCCACTGTCAGTTTCAAAGGGACAGTTAGCAGAGATGATCAGCCAAAGTTTAAGAGGTTGGTGTGCAGCTACTTCCTGCTGGCTGTTCTTTTAATCCTGAATGCTCTCCATATCTCTAATAGAGTTTAAATATTTATTTTTAATTAAATGAAAAGAAGAAAATGGCCGATCCATTTAAAAAAATACATGGGGACCTTAAAATGAGACCAATTGAATGAAACTAAATTTTCTGACAAAATAAATCTGTCTCTGATGCATTTCAACACATGTACACTTCTGCCATTTGGGTGCCAAAACCCTTGGCCACTTTGCTCCTATCTCGTGAGACATCTGTAGAAGGCTTTTAACTTTAATATGCACACAATCTCCAGTGTATTATTATTTATCAAATTGTAAATTTTCCGAACTGATTAACCATAATATAAGCACCCATTCAATTGCTTTGTACTCTCGTATATATTTTTTCCTTTTACTTTCTATAGTTCAGAACCAATACTAAGGAATACAGTCTTAAACATAATTTTGATAAACTCTTTTTACCTTGATGTTATAACTTCTCATTTAGAATCATAAATGATTAGGGCAGCAAGGAACCTTAGAGATCAATCCAACCCCTTCATTTTGCAGATGAGGAAACTGGAGGTGAAATGATTTTTTAAAACACTATCCAGCCCTTTAGTGGCAGAGATGAGCAGAGAAGCTTGGTTCTCTCATTCCCAGATGAATGTTCCTGCCACTAGAGTATGCTGCTTTGGCTTTTGCATGATGAATATCAAACTTTTATAAAAAGACATATCCCTAAGGGTTTTATTTGTTACCAAAAGTGAGACATGCTTTCAGATGTCATTTGAGTTTCATTTCAGAAAAATGTAATTTCATATTGTTTATTTTTCCTCTTCTGCAACCCTCACTGTTTTATTTTTGTTGATCACAACTCAAAAAATAAATTTCATCTTTTCATTTCAAAGATATTAATAACAATAAACATTAAAAAGCACAAATAAAGTCAGAGTGATGAGCATTTTTGTAGCAGGATTGTGTCTCACTCTTCATTGAACTGAAATTATTTTCATAATAATTGCTTTTTACATTCATTGCTTGAGCTTATTGATGGGTTATTGTAGAGTTGCTCAAGGCCTCGATCATTGATTTTACATAAGCAGTGCATTAGAAAACTCTGATTGAGATATTTGTCATTGAACTAAGATATGAAACTTTCAACTGAACTTTGAAAAGTGGAAAAAGCCCTAAATTAAAGCTGGCTAAAGCATGAGTGTCCCCTCTCCTGAAAATTCCAGAACTGGTGACTATGTTGGCCCTGTGCTGCTGAACAATTTTTTTTTCCAGTGGCTGCAGGACGGCATGTTTTCAAATTGTCGGATGCCCTAGTCTTCTTTGCTCGATCTTCATCTGTGTCATGTTCATTAACTGTAGTTATACCTTAGTACTCTGTCCTGTCATTTACTCTGTCCTGTCTGTCATTTTCTTCCTCTATACTTTGTTGCATGGTGGTCTCATCAATTTCCATGAATTTATGAGAATGAGTCCACAGATCGTTTTTTCCAGTCCTTGCTTCCCTTCTAACTTCCTGTTTCATATCTCCAACTTCTTATAGGCACCTGATGTCTAATAGATACCTTAAACTCAGTAAGTTCCAAACTAGACTCATCATATCTTCCAATGCTGTCTTCTTCTCAGTTTCCTGGTGTCCAAGGTACCACCATCCTCCCAGTAATTTAGGCTTGAAATCTAGGCATTAGTCTCATCTTATTTTCTCCCCTGGCCCCCACACTCTAATCCAATCAGGAACCAAGTCCTATAGATTATTCCTCCCAAATATCTCCCATCTATGCCCCCTTCTCTATTCTGACAATGCCACCACCCTAGTGTAGGTTGTCATTATCTCAGAATTGGCTTATAGCAATAGCTGGCAGGTTGTCATCCTTATTTTGTGCCCCATGATCCCAGGCAATTCTTTGCACAGCAGTCAAATTAACTTCCAAAAATTCAATTCTAAACTTGTGACACCTGTATTCATTAAATTTCAGTGGCCCCCTATAACTTGCAGGATTAAGCATTTTTAATTCTGTTTAGCTTTTGAAGCCCTCCATAATGTGTTACCTACCCTTCTACCTTTCCAGTTTTCTTAGATATTAGTACCTTCCATAGCTAAGTGGCACCAGTGCAAAGAGTTCTGGGCCTGAAGTCAGGAGGCCCTGAGTTCATATCCATAGTCAGACACTTACTAGTTGTGTGGCCCTGGACAAATCACTTAACCCTGTTTGCCTCACCAAAAAGAAATTTAGAAAAGGAAGTTGTCTCAATTTATAATCATATATCTTCTTCTTTCCTTATCTATAACAGACAAAAAAGGGAAAGAGACAGAGAAAGGGAGATAAACTGAGACAGAGAATGAGAACAAAGAGAGGTTAGCCAACACATCAATTGAGGTACAAAAATATCTGACAATGTGTTCAATATTCTTCTGTCTTTGTTCCAACACATTCAAAGAAGAAAGGGATGTACATTCTCTTAAGTCCTCTTTGGGACAAATCTTGGTCTTTATGCTATACGGCTCTCAGATTAGTTTGTTGTTTTTCTATTTCCATTATTATAGTGAATCTATATTATTTTCCTAATTATGACTACTAGACTTTTTATCAGTCCAGCTACATCTGGTCATAATGTTTTGTCAATAGCCCTACCATGCTGAACTGGTCTGATTAGGCAAAGGGGAAGGAGAATGTAGTTTAAGGACAGTAACCTATTTAACAATAGCACTAAAAGGTGCAAAGAATAATTCAGACAGACTGTTTCATTTGTCACCACAGAGAAAAGTTCCAGTATGGAGAAGGCTATATGAATGAATCAGGTGTCCACCTAGTATACCTTTGCTTTGGAATGCAGTGCAGATTCTTTGTAAGGTGGAAGCTCCCCCCTTCCCACTACCTCCCCCCCCCCCACACACACACCTTAAATGTTTGAAGAAAAGTAAGTGAAAGGGTTTTGGTCATCTGGACAAATTAAGTTTTAAAAGAAGTTGCATTGCATTGTAGCAGGGAGAGAGGGCAAACTGAGGTAAGCCTACCACAGATTCCTGAGGAATAAAAACCCAAATTTCTAATTTCCAGTTAAAGATCCCATTCTTCCTACCAACCATCTCCATTCATATTCCGAACATCATTGCTTTTTCATGTCAATAATAGTACACACCGAGTTATTCTGAGGTACTTATGCATTCATGAGTCACTTTGTAAGAAAACTTGTTGTACATAGATATTAAATAAAATCAGGCCCAAAGAAGTTTCATAACATTTCCATATCACAGGGTCTTGAATTTTCAAAAGCTATAACTTAAAATGTATGACTTAACAATTGCCTCAAGTAAGGAGTAACTTAGGAATCTGAGATGGGCAGAAATGCAGATGAGTCTATGTATAACTTGGCTTGTTCTTGCATTTACTTTAATGATTACTTGTGGAAATCATATGAGAATATTTAAATAAATGCATGGAGTGCAGTTGGGTTCCACATCATCCATTCTAATGAATATGTATTGATTCAAAGGTTTGAACAATTGTGTTTCCCTCCCCTTCCCCCTCATTTTTCATTTTAAAAGCAAGGACATTCTATTTGAAAATAACATTAACACAATGTCATGATTGAGTATTTAAATGCACAAAAGTCAGAGAAATCATTTTCCCCCTTGTCTAGTCCTGTAGCTTGGCAACATAGTGTACAGGTTAAGAAACAAAACTGCTATGACACTGCTAAAATAATAGTATTCTGGGACATTCCGGAAGAAAGCAGTTCCACTTTTTTGGTGACTGCAGCTGTTCCTTTTACTTTTTATTTTTATATAAAAAATGACAGAAGTAATTTCAAGTAATTGAGAAGCTACTGGATAAAATGGAGAATGCTGTTAACCCAATAGAAATCCCTCAATTCTCCCAGTCAATTCAGTTAAGCTTTGCCCAAGGCATGCAGAAATATGTATAGATAGGAAAGGAAACACGTATCCATATGGGTGATTAGAAAGGAATTGTAATCTGATGCCCCACTTGGTTCCCACCAATGCAGGATTTATTCTCAATATCTACTAGTGACTGCCAGCTATTTTCACATGAACATTCAATATCTCTAAACTGAGTTGTAATTACTCGGAAGATATACCATGAACAATGTAGGGGGGAGTACTTAAGGTCTTTCTCTCTGGTCAATATTCCTCTTGCCTGAGGTACTTAATCACTCCTCAAATCCAGACAGGCAGAAGTAAGACACAACTCTGAAGTGAGATCCTAGTCAAATACATGGTCAGGAATTTCTGTTGATTACAAAGTATTGGAGTACAGAACCAGGAAGATGATTAAATCTATAAGCATTTCTTAAGCATCTCCTTTGAGTTCACCATTGAGCTAGGCCATAGAAATACAGACAAAAACAAAAGAGACCTAGCTGTCAAATAGTTTCAATTTTATAGTCTGGGAAAACAGCACAATTCAAGTTTCATATGAAGCTCCCAATTTCCTAGGACTAAGTATTTTCTAAATCTTCCTTAGGAAATTCCAAGTTAGGAAGACTTGAGTTCAAATTCAACTTCAGATTTTGACTTGCTATGATATCTTGGTTAAATCACTTAACATGTGTTTTCCTCAGTTTCTTCAGCTATGAAGTGAGGATAATGACAGCATCTAGCTCATAGAGTTGTAAAGATCTGATGAGATAATATTGTAAAACACTTCACATATATAGTGCCTTGCACATAGGAAGCTGTATAAAACTGCTTATTCCCTAGACCCACTAAAGTTGTGCCTTATTTGGTGTTTTGTTTTGAAGATGGAGGGCAGAGAAATTGGGGTTCTGACTTGCCCAAGGTCACACAGCTAGTAAGGGTTAAGTGTCTGGGGTCAGATTTGAACTCAGGTCCTCCAGTGCTGATACTCTATTCACTGTGCCACCTATCTGCTCCCAACCAACTAAGATTTTTAAACTCACGTGAAAAGATGACATTACTTAGAGTTATTTTCCCCCTTGCCTCACTTAGCTGCCTGCTTTGCTTGTATCATTCTTATTAGTACCCATATTCAATCTTGCCAACAGAATGTAAGCTACATAGAATCAGGGCTGACTATATATTTTTTTTCATTTTAATCTCAGTTTCTACTGCAGTGACATACAGATAGTAGGTATTTTAAACTGCTTATTGAATTTAATTAAAACTTTACAGCTAACAGTTAAATGTATTACACCTTTTATTGATAGATGGGTCTGGGAGCTGTCCACTCCAGCCTAAGAAAATAAGTCATTACAGCTGTACAGTCAAGGACAAAAAACTAAGTAAACTGTGTATTTATTCATTATGTAACCTTAGCACATAAGCTTCCTAACAGCCATGGTTTTTATATGATTCAGACAGTCTGCAATGTTGTCCATGCCTGGTAAATATGCATTACCAAGGTAATAAATAAAATTAAAGGGTAATATTGATATCATGGGTAGGAAGTTGACTAATTCACCGTTCCAACATTTCCTCTATGACTTTCCAATGTATCCTATGTAACTGATTTGGAAGAATTGTATGGTACCACTTTATGAAATTTCACCCTCAGCTGTGCATCTCTGGAAAGTGTAATGTTTTGGAAATTATGTCACACTTACCACAAACACCAGACAACATCATATCATATTTACTGACTGATTCTTAGAATGCTTTGCAGTAGTATTTCACTTAAAAAAATGTAATGCTTTATTTTTTTTTTTAAATCTCAACATGGACACTGAATCATCAAATTGAGACTGATTGTTTCTGTTTGGATAGCAGGAAAACAAAATTCTTGTTTTTATTGGTGACAAATGTGTGAGATAAGTTTCTGAGGTTTTTATTTTTCATTTTAATTTTGTAGCAAAGAGAGGCAAATCCCTAGGCATTTTGAACATGTTCTCTGCTGATACTACATTCTTTGACATACAAAACCTCTTATAACATGGCATGGCACCACATTAAGCATAAAGAATTTTTATTCATCCATCACATACTTTGGCCTTTTTATTTTGATCATGATGAAGCCTGTTGTCTTTACATTGCAGTAGTAAATTGTGAGGGAAGTGTGATGGATAGAGTGCCAGTCTTGGAGTGAGGAAGACTCATCTTTGTGAGTTCAAATCTGGTCTCATACGCTTACTAACTGTGTGACCTTGGTCAATTCACTTAACCCTGTTTGTCTCAGTGTCCCCATGTATAAAATTAGCTAGAAAATAAAACAGCAAACAATTCCAGGACCTTTGCCAAGAAAACTCCAAATGGTATCACAAAGAGTCAGATTTGACTGAAATGACTAAATGAAAAAAGAGTGAATTTTAAATAATGTGAAAAACAGTAAACTGTAACTTTATATCTTTTTGGCATCAGGCCTTTTAAATGTTAGCTTAGTAAAGAAAAAAAGTTAATAGGCAGGCTAAAAGTTTGAGAGGGATTAATGTATACAATTATTTGAAGGATTCCACCATTTGAAGAAATATTCTAATTTCTTTTTTCCTGCAAAGTCAAAAAAGAATTCATATTTTAAAGTTTTAAAAGTCAAAATTCTGGCTTTAAAAAAGATTTTCCCTGTAATAATCAGAGCTATCCTAAAATGGAATGTTTTTTCTTATAAAGCAATGGTTTGTCATTATTGGGACCTTCCAGAGGAAAAAAAAAGTTGTATAATGATTTCGGGCTCATGTTGTAAAGGAATTATTTTCATATGGAGACTAGGCTAAATGTACACTGAAAACCCTTCTAACTTGGACATTCTGTGATTTAGATAATTTGTTTTTTTAAATGCTGCAATTACATTCTACCTTTTGAATCTCTTTGACATGATTTTGAAAGAAAGAGGAATTACTAGACAGCAGAGTGAAATGTCAAAATCTATTCAAACTGTGTGACCTTGATCTCTCTGAGCCTTAGATTCCTCAAATATAAAGTGACTTTAAGATCTTTGAAATCCTTTCCATCTTTAAATCTATGCTATTAGTTTAAATATACATACATATATATGTATATATTTACAATTTGCATTTGTATGTGTGTGTGTAGAGGGAATAGAGAGAATGTGTCTCTACTGAGTTTGTTACACATCTAATTTACTTACTTTGGCCCCCTGGACTCAGGTTTCCTAATCTAACTGCAGGGAATTTCCCCACTCATTCAGATGGACTTTCAAAAGCATTTTCTTTTTGAAATTGAGGTCGAGTCTTAATAATAACATGTTAATGTTCTGGTGGTTTTGGAGAGGGAGCTACACGGCCATGTTTTTGTAATGAACAGTTCTGACAGTTTCTTAGGCTAAATCTACCACAAAATAAAGTCTCACCACAGCATGGAGTCCTTGAATTGATAGCACAGAGTATTCATTATTTTAGAGAAAATGTCAATAAAATGTGTTTTTAAAACCCAGTATTCACATAGAGGGCTTCAAGCCAACTGGATTTTAAGACCTCCAATTATCTTATGCAACAAGCAAGTTGACCCAGTGCTCTTCCTGGCCAAGACAATCTTCAGATTGGGGAATTTCAAAGTCCATAGGCAGAAGATAATATAGGCGGCCATTTCCATTGTGCCTCACGAAAAAGTGGTATCTTAGGTCACAAAACTTTCAAACTCACTGGCCACAGTGGAAGCCATAAGCTGCCAGCAAAACAGTTGGGAAATGTTTAAGAAAATAAATAAAATACAATATAGCATAGATGATGTTGATTTGTAGTTTTCTAAGTTGATATGTGACTCACAGGTATTAATTTCTCTTGGAGCCTGTTGCCACTGTTCCAGGACATCAGAAATACCCTTGCTCATTCAGCCTCACATGTTGGTCTCTTTTCCAAATTTCACTAAGGTTCCAACAGGTTTTCATAAGTGATTGTCCACTGTGTCCCATCACCTTGGAAAAGATGCCTTCTATCCATTCCAATGCCTCCCACTTTTCTAGAGGGTGGGTGGAGTTTCCTGACTCCCTACCCTTTGTCTCTTAGTATACCAAAATGTTTGCAGCACAATCACTACACCAAGAAAGAGCACAGAGAATGAGCCCATTAGATTCTCTTTGAGTCAAGAGAATCCTGGATTTAAATTCTGCCTCGGATAATTGAGTTGAGTAGGAATGGTCCTTTGTTTTTCATTATTTTTATTTATAATCCCAGTATGTAGAATGGTGACTTACATATACAATGTGTTTAAGGAATTCTTGTTTGATTGATAAACTCGTAGATTTAGAGCTGTGTTACCTTGGACAAATTATTTAATCTCTCTGAATTTCTTCACATATAATATAGAAAAGGAAAGGATTATAACACCTCTCATAATGATTAGTTGCTTCGGTAGATGCAGGTAGATAAAAAGAGGGTAGTTTAGGGGCCTACAACGACTATTTGTAGAGTGTAATTGAAGAAAGGCAGAAAGTATTTCCTAATCTGAAGCACCATTCTATTAAGAACCCCATTGTATTGCAAGGACAAAGACCTAAATCCTAGTCTTAGCTCTGCTACCAACTAATCATGTGACCACAAATAATACTGTCTTTGTTCTTATCCGTGAAAATGAAGAGACTAGATGAGTCTTAGGATGTTTTGTGCTGTTAAAAACTAGCAGGTTCTAGATAGGTTTAAGTTTTTTTTTTAATAAAGCAGAACAAAATAATGTCAGGATGGCATTTCATCTTTTTCCCATTCTCTGACAGGATACCTTCATTTGAATTTTCCATGTGCCTATGAAGCAAGTAAATGGAAAACCTTTTAATGCTAACTCACAGACAAGGAAGGAACCATGGATTGAGAAGGATAACAAGATCCAATTCACATTCCTGGGAAATATCTGATGGAAAGAGATGATGAACAGGTACTTGGCCATCCTGAAAAACGTTGGATGAAAAACTACCCTGTTGCATGTTTTCTATCTGATTCAGCATTTTTAGGTGATCTTTGCTTGTCAGTCTCCCTGACTTTCTGGCTGCAATGTCCCATGATTACATGTTGAGAAGGACTGAAAATTCCACAACTGAGAGTTAATTAGTGTGTTGGCAGAGCTGTCAGACAAGACTTGCTTTTTATACAGTTGTAAAATAAATGAGGGTGCATTTCAGAGATATATGAATACATTCCTGTGTCACACACATCCTTGTAAAAATATCTTTTATCTCACACTTTTGAGAAACTAATAAAAGTTGTTGCCATAATTTGCCACTTCAGATTTGTAAATGTATATAAAATGTGAACTTATACGAGGATTTATAGCTTCCTGATTGCACATCAACATTTACACCTATAGGCCTCAATTTATGCATATATAGAAGATAAATTATCTACTCATAACATAAAATATATGTACTATGGTTACTCTGCCTCTAAAGTATATGACTGCAGAATTTAGAGTGCATATTGGCAGTGAGGCTGAAACCTGGAGAAAAGTAAATAGAACATATGGGGGCAGAAATATTAACAGCCGTGGTTTTCTCCTGTTCAACGACTGTGCCAAGTTCCAGCTTGCAAGCACTAACACTGCCTAGTGAATTACACAAAGGCACTGACAATCCACCCAAGTCTCAAAGAGTGACTTCTTATTGAACAGATCATTGTTCCTCAAAAGGATAAGAAGGAATTTTAAATGACTGTAGTAGGTTTGTGTTGTTGAGTGAGGGATCAGCCTTTCTAATGAGTCTTGAATTTTAATTTCTTAAAGAACCACCATATCTGTCTTTTCTCCACCTAGAAGAATTGTTAATTGACCAAGTATTTATTAAACACTATATGCTAATCATTGTATTAATACCTGGGGATATAAATGACTGGTTTCAGAAAGCTAGCATCTTGATACAGGAAGATAACATGTAGCAAATGCAGCCAGATGTGGAGAGTGAAACTTCTTCTTGCTACCTAGACATAACATACCCATCCTTCACGGCTTAATTCAAATGGCCCCTCTCTTGAAGTCTTTGGCATTTCATGTCAGTCATTACTCAAAATCTGTATAACCACTTATTGGGGAAATTGGAGAATGGATTATCATTCATAACCTCTTGCCTCAGACAATTTGTAGTTCTGTAATTTGTTAAAATCCCAACTCTTCTCTGAAATCTTCCAAGATTGTTCCAGACTATAGTAAGTTCTCCTTTCTGTGATCTCAGATAACTGATTTTTATGCCATCCTTTTGAAAATTAATGTAAAAATGCACAAATTGGAATATATCCTAAGGAGAGCAATCTGAATGGTGAAGGATTAAAAAACATCATCTATGAAAAGGAGTATTTTTGAAAACAACTAAATATGTTTAACATAGAGAACAAGATTGTGGGAAGATGATCCTTTTCTTCACATAACTGAACAGTTGCTGCTTGGAAGAAAAAAAATTTATCTTGTTCTGCTCAACCCTGAAATTCACAACTAGGAAGGGATGGAGAACTTACAAGAAATCAGTATGGTAGAATGTGGGGGACCACTTTTGAATAGAGCTTTCAAAAATTGCACCAGTATAATTTAAGAGTTTTTGTGTTACCATTAAACTAGGACACTTGAAAACACAATAGATGATTCCTTGCTGGGGACATGGTAGAGAGGATTTGGGGATCAGGGATGGATTAGACTAGATTGCTTCTATGCTGCTTCTCAACTCTGTTATTTCTTGTTGTTATTATATGGGCAGTTTGAGTATTATATATGGAATAGAACACATCAACATAATCACAAAAGGGTTATTATCATTTTGGGTTGATGCTCTATGGGGCACTTGAGAAAAAATATGAACAAGAAACAAACAATGAGTTGCTTTCTACACCTCTAGCATGAGCCATCAAGATGTGAGCAGTGCTAAAAATAAAGACAAGACTTTAAAAAAATCTTTCATCCCTACCTTTTTTTCTACTCTCTCCTTTATCCTTTTCTGTCTTTTCTCAAACCTTTCTCTTCCTGCTCTCTTATTCTCTGCCTTCTCTTTTTTCCTCTCTCATCTCCTATAATGGATTCTTTTGAATCTAAGACTCAGAAGAAAGGAATTAGAGCATGATCTTGGTTATTTGATTGTGTGATTCCTGGATAACAGGAAATGATTCTGAGACTATCTATAAAATGGGCATGATAATATGCTACCAGTTTTACAGGATTATTTTAATTTAATTTAATTTTTGCTTTTTGAAGGAGGGAAGGTAGGGCAATTGGGGTAAAGTGACTTGCCCAAGGTCAAATGGCTAGTAAGTGTTAAGTGTCTGAGTCCAGATTTCAATTTGACTCCTAACTCCAGGGCCAGTGCTCTATTCACTGAGCCACTTAGCCACTCCCAGGATTCTTTTAAAGAGAAAAAATCAATATTGGAAATCTTAAAACACTAACTAGATTGAATTTGGTATGTAGTTGTGAATCATGTTTTCATTTTTATCAAACCTTCCAAGAGTTTTACCTTGGTCCTAAATTCTAACCATCAAAAGATTGGATTGTGAAGATTCATCATCATGGTTGCTATAGTGAGATGAATTCTTGTGCTTCAGCATTTCTAAAAGGCTATCAGCAAAATCATGGAGGGGTCAAGCAATACCCAAATGAAGAAAATCAGATACACTAAATCCTCAAAAATGACTGTCATTAAGTCAAATCAGCACAATGTTCTCTTCAAAATTTGAGTCCATTTTTTACTCCATTTTTTTTACTATATATCTCACATCACTCCACTGTGTACACAAGAATTGCAGAGGGGCCTTTTCAGATGTCTTTTTTATATCCAGGTATATTCAATAGAGAGAACATTTTTCTTATCTACTAAGTAATTATTCTCTAAAAAAGTGACAAAAAAAGTTAGTGCAGTATGAATTTTCCTAAACAGACTAGATTTTGTGACCACCACTTCCTTTTGGCCTTTAATATCATGCTCACAAATTTCCCCAGAATCAAAATCAAACTTATTAGTCCATAATTCATAGAATAAAATTCTTGCATTTATCTTAAATGTGCAAATTCTCTGTTCTCTAATCCTCTAGTACCAAAGCTATTTCCCATCATCTCTCAAAAATAAATGACCAAGTGTCTCAGTCATCACAGCTGCCAGTCCTTTTAGTTCTCTAGATATGAGTGCATTCAGCTAAGGTCCTTGACCCCTACCTTTATTTATCTTTGATGTTAACCACATATTGGCCATATTCATTTTGTCTCCCTTTCCTAGATAAAGATCAATCTCCCTAGCAAATAAAACAAGGAAAATAAAAGATGAACACCTCTAATATCTATTTTTAGTTATCATGTGCTTATCTGTTCCAAGCTTTGGGACTTTGTCTTCTCTGAATCTCTTCTTTTAAGGAAAACATTTTTATACTTAGCTTTCCTTTCTATATTCAGTTGAAGGATCAGACATTTTGGATTATTCAGGTATTATCTAAGCAAGATAAGAAATTAGTATCTGTATTGCTTTTGGGAGATGGAGAGGGACAGAGAGAGAGAGAGAGAGAGACAGAGAGAGAGACAGAGAGAGACAGAGAGAGACATACAGACAGGGAGAGACAGAGAGACAGAGAGACAGAGAGAGAAACAGAGACAGAGAGAGAAACAGAGACAGAGAGAGACAGAGAGAGACAGAGACAGAGAGACAGAGAGAGAAACAGAGACAGAGAGAGAAACAGAGACAGAGAGAGACAGAGAGAGACAGAGACAGAGAGGCAGAGAGAGACAGAGAGAGAAGGGAGGGAGGAAGGGAGAAAGAGAAAGGGGGAGAAAGTGAGACAGAGATAGAGAGAGAGCTCTAGAAGATTTTCCATTCATTTTAATTCATTATGTCATTATTGCCTGTCTCTACACTAGGTTTAGGATCTGTTTAGCATACAATAGCTGCTTAAGAAATTATTGATCTGTCCCCTTGACTTTTTCTCTTTGCCTTTATGACCAGGTGGAATGTAGTATATGCCAGAAGTAAAATTACTTCAGTTTCTGTTGCTATTCATCAGCAAAATGCTCTCCACTAGATAGCTCCCTCTATCCACCTACCTCCAAGTTGTATGAATATAATTTCTTTACACACTGTTATACTAACTCATCTTCTTCATTTTAACTAAGATTATTTTGGATAAGACTTGAAGAGTTATATTACTATTGTGAATTTCTTCCCATCAAGCCTCAATGATTTCAGTGAAGTCAATTTTACCACCTTACAGTAAAACTTCTAGTATCTCTTTGATAATTGCCTACATTCTAAATACTTCTGTATTGACTTTTGAGACTATGGGTTTTATTACTATCACTTTTCTTATTTTAGTCTTTGTAAGCTTACAAGTATTTACAACTGCCATTCTTCCCTCTTTAAAATTATCTGCTATCTTATTTTTCTTGGGGGATATTGACTAATAGATTTCTCTCTGCCCCTGCCTTTTTACTTTAAAGGCCTTGACATTTGGTTAGGTGGTAGTATAAGTACATCAGTAACAACAGTAACAACTGAAAAAAACTAAATTATTTTTGAAAAGATCCTAATTTATATTATCTGGGAATCATTTAAGTAAAGGACATTTTTTTCCAGGTAGAAGAATTAGAGGAAGCTTAATGGTGGATGACATCTTTGATTCTTATGTCTCCCTTATTGTTCCCCTCAATCCAAACCCTATTCACATCCTATTGATAATATGTCCACAGGCTTACATGAACCTATCCAAATCTCTATTCTGACAACCACCAGTCTTGTATAGACTCTTCACTTTAATAGTCTCCTAATCATTCTCTCAGCCACTAATACAGGAGGAAAAATTCCTTGAAACAGCTCTGCTTATATGACTCCTATCCTCAAGAACTTCCATTGACTCTATTTCTTCTAGGACAGAATTATATTTTTTAGCTTGAGAATTAAGGTTTTTCATATTCCATTGAGTTTTTGATTGCTTATTTCACATTATAGTATTTTGAAAAATCTATTTTCTAATGAAAAATTTCTATTAGACACTACTCAAAATGGTCATCTGTTGATTCTATGTATTTATTTAGTCTATTTCCCATGCCACCAAAAATATTACAGATGTCTTCTCTTCCTTTAAGATTAACAAGTACTAAATCAGGTGTTCACTCCTCTGTGCAGCCTTCCCTGATCCCTTTGGCAATCAGTCAGGCATCCTTTATTTTTTATTTTTAGTGTTGCTGCTTTTATACTTTACATTTACATCATTCATGTGCATGTCATAACATCTCAATAAAATATAAGTTCATTGAGGGCAGGGACTGTTTTTATTTGGCAGGAGAAGAGAGATTCCTTCTGTTTGAAGTACACATAGTCAATGTTGAATTGAGTTGAATGTGGAACTTATTTTAGACTTAACAGGAAGAAAAATCAGTAAGCTATGAGTGGGTAGAGGGGAGATGATTCCTGCATAAGAGACACAGGAGATAAAAGAAAAAATGGTAGAGGTTTATTAAAATATCATGGAGTAAAGGAGGTGATGGAGGTCTAATGTTTAATGCCTTAGAATTGTGTCAGTGAGAATGGAAAGGAGAAAGTGTGTGCCCAGGTTGGGAAGGTGCAGTCCAAAATATTTGACAAATGACCTTCAAATTAAGGCATTAGTGAAAAGGGGCAGGCAAATATGAGATTCCAAGCCTGGGTGACAAAGAGAATACTACCATCCAAAGAAATAGGGAAATTTGGAATAAGAATTGCATTTGTTTGGAAAAGACTTTAGTTTGCTGAAAAGATGCTGGTAGGAAACCTGCAATAGGTAGTTAAAGATGCTGAGCCAGACCATAGAAAGGGTATTGGGATTAGATATACTCAAATCACAAAATTGTAAGGGAACTCAGAGCACATTTAATTTGACCAATGCATTCAGAGGAACACTTTCTACACTTTCTCCATCATAAATTCATCTTGTCTCTACTCAAAAAACTCATAAATGGAGGTTCTCCCTCTTTCACTTTGATTACTGATCTCTCTAGTTTACTTTGTCTCATATAAAATTCCACATTCTACAGGAAGCCTTTCTTAAACCTTTTTAATTCCACTGTTTGTCCTTTCTTAATTATTTCTTATGTATGATATACATGCATACATACACACACATATATACATACATATACACATGTATACATATATGTGTACATATACACTATATGTGTGTATGTCTGTATGTATGTGTGTGTATGTATATATATGTATATATTGCTTGTTGTCTCTCCCACTGGATTGTAAGCTACAATCTTATTGTATCCTACATGCCCTGGCCAGCTGGACTTGGGGGTCCCCCAGTCGCTTACCTTATGTGTGCACTTAACCTCAACCACCTCTACAATTCTTCCGGAAACTCTCGGATTAGACAGACTAGTCAGACACCTTGGTGGAACTGCATAGATCTCTTTATTCTATCCTTTTGTGTGCCATGCCCTCAGGTGTGCCATGGCTCCTTGTGCACCACACTGTCACACGCTCTTCTGCCTTATATAGACTGTCAGCCCTCCCCTCCTCATGTGCCTCAACAACAGTAGCCTGATAGGCAGGGAGCATTCCTCCATTACTTGTGCATGCTCAATCCCACTTAAAAGGCACTCGATGCCACAGTAGGCTCTTAAAAATTCTTAATTGAATTGAAATATGGAATTATTGAACTGAATAGGATGTTGATCTTATCAGAGGGAGTTATTGACAGTGTCATATGTTTCAAAAAATTCAAGGTAAGTGGGGATTGCTGAAAAGCTACTGGATCTAAAACTTAAGAAGTCATTATTAACCACTGAAGGGGTTATTATTAGAATGGTGGACCCAGAAGAATATTACAAGGAGTTGGATAATGAATAGGTGGTGAAGAAATTAAGAAACAACTGCAAATCTTTTCTTTTTGTGAATAGGAAAGAAGATTATTCTATAATAAATTTATAGCTAGAAGGATCTTTAAGTTAATATCTAATACAACTTCCTTATTTTAGAAATCAAAAACGGGTCTAGAAAGCTTCAATAGGCTGCCTGGTCATTGACATAAGTAAATAATGTCAGGGTTCAAATCCTGGTTCTCTATCTCCAAATTCAGCACTCTTTGCATTATCTGGGCATGAGACATGTATAGCCCTGATGAAGAGAGGAAAGTCATAAAAAACTACCCATCCAGAAGATTCAAAGAGACGAGATATTTCTGTTAGAATTATTGAAAATCACCTTATATGGAAAGATTGAAGAAGAGAGAGAGAGAGAGAAAAAGAATGATTACTCTCCCCCAGGAATCAAAGTGGATATAATCAAAGATATGAATGGAGAAGACAAACTTGAAATAGAGAAAGGGTACATCATCCTCTGAGATGTTTATGCTGTATTCCCCATTTTAATGTAACCTCTTTTAGGACAAGCTCTATTTTGATTTTCTTTTTGTGTTCTCAGTGGCCGGCATATTTTAAGCACTTGAGAATACTTTTTAATTTCTTATTTGATCAGTATATTTTGTAAAATTTAATTATGTTTATTTTTAGTTTACAACATTCATTTCCACAGTTTTAAGTAGCCGATTTTCTCCCCATCTTTCCCCTCCCCCACCCCAAAAAAACAATCCCAATGAATACCTGCTCCCTCAATCTGCTCTCTCCTACATCCTTCCCAATCCTCCTCTAGCTTTCTAGTAGGGCAAGATGGATCTCCATACCCCAGTGCCTGTATATCTTATTTCCAAGTTGCATATAATAATAATAATAATTTTAAACATTTTATTTTAAAACTTTTAATTCCAGATTCTTTCCCTTCTTCCCTCATCACCCATACTTACTGGGAAGATAAGTAATTCGATATAAGTTTCACTTGTATAGTTAAGCAAAACATTTCCATAGGGGATATATTGTGAAAGACTGACTATATTTCCCTCCATCCTGTCCTGCTCCGCACTTGTTCAATGTTCTACTTTGACCCTGTCTGTTTTAAAAAGTGTGTGCTTCTAACTACCCTCCTCCCAATCTGCCCTCCGTTCTATTATTCCTCCTAATATCCCCTTCTACCCTGCTTTCCTGTAGGATGAGATACCCAGTTAAGTGTGTATATTATTCTCTCCTTAAGCCAAACTCAATGAGAGTAAGGCTGACCCATTCACTTTTGCCTTCCTGTTTTTCCTGTCCATTGTGACAGTTTTCCCTTGCATCTTTTATAAGAGACAATTTTCCCTATTCTGCTCTCCTTAACTCCTCTCATTATATTCCTCTCTCTCCTCTTAATTTTATTTTTTAAATATCATCCCTTCTTATTCGATTGCTATTGTGCTTTCTGTCTATGTATACCTGTACCCATATATGCACATCCTAACACATGTATTCATAGACATATATACCCTTTTATATAGACATATATATATATTTATACATACCTATTCATTTTTATTCCCTTCAACTATCTTCATACTGAGAAAAGTTTCATAAGTTACAATTATCATTTTTAATGTAAGAATGTAAATACTACAACTTTGGTAAGTTCCTTATGATTTCTCTTCTCTGTTTAACGTTCTCACACGTCTTTTGCTTCTTGTATTGGAATGTTAAATTTTCTATTCATCTCTGATTTTTTCATCAACAATGCTTGAGGAGGCAGAGCCAAGATGGTG
Organism: Pseudocheirus occidentalis; assembly: GCA_028646575.1. Taxonomy (NCBI): domain Eukaryota; kingdom Metazoa; phylum Chordata; class Mammalia; order Diprotodontia; family Pseudocheiridae; genus Pseudocheirus; species Pseudocheirus occidentalis. Next base: position 40,442,164 of record CM053593.1, on the reverse strand, counting down.
GCATAGAAGCAGCAAAGCACCACAGCTCCCACACAAATATGCTAAAAAACTCATAAAATGGGACTCTAAACAGATTTTCAAGCTACAAAACTCTCCAAAAGACAGAAAGCACATCTGTTGTTACAGGCAGCACAGCAGGCAGGGCTCTTTCCAGCAGTCTGGGACCCAGGGCCGAAACCCCGGCCGGGTCAAGCCCTGTGGCATTGGGCAGGGAACCATGGCTATAGGAGAGCAGATCGGCTGCACTGGAGGCACAATTACCACATCTATCAGGCCAGAAGAAAAAAAGGCTAAGAGAAAGGTTGGTGGATTTTGCTAACTGGGGAGGAGAAGACCAGGTCCGGCCAAACTGCTCCCAGGGCAAGGAAGCAGTGGGAGGCAGCTGTAGCAGCAGGAACGTCTGAGAGCCGCAGCGGCCCCCATTAGGCTGCGTCAGAGCCCTCGGCCTGCAGATAGCAGGCGGGCTGACGGGATCCATCAGGGCCAAGGGCTCTTGCGTTGAGTGGCCTGGATCTGGTTCGTGGTCTTGAGTGGTGGTCCTGGGGTGCGCTTTCAGTGAGCCAAGGCTGGGAGGTGGGGCTGCAGCATCCCACTAATAGCTCCGGCAGCTGTGAGGGACCCAGCGATTTGGGACAGAGCTTTCCCCCTCCAGGAAGCAGAGTTCCGCAGAGATTAAAAACAAAGCAATTAATAGACTGGCCAACATGAGAAAAAGGAAGCAAACTAGGAACAGCA
>CM053593.1:40412996-40440929 GCA_028646575.1 Pseudocheirus occidentalis | reverse complement strand
CTATTTATCTGTCTCTCTCTCTCTCTGTCTCTATCTATCTATCTGTCTGTCTGTCCGTCCGTCTGTCCGTCCGTCCATCTGTCTATTTATCTGTCTATCTATCTATCTATCTATCTATCTATCTATCTATCTATCTATCTATCTATCTGGCTGTCTGTCTGGCTGTCTGTCTGTCTGTCTGTCTATCTATCATCTATTTATATATCTACATATCTGCTTATCTATATCTCATCTTTATCTGTCAGCTATCAATTTCTATATTTATTAACATATCGACCTCTCAGCTATCTAATTTACATATACACATATCATATAACTATATCTATCTATCTAAATACATGTGCATTTATAAATATTTGCTTATTTTTATACATACACACGTATATTTCAATAAGGTTTGGTTATCCATGTATCTCTCCATTCATGATTTCCCCCTGTGGCAATTTAGCTTTTTAATTATACTTTTAAAGTGATATTCAAAACTATTTGCCATCACTAAAAACACACACATGTGTGGATATACATGTCTTCTATGTCTTCATATTGACACAGACAGAGCAGTCCAGAAACACGGTGTGTAACAAGAAATACTGCAGTTTAGAACAAAGAAACATATGTATGGTATTTGTACACACATACGCACACACACACACAGCATATAATATATAGAAGTAGGTTAGATTATCTACTAATTTTTTTGCTGTGTGCGTATATACACAGATACACATTCTCTCTCTCTCTCTTTCTCTCTCTCTCCCTCTCTCTCTCTCTGTCTCTCTCCCCATATTTATGCATATATATGTATATACATACATACATATATAAATATATACACATACACACATATCATACCCAAGCATATCCACATGTATGTTATTACATAGAAACTTTCTAAAACTAGAAGTTTTGGAGAAGGAAACAACCTTCTTTGTGTAGAAGGAATTTTCTAACCTAGAAGTTCTAATTTCCAATGAACTCTCAGTACCAGTCCCTAGTCTTCCCTCTGTGTCTGTCTCTTTATCATCCTCTTCTGTGTCTCCATCTCTGCCTCTGACTTTTCAAGAACCCTGGTTTACATTTATTAGTATTATTTTTTATCAAACAGGAGTAAATAAAAGATTGTCTTAAGATTGAAGAAGACAACAGGGCTGGGTATTCTGAACTTTCATTCTTTTTATGTGTTTCTGTGAAAGGGGGTCTAATTGAGTCATGCTTATCAGTATAGTACTTTCCCTTGATGCTTTCCAAGTAGAAAAAACAGATGAGACAGAGAAAAGATACTTTTAAGGGATAAGGTAAACAAGATGGGCTGATTATCCTAGTTCTGATAAACATTTTTTTCATTTCTTATATTAACCAAAGTAAAGATAAATATAATTACCTAGTTTCTCATCTTGATATACTTCCCTCCATCTTTAGCCTGATTGAATGGCTCCTTTTAAACTGAGGAGGAACCCTGCCCTGAAAGAAGCTCAGTGGGATTGCACAGAAAGAACATAACCACCAAATAATAAGTAATAATTAATGTTCTTTATCTAGCCAATGTTACTGAGTCCCTAGTTGGTTAAAAACATCTTAAATAAATGATCAAAATAAGTTCCCCCAAATGACAAAAGGAAACTACTGTATAAATAATATTTGAGTTCAGAATCACTTTCCCAGTACTTAATACTTTTCATATTCCTTTCCATTAAAGGTATAGTCTGTCCTTGTGCATAATAAAGTATTTTTGTGGGTTTTTTCAGCATGGTAAGAGAGGAACAATCACTATCAGTTTACCCACTAATGTGCTAAGAGAGAAAAAATAATTCCTTCAGAAACTCTTCTTACAAGGAACTATATAATTCCTTTGTAAAATTCTGTCCATAAATTTGCAGTTAGATTTTTCTTTTTAGCAGTTGAAAATGGTTATAGATAAGCAATAGAGTTTTAATGATTCCCTTAGGGGCAGCTCTAAAACAACCAGGTTAGAATTAGAATTTGTATTTGCCAGATACTCACACAAACCAAGTTTCCCAAGAGAAGTTGGATTCTACTCGCATGAAAGTCTCTGATTTCTGCTAGTCTCCAAATATTACATCTGTAGGCAGTTCTTTTCTTCAACACAAAATATCTAGATTTGGAGAAAGAGGACTTGGATTAAAATCCTGTCTCCATTCTTTACTACCTGTTTGATGCTGGGCAAGTAACTTCACTACTCTGGGCCCTAGTACCTCATCTGTAATGAAAGGATGCTATGCTATGGCCCCATGGGGTCCATTGAGCTCTAAATATATGGTTTTATCATTCTCTATGGACATACTTTGCTGACCCACATATACATGCTCTTCCACCTAAGCCATCTGTTATTTCTTATTCTATGTTCTTCCCTGCTAGTGGTGTTTCCTTTCCTCAGATTCTTTCTGTGGTATTGCTGTGGAAGTCTGATTCTCTTGAATAGCCTCCTCCAGTCTCTTTATGTTGAGTCTTTTAGTAATTTCCTCCTGCATGTATGGGAGAGGAATAGTCATTGGGGCTGTCACCCAACCACTGTTTGCTTAACAATGGGGATAATATTTTAAAAGAAATGTACTTAGCACCCAGTGGGCATTTTTAAATGTTTATTTCCTTCCTCTTACTAAATCTTCTCCAAAGTCATGATTTGGATGATCATAAGACTTGTAAGAATCAATCTACAGCTCTAGACATTCAGGTCTTGGAACTCAGTGAGAGGGTCAGAGAACTTGGAGTACAGGTTTGAAAAATAATTCCTAGTAATATAAGTATAGCCTTAGTATTGCTCTTAGATGCCATACAATTTACTCTCTCCCATTTTAAAGATGAGGAAAATAAATCCAAGACAGGTTAAGTGACAGCTACCAACACACATATGTTGTGACAAAGGATGAACTTGAACCTGGGTCTTCTGACTATAAATCCAGTGTTCTTTTGGATCTATGTTTGTGAATGAATAAATAAACAGAAAAAAAACACGGTTAAGTACTTAGATTATTTTGGACCAGTTACCGTTCTATGATCTGGGGATGTGGTTAAAAAAAGGGAGATATTCTATGTCAAAAGGAGTTTATGTTTTATTAGAGGGAGAAACATTAATTAATTAATTAAGGAATGGTGACCAAAAAAGGGCATTTTGTATTGGGAGACACAGGGATGACAATTGACCCACTTTTCCCAGAAGCAATGGTGATATTTATTTGATTACAGTGCTCAGAGTAAGAGGTAGCAAGGGAAGCATTTTCATGGTGGCAAAGCAAATGAGCAGATAGTCTACGATTGTAGACAGTTATTTGCAATGTGAAGCGTATGCTAGTGGTTACCCATGAAGATAATTGAAGTGTTAGATAGAAACAATTAGTTAAGGAGTCAGAACAATGTTTTCAGGTTCTGCCTCTGACTTCTAATATTTATTTGAGCAGAAGTAAGCCTTTAAACCTTATGAGTCTTAGCTTCCTCATGCTTAAAATGGGGGCATTAATGCTTCCTAGTATCTATCTTATTGTTGTGATACTTAATTGTGTAAATGTATGTAAAGCGATTAGCCATGTTAAAGTATCATAATCACCTTTCATATGTTATTTCTGCTGTTGTTGTTATTACCTCCAAGGGAATAGTTCATAATTCCTTGTTGAGTTCATAGATGGCCTTCGTGAATTTCTATGGTTTAGCTAGGTTTCTGTGCACTAGTCTGTGAACCTAACCACTATTTGTGAGATTCTTTCTATGGTAGAATACATTCCAATTTTCAAGCAACTGACTTAAAATGGAACTTTTAGAACATAATCCTTTCATGGTTGATAACTTTCTGTCCATTTGTTTCAAGTCAATCAACATGTTCTGGATTTTCAAAATTTTTCTATCCACTCCTTTGTACCCTTTATGATTCTAGAGTAGAGGGTTTTAGTCTAGGGTCTGTGAAGCACCCTCCTTCCCCCAACAGGGCATCTTTGAATAGAATTCATAAGATCCATGAACATTGATAGGGATAAACATGTCGTCATTTTCACTAACCTTTTGTTTCATTTGCAATCCTATGTTTTATATTTTATATATTTAAGAGGAAGACACCATGGGTTACACTAGACAGCCTAAGGAGTCTAGGACACCTGCTCAAACAAAAAAGTAAATCTCTTTTTCTAGAGAAAAAAATGATTTCTCAGATTCATGTCCTATTAAATCTAGGGAGGGTTGAAAATATTCATCTGCAGAGGAAAGTGAAACAAAGCATCATGGGGGAGGAATTGAAATACAGGATTTGATTCTTTTTCTGGTTAAACCTGAATGGGTAGTAATCAACAGATTCCACACACTTAGCCTTGCTTCAGAGAAGATTATTCAAGCGCAAACCAAGCAGCCGGCATTCTCTTTCCCCGAAATCATTTCTTCCTTTGCTACTTATTGCTGAGCCAGGCTCCTCCACAGCGTGGCCTGCAATGGGAGTTCAACATCAGTGTCTAAAGGCTGATTCAGGCCCATAATGGGTATTTAAATAAGGAGAATAATGAATTGCAAACCTGTGTATTTAAACGCATGTTCCTCATTTCTGAGGGAAAATGTTGTACAAAGGAAAGCCAATTTTCTTTTTGTGAACTGGGCTCATAATTAGAATCTTGAATTATAATAGTTATAGAAATGGTAGTTATAATATAGACATATTAGATTTGATTAGATTTGCACAGGGGAAATTTTCCTTTGTATTAACTGGGCATTTAATTTCAACTCTGCAGAAGGTAGACTTCGAAATTGCTGGCTGTTGACTGTTTTTCTGCTTCTGGTACTTAAGATCAGGCACAAGCCTCTTGCTAAAACATCAGGGCTGGGACCTCAAGGTTTTTGGACACTAAAATTGTCATTCCCATTTTTCCCCCTCTGTTTCATTTTAAATCCATTTGTAATGGTGTGGTTACATTGTCCGTGGCATAAATCTGGAAGCAGCATTTGCATTTAGAATGCTGTAAAATACAATATTCCTTCGGGTGTCCTTAGCTGGGTACCACAGACCCATTCACATAAATCAAGATAAGAATACTAAAAGCAAAGCAATTTGATTAGGTCTTAAATTCAAAACATTACAAGACTGAGGTCTAACAGCCACCAGGAACTTAAGTCAGCCTGCTGCTATGGTATCGTTGAGTGTGGAAAATTAAAATGACAGGTTTAAGAGATAAAGACAATCTTGCTTTTATTTAGCTTTAGGGTTCCTGCCACTTTATCTCTGTTACGAGGTGTAATGTAATATTACGTACACATCTACTATAAACATCCAGACTTTTATAGGCATGTCAAAAGGATCCCACTTGATATGGAGCAAAATGAATTACAACCTTGTAAAAGTTCCCTAATTTGCTCACGAATGGGCATGTTCTTTCCCCACCCACTGCCAGCCCTGATCCCTGAGAGCTAAAGGAGAACAGAGTAACAACGATAAATTGTACCTCGAGATTTATCAAAGCAATAAAATGTGCTTTTCCAATGTGTGATAAAAATCTACCATCAGCTTTATTAATAAACAATGTCATTAAAACATATGCATTACAAGCCTGTGGATGCTCAGATTTTGAAGTTCACATTTTATAATTTATATATTTAATTTGCCTCTCCAAAAATCTTATCTAAAATATCCTTCATTTTGAGGAGATTTTTGGAGGATGGAAGGGGTTTGGGGAAGGAGAGATGCAGTTTCTAATCCCTACTGGCGCCGTGAGCCAAGAATTCCTTTATATCTCTTTGAGTGATAAGAAATGACTTGAGTCTAAAGTATATACTGAGAGACTTTTTTAGATTTGTCCTCCTTAAAGCCAACACAATCTTGTCACATCTTCTGTCAACAACAGCAATTTGGGGATTTTCTTTTTTCTTTCTTCCCTTTATGAGTAGAAGATATCTGGAAATAACCACATTCCTTTCCTATCAAGTTTTACAGCTTTTATATAGCTAGGGCTGCCCATTTAAACTCATATTCATTCTATACATACTTGCTTTCAGTGATATTTCTTCTTAGAATGCCCTCTTATAATTAGCAAGTAGGCCCCGAAGGGCCCAATTAGCCAACATGTGAATGTAATTATAACTCTTGAATTTTCTCCCTCTTTGCATGTGAGACTGTGTTCAGCATGTAGCATAACCTACTTGGAAAGGGAGATTCAGGCCAAAGAATGCTGTGTGTTGAGCTTTAAGCGGGCTTATGGCAGATATTTATAATGGTTCCATAAAAGGTACCATCTCCCTTCGTCCACTTATATGGGGCACTTCCTTTATATGGGGCACAATTACAAAATTTTTGACCTACAATCCCACAGATATTTAACCTTTCTGTTACTTTTCAGCGTCCTCTGAGAAGGCTATAGAGAATACAGTTCTACAGCCAGAGGAAGTCTTATTTCGGCAAAAGATAAGGCAAGTCAACACAATTTCTGATAAGATTGGTGCTATGCTAGGACCAAGACGAAAAATACATGGGGACAGGAAGGATAGTTTTCTCCTAATCTGCAAAATGGAGACTCCTGGATTTCATATTGAACAATTTCATATTCGAAAGGAGCACCTCAAAGGTTGTAGTAACCTTCCTCTTTCCTTCAATTTATCCTAATTTTATGTGTGGTTAACTACTTTCAACATCCTGGCTGCCCTCCTCTGGATGCTCTCCTGCTAAGCAATGTCATTGATCAGCTATGATGCCCATAACTGAACACAAGACTTGAGATGATATCTGATAAGGATAGATTAGGGTATGATTTGCACCTCCCTCTTCCTGGAAAATCTTCCTTGCTTAATAGAGCTGAAGCATTAGCTTGTATTTCACTAAAATCCCAAGATTTTTAAAATTTTAAAATTTAAATTATTAAATTTAAAAATTAAAACATTTTAATCCTCCCCCCGCAAAGAAACCTTTTACTATCCGTCCATACCTCCTACCCCTGTCATTTTAGACTTTTTAATTTCTTTTTATGTTTCTCAATTCAAGAGTTTACATTTATCCCTACTGAATTTCACATGATACATTCAGCCTCATGCTCTGACATGTCAAAATCCCTTCAGATTCTAATCTGTACTCCTGAGAATTAAGCTTGGAGTTAAGAAAGCCCGTATTCAAATCCTGCCTGTGATACCTATGTTACACTGTGTACCTATGTTACACTGGATGACTAAGTTCATTCTCTTAGTGTCAGGCAGTTCTCTTGAGGATTGAGCCAAGGGGGAGCTAAGCCAAATCTACATTTGAATAGGAATTCCCACATGGGGAGCTCCCCCTCCTGAGGAATCCCATATTTATATATGCTGTATATCCTTTTAAAATGCCCTGATAGCTGATTCATGTAAACTCAAGTGGTCTTAATCTCACACAGAGTGGTTCATTAATACATATTAACGCATAATGATGCATTTAGTTACCTCTTTTGCTCCCACTATGGAACTTTATCTGACTTCCCCTGTTGTCTAGGTGTCCCCTATTCCTATTGCGATTTGCTCTGCCCTGTTACTTCAGGTAACTACTATCACAAATACTATTTCGTCAACATCAATAATTCTCTCCTCCCTTTGTTCTTATGCTCTTCTGCCTGGAAAAAAAAGTAAAGAAAATCTACAGATATGTATTTTGGTTATGCTACACAGCAGAGGCTATGTACCTATAATGTGTTTTCTGCTGAGTTTCTTGACTCATCTTAGGGAAGCTATTTGTCTTTTTTTGCTCCCTATTCTATTTATTGAATGGATAAATTAAAAAAAAAAGAAAATTAAGTGTTTACTATTTGCCAGGCATTATACTAAGTTTTGAGGGAAAAATATTAAAATGAGACAAATCTGAACTCAAACATAATGTGATCAAGCATGCCAAGATGGCTTTGAAGGCCCCCTCCTGCTCTAAGTCTATGATCTTATCACCAGGTTTCAAACACTCTATCTTCCCCTTTACTATCTTTGTGGCTTTGCACAGGTCATTTAGCCTATTTAGGCTATCAACTGAAAAAATCTGAACTCAAACATTTACTGTGTGACCTGGGTAAGTCATTTAACCTCTGCTTTAATCCACTGGAGAAGGAAATAACAATCCACTCTAGTACTTTTGTCAAGAAAATTTCACAGGTGGTACAATCTACGGGGTCACATATGGTTGAAAAACTGAAGAAGAGCAACGACAACCTGTTAATCAAGGTTTTTTAACTAACAGACTGAAGCTAGAAGACAGTAGAGTCAATGATGGATAGGGGACAAAATTGAGTGAGGCAAAAGGAAGAAGACGAAGGTAGGCAAAAGGCTCCTCCATGTGCCTAAGAAATTCTAGAATTCATTTCTTGGCCCAGTACTCACCTAATTGGTTAGCTGTCATTATTTTTAGCTGGCACCAGAAATGACCATCATGACATTTTCCATCCTGCTTTTATATGTGTACTATCCACTACCACCATCCTGTGGGAACTATAATTGAAATAATACCACTATTGCTTCTGGAAAGGATCATGTCCTCCGATCACTCTATTGCTCCACTTGCTGTCCTTGTGACTTCCCAGGTAAAGGCACATGTTCTTACCTGACAGCCATTCACTAATATGTGTCATCATCCCCTATTAGAATATGAATACCCTGAGAGCAAGAATTGTCTCATTTTAATATTTTGTCCTCAAAACTTAGCATAATGTCTGGCAAATAGTAAACACTTAATTTTTTTTTAATTTATCCATTCAATGAATAGAATAGGGAGCAAAAAAAGACAAATAGCTTTCCTAAGATGAGTCAAGAAACTCAGCAGAAAACACATTATAGGTACATAGCCTCTGGTATGTAGCATAACCAAAATACATATCTGTAGATTTTCTTTCCTCTACTTTTTTTTCCAGGCAGAAGAGCATAAGAACAAAGGGAGGAGAGAATCATTGATGTTGAGGAAATTGTAATTAAGAAACCCAGATTTAGTATGAAGGTCTCACTCAAAATAAAAGGGAAGAACTCTAGTGTCGGAGGAAGTATTCCCTCAACAGCAGAATCATTCACCCAAGGGAAGTATTAGCAAGTTCACAAGGGTATAAAAAGATTTTGGATAGTGGTCAGATGAAATGATAGACTTTTGGGAATAACATAGAGAAGGTAGTAATAGATGTGGTGTAAAAACTCATTTGTCTTAGTGAATAGAAGTAGATATTAATTTGGTGAATCTATGTGTATGTGTGTTCTCTTGAAAGTTGTCTGGATTTACTAAGAATTTAAGTCACATGTAAAGAATCATTCAATAAATATGTGTCATAGACAGAACTGGAATCCAGATTGTCCTTCATTGATGGAGAGCTCTCTCAGAAGCACTGCCTCTCATGGAAGTTTTATTGTTTTATTCATACCATCACACTTGGAAATGACCTTAGAAAAAATTTTGACCAATGCTCTCTTTTTTACAAAATGGGGAAATTGTAATCCCAACTAGTAAACATCATAGTCAAGATGCATTCCCCTATCTTCTGACACCACAGTCAGCACTCCCTCCACTACTGTTTGTGAAGTAAAACAAGTTGGGGGGGCGTTGTATAGACTATTCTTATTCTTAATTTTGACTAAAGGTCCAGTGAGGTACTGTACAATACTGAGATTTTGTAAGTCTTTGAAGTATTAGTGAAATATTGACCATTGAACTGACACTGCCCTCATCGATGGAATATCCAAAAGAAATATAGTGCAAGACTCATGCCATCAACAAATTGACTGTCTTACTGATAGAAACCAGACTTATAAACCTGAAATAGAGGACAATATAAAATGACACGATATCATTTGCTAAAATGGATAATGCTTATAATAATTGTCTTGGGGTATCAGAAGATAGAGCAATCACTGTGGAATGTGGACCTGAGTATGGCCAAGTATCACTTTCAGTTGCTGACATCATATAGACCCTTATATTCTGCCTAAAACTGGAAATTTTTTCATCATTGTAGACACATATGAATTTTTATATCACTTACAGAAAATCTTTTTCTCCTCCTCTCTCATTTCTATACTGTCATGAATTATCATCTCTAGGCCAGTGCTATGAAAGCTGTTGTTATTTGTTCTTTGAGACCTCCGAGGATACTCTCACAAGTTATCTCCATTCTCAGACAAGATAAATGACCATTTAACAGCAAACAACTTGATTCCAGCAATAGACACAAAGCTAAAGTAAGAATGCGGCAAAAGCTTTTCTTTTTAGTGTGGTAATATATTTCATTATTGTGTCTTTCCAGAGCATTTTTTTTTTACTAAGTTTATCGATGGTTTAAAAATAAACTTTCATGGCCAGCTAGTTGGCATAGTGAATAGAGCACCAGCCCTGGAGTCAGGAGGACCTGAGTTCAAATCTGACCTCATACACTTGACACACATAGTAGACACGTGACTTTGGGGAAGTCACTTAAACCCAATTGCCATCCCCTTCCGAAAGTAAACTTTCAAATATTTCCTCACCTCCATAAATCCCAATACAGATGTTCAGCTGTTGTAAGTAATTTAATTAAAATTATTGATGCCCATGAACATATACAGAAAATTCTTAATAAAAATGGTTATTTGGATTTCAAACCTTTGGATTGGAGAGCAGTATGATAATGCATTTCATTACATGCTCTCGATATGAAAGGAACTAGTTAGGGAGGATTTCTTAGCTTTGTTCCTGTTTGTCTCTATACTTAATGGCATAGTCAGAAGACCAGTGTTCTGATCTTGAATTTCTCACCGAGTTGGCATCTGACCTTGGACAAATCATTTATTCTCACTATGAAGAAGCTTGTAAAGTAGGAGGAGGTTAATTAGTGAAGGATTTCAGTTGCCAAACAGAGGAATTTATATCTGATGTTCAATGTGACAGGGAGCCATTGGAGTTTATTTAATGGGATGGGAGGTGGACTGGAGGGGTGAGCAATTTAATCATACCTGCACTTTATGCAGAAGAATTTGATGAACAAGTAGTTGATAGATTGGAATAAAAAGAGACATAAGGAAATGAAACCAATCAAAAGGCTATTTTAGTAGCCCATACCTGAAGTGATAAGAGCCTATACCAGGACTGTGTTTCTATCAGAGAAGACAGAAGCATATATATGAGAGAGTTATAATTGACAGGAATTGCCAACCGATTGGAATATACTACAGATGGAAAACAAACAAAAAGCAGACAAATGAAGAAAAACAAACCAAACAAGGAATGTAAAAATCTCACCCAGAATGAAGAATTCTACCCAGAATGAAGAATTCTACCCAGAATGAAGAATTCTACCGAGTATTTTGGCCACTGTCAAATAATTGTGATATCTTGTTTGGAATGTAAGCTATTATCTGTCCTGGAGAAGAAGTTGAAGGGACTCAAAGAATACCTGTATTCTTCCCTTTCCCATGTTGTTAGGGGTAATGAAGTGTTTTTAAAGAAGATGCTTCCCTTGAATTGAGGATTAAATAGGAGAGCTGTGTTGGTACAGGAGCTAGGTTGAAGCCTCGGCAAGGTATCTGACAGTGAATGAGTTTTGCACAAAGGGAAGAAAAATAGTAAGGGTGTAATTTGTAACTAAAAACAGATTTGATACTCTTAGAGTAAAAGTAGCTTCATTTTTAAATAGGGAAGAAACTACTTCTCCTCCCAAGGGTGACATAGTAAGTCCATGGTAGTTGTCAGGGAGAGAGAGTTCAGTGAGGCTCAAAAGAAGGAGATAAGTATGACAATGGTTGGTGATTTGTTGCTCAGAGGGTACTAAGGAAGGTATCTGTCAACCTGATAAAAACGAGAGAAATTCCTATTTTCTTCCCTCCTGTGCTTGTATTTGACATAACAGAGAGTAGTTTAAAGCTAATAAAGAAAAATGACAAATATTCCATTTTAGTGATAGGGTGGTACCTGAGAAAAAATTTGGTCTTCTGACCATAACTTCTAATATGTGAATGACAGATTTCTGGCCAGAGATGCAATAAAATTAATAAAGGCTAGTAAGGATGCATTTTCGGGATGTCTTATAAATCTAATTAAAAGTTCTTTAAGCAATGAAAGGTTGAGGAAAGGAGAAAAGTACCTATGTTTTTCCCCATTAGATACTGATGAGAGCAGACACAAAGAATGAAGGAGAGCAGTTGAAATACCCAGAAATTTTTAGAGGCTAAAAAAAGAAGAAAAAGAAAAGAAAAGAAAGATGCTTATGGAAACAAAACAACACAAAGGGAAAAAAGTGTCCTTTGTCTATACGTAAATGTCCAAAGTTAGGCAACAAATGAGAAATGAGAGATTTTTACATAAGGGGGCAAATTTGACCTCATAAGAATTAGGGACGTTGGATGGAATGAATTCAATATTTAGAATATGGTTTGAAAAGGGCTTACTTTATTCAAAAGAAGAAGATAGGTAAAGGGAGATAGGGTAATATTATATGTAAAGAAGCACATGATCATTGAGGAAATCTAGGAACCAGAGGGGCTAAGCATGATGGTGGACACTTGAATGAATGTCAATGGAGGGAGGATTCTAATTTTGGGGGGTGGGGCAGGGTAGTGAGGCAATGGAACAGAGAGTGCAGTATATTGGAGGAGACAGGACAGAAGGGAATCACTTGAACAAGTAAGTTTAGTGTAGGTAATAAGTGAAGCCAATTTATCACATGAGACAGAGATGAATTAGGAGAAAGTGGTAGAAGGTAACCTGGTGATAGGAGTTAGGAGAGACAGAAGGAGGAGGAGGAGAGAAGATGGACTTCACAGTGAATGGCCTCAATATTTTCTATAAAATATGAGCAAAATTCTCATATGAGAGTGTAGGGGGAGGGAGAGCCATGGGAGGTTTGAAGAGTGATGAAAACAGCCTCTATGGATAGTGGAATAGGAAGTTGATAGGAGAAGACTAGATTGCCTAGAAATTTGTAGTGAACTTGGAAAGAGTTAATGAATGATGGAAGTGATTCAAGATAGAGGCTTGACTGGGTGTACAAATCTCATTTGACTCTCATAGCTTTGCAAGATAGTTACAGTTATTATCCCCATTTCATAGTTATGAAACTGAGGCAAAAAGAGGTTATGTAATTTGCCCAGGGTCACACAACTAGTAAGTATTCAAGATTGGATTTGCACTCAGGTCTTCTGACTCTAGATCCATTGTCTTGTCTACTGTAGCACATATTCTAGCAGCAACAAATTATTTAATGCCTTGCTTTAATGAAGACTTCATTTAGTAAAATGTGGAGAAATCAGAAACACTGAACTTGATTTTTGCTAATATGGAAGAACTGGTTAGTGGGATATAAATGATTGAAACTCTGATAGAAACTGATATTTCCATTCTAGACTGATATTGAAGAGATGACACCGATGTAGTCTAATATGTATCCTAGCTTTAGGAAGACAGAGTTTGAAGAGTTCAGAGAGAATGTAGTTACAATCCCATTGACTTAAATGCTGTATCAAAAGACAGTAAAGAAATGACAGGAGATGTTCAAGAATAAAATTATAAAGACTTAGAAAAAAAATCCCAATGCGGAAGAAATTTGGGATCCTTTCACTTGACGACTGTAATTTAATTTTTAGCGTCTCACATCATACCTGGGATGTCTTTTGATACAACGTTTTAGTCTATGGGATTATGGCTATACACTCTCAAAATCTGTAACCGTTGTAGATATACAGGGAATGCAGCAACCAATTTAAATTTATAAAAATAATGAGATGGAAACAAGATAAAATAACAGAGGATGAATAAAAGACTGTGACATAGTTCTCTAACAAGTGTCACAAAAGAAACATCATTGGAACTTTATAAGCATCTTTTCTTTACATAAATTGAATTATATTTCTAAACTATACTGCTCACTAAAATGGATTAAAGTGTGAAAATCATGATGGATGTCCAATAAAATATCTTTTCTATCTGTTATTGAAGGAGCTGACTATCCTCTTAAATAATGCCAAGATATGTAGCTACTTTGTAAATTCTTGTGTTTTCTATGGTTTCTATGATTACACCTCAATTATAATCTTCATCATTTAATGAATGAACATGTTTTTCTATAAAAAATTTCTTTCTAAATCTAAAAAATTAGGATTCTGTGAAAGAACTTCTGTGTTAGAGTTAGTTGTGGCTGGCCCCTTCCATTTTCATTAAAAATGAAGCACCACATCAGATGGTCTTCAAAGATATTTTGAAGATTTAAGCCCTAGTACATGGGAGAATTCTGATGCAAACAGTTCCTTTAAAGTGTTCCAGTACATGCTGGATTGTGGGAGGAAGCTGGGGTGGCCCGTTAATCTTGCTTAGATCTTTCCATTAATCGAGTATTAGAAAATTACCTTCCTCATGCATAGGGAAAGTGGTCTGACTGGGTGAAGCTTTCATTCTTCCCAACTTCCCCTCCCCTCCACTAAAATCAAGTGCAAATTATGAGAAATAAAGGAGCCTCCAGCTGCCTTGGATTGGTTCAGTCTCATATTACTATATTAAATATTGAACATAACATTCTTTGAAGACATATGGAATACAAATGTTCAATGGTTCCAAAGAGACCAGCTGGTCAATAGAATGGCATCCCATTTATTAAATGTAAAATGGAATAGAGGTATTAAATTTTATAAAATAGAAATTATTATTTGAATCCTAACCTTGTATTTTGACTGAATGAAATGTGAGCTAATGTAAATGACCTGATGAGCATTTGACATAGTCACTGCTGTAGGGATCATGATACTGATTATGCCACCATAATCATAGGTTTACAATCTGTGGGATTATTTTTCATATGAAATTTTAAAAAAACCATTTACTAACTATGGTACTATTTGCTTAGCATACTACACATAAATCCAAGCAGAGGGAAATAGAGAGTCAGAGATACTGTCATTGCATTTCCCCCTGCTCATGCAGAGGATAAAGAGTTTAGAAAGGTAAATTTTTTGCTTGTTTTTTTTGGAGGGCAATTGGAGTTAAGTGACTTGCCCAAGTTCACACAGCCAGTTTTTTGTAAAGTGTCTGAGGCTGAATTTGAACTCATGTCTTCCTGACACAAGGGCCAGTGCTCTATTCACTGTGCCACCTAGCTACCACAAAAGGTAGTTTTTTACTAAATGAAAAGAAATCCCAGGTAAGAATTAGTTCCATGTGAAAATGAAGTGACCTGTATTAGGAGGTATGCATCATGCTTACTAGGCTATACTAATTTCATTTAAAACATATCAGATCATAATTTTATATGTCCCCAAACTGGGGAGGTCAATTATCTACTTGAGAAAACATGGTAATATAAAGCAGCACACAAATAAGTCGGGGTAAATCAAAAGCCAGCTTAGGTTAGGAACAAAGGACTGCCAAAATCTAGGAGGTTGAGAAGGAAGTAGGAATCCATCATTTGGAAAAGAAATATCAAGTCAAGGAAGTCACTACAGAAAATCAAAAGGCCTATTACTACTTCTTGTTGTTGTATCAGTAAAACATCCTTTCCTCAAAGTTGGGTTTTTGAATGAGACAGTTTACTTTCTCTTCTTTTTCCTTGTTCTGATGTATCAGTAGCATGATCATTTGCCAAATTTTTATGTCTTTTCATGACTATTTTATTTACCTATTACTATATTAAAACTATTAATAGTCTCTCCTCCCTCCCTCCCTCCGTCCTTCCTTCCTTCCTTCCTTATTTCCTCCCTCCCTTCCTTGCTTCCTTCCTTCCTTCCTTCCTTCCTTTCTTCCTTCCTTTCTTCCTTCCTTCCTTCCTTCCTTTCTTCCTTCCTTCCTTTCTTTTTCCTTCCTTTCTTCTTTCCTTCCTTCCTTCCTTCCTTCCTTCCTTCCTTCTTTCCTTCCTTCTTTCCTCCCTCACCCCTCCCTTCCTTCCTTCCTTCCTTCCTTCCTTCCTTCCTTCCTTCCTTTCTCTTGGTTCTTACAAGCATATCATCAAGTCATCTATATGTAAAGATACTTTTACATCCTTTAGGATCAATATTTTTCCTTTATGACTTTCCTTTGCTTTACTAAAAATTGACCAAGATATGACAAAAATAATGGGAAGAGGAGATATGCTCACTTTGTCCTTGTATTTATTAGCAATTTTTAGAGGCTCCCTGTTGCAGATAATATTAAGCTTTGGTTTTATATAAAACATAGACTATGGGAGTTATGTGTGACCTCTAATCCTATCTAGTACAATACTTGAAATCTATGTGTATCTGCTGAATCATTTCTTTTCCAAGTTAAACATCCCTAATTCTTTCAACTGATCATCATATGACATCTTATAATGGCTAAATTGCTTCCTCCTTCCAGTGTTAGGTTTTTCATTTATCCCAACCAAATTTCGTCTTAATGTACTTCTAATGTCTAATGTCATAAAAAGTATGGTGTCACAATGAAGAATTAAAGAATATGTGTCAAAATCTTATGAACTCAATTTAATATTGTGTAAAATAAATCACTGCAGGTAAAAGACACATCACATGCTATAAGATTTTATAGATAACCAGGATTAAAGTTTTTGGATGTTGATAAATTTAATTATTTTATTTTATCCAATGATAATATTTTGTCCCAAAAAATGAGATTATTTTTGCAAAACCTGTTCTTGGAGAAGCCATCCTTGTTGACCCTTTATTATCACAGCTTCCTTTTCCAGACCTTTGCCAATCATCTTTATAATGGTGAAGTCTACAATTTCCACAGGAACAAATTCATGTTCTCTGCCTTATGGTTTTCAAACCTTCTCCTCTCTCTCCTTCCCTCTCCTCTGTTTCTCTCTTCTCCCTACCCATCCCCTGTCCCCTTCTTCTTTTTCTTCTTCCTCTCTATCTCTCTTAGCATTTTCCCTCTCCATATTTGTGAAACACCTTTCATTTCCATGACCTTTCACATATCACTTATGCTGCCTGGAGACCACATCCAGCAGTATTCTGGGCCAAATGATTCCTGCCCTTCCCCTCCTCTCCCATATTAATTAGAGACCTTCTCTGTCCATTATTTTAAAGCTTTTAGTACTCAAAGTAACAAAGAAAACAGGTCCATATATGTAAATATTAAGTATATATATGAGGTAGATTTGGAGAAATTTGAGAGGGAGAATGCTAATTGAGATTATGGAAAGACTCATGCAGCTTGATATGTAACTTGAACTTAATTTTGAAGGGATCTAGAGATTCCAAAATGGGAAGACAAGGAAGAAGGACATCCCACACATGGCTGATAGCATACACAAATACAGTAATATATGTGTATATGCTATGTTTATATTATGTATGTAAGTATAATTTTATTATATATATAATTATATGTAATATTATCATATTACATCTAATATGTTTTATTATCATATTATTGTATATAAAATTCTCCACTCGAAGTCAGGAGCCCTAACTCTCATCATTCAGATGTCCTTTTTTTCTTTTTAAACCAAGCAAAAGACAGGAGAGACAGAGAGAGACAGAGAGAGACAGAGACAGAGACAGAGGCAGAGACAGAGACAGAGACAGAGAGAAATAGAGAGAGACAGAGAAAGGGGGAGAGGGAGAGAGAATATAACTTTTGAAATGGCAAGAACTTTTTCCTTTTCATCTTTATATTTTCAACATCTAGCACAGTGCTTGGTACACATTCAAATACACACACACACACACACACACATACATAAACACACACAGTTGGATGTTTAATCTTATTCTAAAGGGAGCTCCTCACATCCCAAGACAACCCCTTCCAGGTTAGACGGTTCTGTTCTAATTATTAAAATCTTTTCACTATATAAAATAAAGGCCATTTCATTCTATCTGATCCCCCCCTCCAAAAAAAAGGATGGTGATTGACGCATGATAGACACTTAACAAATTGTTGTGGCCTGACTGATTAGTTGAAACACCTTGCAGGCCTACAGGTTTATTTTGTCTTCAGTATTCTGTCAATCCATCAAAAAAGTTATCATATCAAATAAATGTTACTCTGCAATGAACTGCTCCTAGAGAAATCAGTCTGGCTTTCCATGAATAGCACTGGCTTTTCTAATTGCTTTCAAATTGCCCCTCCAGTAGTACGTCATAGAATTTTGCCACAAATAGAGCTCAAATTCCCTGGTCCATTTTTGGAAGATTTTACTTTTTTTTTTAATTAAGCAAACTGAGACCCTCATTGAAAATGCAGGGCGTGGGGGTGGGGTGGGGGAGAAACTTCCTAACAATTAGAGTTATTCAAAAGTGGAATGTTGTGACTTGAAAACTACTGGAATCCCCTTGCTTCAAGTGAAGCTTGTGTGACCCCCTTTTCTTCTATGTGGCTGGAATATTGTACTTTTTCAGGCACAGGTGGTAAGAGATGGCCTCTCTAGCCCCTGGCAACTGTGAAGTTCATGATCCTGTTAGTAAGGTCACTATGTCTCAGCTGCTTCACTTTTTTTTCTGGTTGTGAACTATAGAGACTCTTAGGTGTTTCCATGATTTTTGTGAAGGTTTTCATCCCTCATGAGATGATAATATAAAATCATGGCGATATTGTGGCTCATGTGCAGGCTCAGTATATCATTATTTGATTCTGTAAAGTCATTCCACCCATAGAAATATAAACAGTGGCTGGTCACAGGAAAATTCTCTTTGCCATCGATATGTGCTAAAACTGGTATCCTTGGTTGTTTTTAATTCTTTCTGGTAGTTGAATTAAGATTAAAGGGAGCCCACTTTAGGGTTTGTCTTCTGAACCATGTGTTCTTTCTCTTCACTTACAATTAGCATATTGATGAAGGGTTCCAAAGATATGATCTGTGATTTGGGTAAGACTGTTTTGACAAAAGCAAATTGGAAGGTAAAGTGGCTTCAGAATTGGGAATATACATAATAAGCACTAAATAAATGCTTGCTGATTAGCCAACTGTCTTGAAATTGTAGGCTAGATATCTTTCAGAATGAAAAAAAATGGAATTTCAGATTTGGAAAGCACCAGAGAAAATCAGCTTGGTAAAGATAGTAAAGTGGTATAGTGTGAGTCAAGAAGATCTAGATTTAAGACCTACCCTTGACTCTTAGTCAAGGTTTAGTTTAAGCCCCAGTTTTCTCACCTATAAAATTCAGGGCAGCATAAAATGGCATCTATATTCCTTTACAGTTTTAAATCTATGTGTCTATTATTGAGGTTAACCCACATCTGAAAAAGAAACACACATCCATCCAATTAGTTTTCCTGTAATTTCAATAAGGTGTGCTCCATTGCAGGCCAACACCCTTTGAGATAGGTATAATTAATCTGAAAAATCTCTCTTCTATCCAGATTTTTTGTTTTGTTTTGTTTTCTTTGCAACATTTATGAATTTCTTTTTGTTTTTTCTGGGTCCAACTATAGAAAGTCTAAACCTTTTTGCTCATGGATAGAGCCTGCTCCAAGTCACATACATCTATGAGGCAAGAGGAAAAAAATAGAGAAAGCAATAATGTTGTAATTTTTTTTAGTATTTAAAGAGAAGAGTTGAGAGAATTCCAGTCAATTGGACCCTAGTTTCTCAGTAAATTTAAAGCTTAAATCACCTTTTATGTATGTTCATTTATGGGGGAAGTTCCAATAGACAAAAAAAAAGATTTTAAGTAATTCACTTTGTGTAGCCAAGAAGAAATTAGTAAATAAGAAGGGAATAGGAATATCCAACTGGAAGTTAAGAAGAGAGTAGGAAGACCAAGGAAAAAGAGTGTAGTGCTAAGATCATTGTGTTTTTACAAAGCTGAAACAAAGCAAAGGGTATAAATTATTGTTGTACTACATTATAACCACTTTACCCCCTGTTCTAGTTCTGTCATCACATTGTGTTTATAATAGCATGTCTACTTATTGAAAGGTCCCATGAGTCACACTGGATATTTATAAGACATCTTGGCCATTTGTACCTTCATATATAGATTAACTGGCTGGGTAAATATTGTGTAACTTTTACATGCTACTAGTATAATAGGAATACCATTATGATGTAGAAAACCAATAAATAAAGCAGCATTTCAGGTCAGACAGATGATTTAGGGATGTAGATGTATCTATATCTACATCTATAAATCTATAATCTATAAAACAGTTTTGATTTTGGGGGGGTAGGGGTAGGGTGAATTCTTGCAAATCAGCTGTTTATATGTATGTATGTGTGTATGTATTTATTTAGCACAATCTATTTTAAAAGTATTGTAGTTATTAATTAGTCACTAAGGCCAGGAATTTTCTGTGCATCCAAATACGACCTGATTTACAGATTTAACAGCTCCTGGTAATGACCTCAAATTACAACACACATATAATTCTCTTCTGTTTGAAGCACTGACAAGGATGTTCTTAGGGTCAGGGGGAGGATATTTTTTTTTGTATACTTCAAAATACTAATCTTTACTTATTGTCTTGGGTGATCATAACTATTTTGCATCACTTCATTCTTTAGATAGGCTATATACAATTTTGCTGCAAATTAAATGATAAATTTAATTATTCTAAGACTATGTAGAAAGGGCTTATTTTCAAACTTTTGACTTTGTCAGTCATATTTTCTGCAATTCCTAGGCAACATGCATGATTGTATGTATTGTATTATTGTCTAGGGTAGAAAATCATTAAAAAAACCTAACTGTTCTCAGCATTTCTTTTAATCATGTCTAGCCTTGATGTGTGTCAAGATCATTCACAAAGCTTTTAAAGATAGATGAAAGCAAGTATAAAAGTCAGTACTCAGTCTTTCTTGTTCACTTTCTACAGATATAGGAAGTGTAAAAGCACAACTTATGCTCTCCCCCCTTTTTTAGAGAATCTTTCCAGGTTTAAGGATTTGAGAACTAAACTTGGAGTGGTCCTCAACACAGATTTCTCCATAGGTCATCTCTCTGGTCAAATTAATAATAAAAAACTCAATATTTTCTATTTTATAAAGCATTTTGACTGAGTAGAAAATAGTGCAGTCTTTAAGGCTGTATTCAAAATATCCACTATGCTCATTTCAAAATGATTCAAGAATCTATATTCATCCCACCAAAAAAAGTTTGTTTTCTTTTTTATGTTTTGTTTTTTATGTGACCTATTGCATATGAGCATCTAGTAAAGTTTTTAATACACTTACATAATACACACATTAATACACACATTTATCTATAGACACATGTGTATGCATACATGATATGCATATATATGTATTTTAATGTATATGGGTATGTATGTCTACAGAAATGCATATATATGTGTACATATGTATATGTTTGTGTGTCTGTATTTATTTGATGACTGTATATATATATATATATATATATATATGTGTGTGTGTGTGTGTGTGTGTGTGTGTGTCTTTTAACGTTCTCAAACTTTTTACTTTGACAAAAATCTGTCTTTTCAAAATCAAGAAACACTTTGACCCAATCCAAGAATAACACTTTTAACTCTGTTTATCAGAGAATGTTGTGACTTTATAAGAATGGCACCAAAATTATTCCTACTGGGTGTGAGCAAACTTAACTTGCTACCTGTGAGAATCTGTATAGAATAATTTGCATTTTTCAAGAACAGTCATATAATTGGCAAGATGATTAGATATATTTTAGCATAACTTCTCAATATGTTAAGCTCAAAAGAAAAAAATGAAATTTTTGTAATAATTGTGTTTAAGAAAGAAATTTATGTCCTATGAAATAATGTAAGACAGTTAAAAAGCACTCATACACACATATCTTTGAATATATAAATATTGATATAAATTATATAATTGTGCTAAATTTGACCTAACAACATCAAGAAAATATAGGTGCTCCTCCAGCCAGCACCGTACTGTACATATGTGGAACCATGAGTTACAGAAAATGGAGCAATTTCAGATACTGTGGATAACTTCACTTAACTTGTTAGTGTACTTTAAAAGCATGATGAGGTTGACACCTCTCTGGTCATCTAGTTGTGTCATTGCCAGAGCTAGCTCAGTGTTTGGAAGGCTCAGAATAAAAGTGTGAGAGAGGAGAGGTATTACCAAACTGAGGGTCTACAGAGTTCATTATTGTATGCCTGGGAAACCTAGGCTGTGCATTAGCTTCATGCCAGGAAACAGAACTGCTGCTTAAATTGTCTTAGGGAGATGCTGAAGATTTTCTGGCAGGACAAGGTACCAGACACTGAGGTCCTTTCTCAAGCCAAGTTGCCAAGCATTCAAACTCCATTGCAGGGAATGTAACCTCAATGGATTTGCTGTGTTGTTTGAATGCCAAATGTACACTTGTGTAAAAGACTATTTCATGAAGAACTCACATAAGGCAAACTCTCACACTGTAGTCAGAAGAAGAGATCAAAGGACACACTAAGGTCTCTCTAAAAAAACTTTGGAATTGATTGTGTGGCATGGTAGACACTGGCATAGGATCACAGGGCATGGTGTGCCTTCATCAAAGAAGGGACTGTGCTCTGTGAGCAAAGAAGAATTGAAATAGCTCAAAAGAAACATGAGACTTGCAAATTTAGGAAATCTACCCAAAATGTTCACATGGCCTATTTGTTCCAAACCTGTGGTAGGGCATTTTTAACTTATGTTGGTCTGATTAGCCACAGTTGGACAGACTGTAACTCAACTCTAATGTAGCAGTGTCATTTTGGTCTTCTTTAAGAATGAAGGACAACAACCAAGTTATATATAATGGTATATATAATTGTTATAATATTAACATATAGTAGATAGTCGATTGTATTATATATTGTATAATTTAAATATACTATTACTGATTATATTAATATAATGTGTCTACATTCTATTTTTATTTTACTTATAGGTATACATATACATATATTTGTGCATATTTATTTATTTGTTTGTTGAATTTATAATACTTCCTCCCACATGCTAGGCCCAACAACCACATTCAATCTCACAGTCTTGTGTATCAGGATCCAGTTATGGCAGCTCTGACCTGCCCTCCACTTCTCATTATCACAATGACTCAGACTATATCCTATCATACCAGAAAACCAGGAAACTATTGTCTCTACCAAGACACCAATAAAGAGAATATGTCTGGTTTGAGACCAGGCTGGTAAACATGGCAGTGTGAAGTTGGAGAAAGGAGGAGATGTTTCTCTGCCAAACGTAAAGAACTAAAAACCTAGTTATGCTCAGTTCACACTGTTTAATAAAAACCAAGCCATGCCTCTATACTTCCCAACTATAGGATAGTAAAGTCCCACAGCTTCCACAGTCTAGAGGAGATAAAAGGTGTCCTTTCCATTGCCACAAGAAGGAAAATTATTTTGGAAATGATAGTAAATGTTAGGAATACTAGAAAAAGAATGAGAGAAAAAAATTCAATAGAAAAAAAGTCCCATGTATAAATTCAGTTCTTAAAATATACACAAACTAATGAATAAATGAACCAACAGTGAGACTTATAAAGACAGTAAAATCAACAAGTAAATAAATCATTAAAATACCATAACATCTTGAATATACATTATATTTTGAAGGAAAATTAATTTAAATAGTCCAATGAAAAATTCAGTTTTGTAGGCTTCGTGAAGATCATTGAACAATAGTAAAAAGACTGAGAAGAGTTCAGAAGGAAAATATCACCATTACAAGATTCTGGAATGGAAATTAGTTTGGCAATTCTGATTTTAATGAAGAATTAATAATCAAAAAGAAAAGTAGACATTGGAAAGATATGATGGAGAATCTACTCAAATTGTAGAAGCTCTGAAACAGACAATTGACAGATCTAGAAATAAAAACCTCAAAAAGGGAATATATGTACCTAAGGAAAAGCAAAATACAACCTTTTAAAAATGAATTCTGCAGAAACCAGAGTAAATAATCTTAAAGAATGGTATCCCAAAAATAAATAAAAAATAATGGTTCTCAAAGAAAAAATTATCAAAATTTCAAAATGTTACTCTTCAATTGGAAATAATACAGAAAATATCCAGATATTTTGAAAGTAGGTAACAAAGTGCTGATCAAGTGGATATGCAGATCATAAGTGGAGAAAAATATCACATCTAAACCTTCAAGGCATCTATTGGAAAAATGTCTAAAATCAATACTCACCACAGACTTTGCAAGCAGGGAGGTGAAATGCCACTAGCTATAAAGGAACCTCAATTTGGATAACTAAGAATTATAATAGCTGGCATTTATACAGTGCTTACTTCCAGGTACTATGTTAAATACTATACAATTGTTATTTTAGTTTATCTCTATATATCCCAAGGAATTAGGTGATATTGTTTTCTTCATTTTTCAGGTGAGGAAACTGAGGCAGAAATTAAATGACTTGCCCAGGGTCAAAGAGCTAAAAAGTGTCCAAAGTCAGATTTGAACTTAAGTCTTCTGATTTCAGGCTCATTTTTTTATCCACTCTAGCACACTCTAGCAAGAGATCACAAGAAATTAGAGAGTTATTTGGAATGAAATATTTTCAAAAGGAAGAGAAGCTCAACTTGCATCTCAAAATATCACAATGTGACAAGCTAAGCCTAATTATTAAAAAGAAATATGGATGATCACCAAAACAGTCATTCAAAGATTCCTTCCAAAAATATACAAACAAGTGAATGGAATTGCAAACAATCCAAACAAAGAAACAGGATAAAGTAAGTATAATATCAAGGTAAAATTAGCTATGAAATAATTTGACTCATTTCTTGACTATTTTTTTTAAAGAAATAGGCTAGATGGATAAAAGAAAGAACCAAGAGGGATGATCAAGTAGTACCCTGAACATAATAATCTATGGGACTAAGGATATAGGAGGAACCAACAGATTCAAGTAAAGAGAAGAAAGAATTGAAGTAATATTCCATTGACTACCAGATATAGCATTTCCCTTAAAAAGTTATCAGAAAATTGTAAATGTATACATGATATATATTTTATATATATACATACATATACATATGCACACATTTACATATTTATTATATATACATTTATATATATGCATACACATACATACAATAGATAAATGTATAATATAGTAATAATACAAATGTCTATGCAAAATACTAATATATGTGCACATGTATACTATATATACATGTGTTTATTGATATACATGCACACACACAAATACATAAGCAGGCATTAACATAAAAATCTGGGTAATGAGGTAGCCATCATGTGACTACCAAAAAAGCATCAAGAAAATTAGCAAATTGAATAGAAAGAAAATGTAAAAAAGAAAAATGATAGAAATTACGTAGTAGAAAATGGGATGTGGGAGACTCCAGAGTTATTAAACAAGTTAAAAGCTGTTTCACTGAACATAGGAAGCACTGAAGAATGAAACTTTTAAACTTTTGTTTAGACAAATGATTTAAATGAGGAAAATAATAAAATAACCAAATTTAAAAAATAAAAAGAATTTGTGGGAAGAAATAAAAATCATCAGAACCTACTATGTACATATATGTAGTAGTGGAAGTAAGGATTTAAAGGAAATGACTGATTTCCCCAAATTATTAAAATGAAAATAAATATCTTAAACCAATTTTAGAAAGAATTATACAAAACCAACAAAATCAGGATGGAGAGGAGAAGACAAGGAAAAAAAAACATCTGGTCCTGACTGATTTAAACGTGTTTAATTTTTAGAGTAATTAAGACCATTGTCATACAAAATATTACCAACAATGATAAAGATATAACTAACTTTTTCCCCTACAAATCTGGACCTAATTATTTGATTTAGAAGTGTTGGGGTGAAGAAAGAATAAGGTCCACTGTCTATTCATCTTGGAATATCCCTCCATGAGGCATGCTTCTCTTCCCCACCTCCACCTTTTCTGTTGAATTTCTACTGGAGTCTATTTTGTGAAGAGCTTTATCTTCATGCCTCCTTTAATCTAATTACTGAATTTTTAGACTTAAAAATCATTGATCCATATCTGGTAACTTGAATTCGCCCTCCCTGGTTTTCATTGCCCTTTTATGTGTTATCTTTTTCTGTTAGAATGTAAACTTGAGAATAAGAACTGTCTTTCTCTCCCCTCTCCCTTCTTATTTACATCATTAACACTTAGGATAGTATCTGGCATATAATATATGTTTAATAAATCCTCTCTTTGCAAAACTAAATGGCAGGAACTCTCCTAATCTTTCCCAAATTCTACTCCAAATAACTTTAAAATAACACCTCAAATTGAATTTTGAAGCAGCTAATTGAATGAAAGTAAAGAATGAAATAATTCCCTAACCAAGACAATTTAGGAAGTCCACAGAAAATATCTGTCTTACCTGGATGGTGGTTGGGCTTAGAGAACAGTGCAGTATAGGCCACACCATGGCAGGTGTATCAGCAAGCACCCTAGCATACCCAGGATGGGTGCTGCACAGGTTCTTAGACCTGCTTTTCTAAAGGAAAGTAACTCAAACTGGGTTAACAATCATACATAAATCAAACATATATTATTTAGCTAGTTCAGGGGGAAAAGTCAGCACCCTGAACTTCAGAGAATACAAACAGAATACAAGCAGAAGTTACAAGCAGACAAAGAAACAGATCAGCAGATGGGCTTTCAGCTCTCTGACCATTACATTCATACCTAGTTAGTTACCAGAGAGGGAAGCACCAACATCTGGGTTTTCAAAGCTGGGGGCTCAACAGCTGCCCAGAGTCTCATTTGGCCAAATTACACAAGTCTTTCCAAAGTAATTCCCACAGCAAAAACTCACATCAGGGTATATATAGCCTTTTCCTGGACCAGAGAATGTCACAACCCTCTTGACCCACTGCCCAATCACAAAGTAATAAGGTGTAGTTGTTTCTGAAGAACAAGAATCCTGCCACAGGCTCCATGTGACCACATTCAGCCTATTAGGGGGCAGAGTATACTTTCAAATCAGCAAAGTTTCTCAGAGTCACTTAAGACTATCAAAGGGCCTAGGATCAGGGAAGATATTCAGATTCCCATAATAGCAGGTCAGCAGCAAGCCTTGAAGGCAAATGTATCAGTAGTTTTGGGGACTTTCAGTTCATAGATCCACAGACTAGAGTGAGTGGGACAACTGGTCAGAAGGACGTTACAGTTGACCCTTTTCCTGCATTGGGAGGAGGACCCCATTGCATTGTCCATATACAGATAGAGGTATAAGTTCCAGTGCAAAGAAGAACAATAGTGCTTATGGCCCCATGGAATCAGGGACTCTCCACAGTTCCAGGAAGGAGAAGAGTTATTGCAGCTGCTCATAATGCAGAAGAGGCCTTGCCTGGTCTGAGTTTCAAGGAAGAAAGGAATACTAGGGCTTGTGACCACAGCAACACAGGCAGAGTGATATTTCCAGGGGCATAAGGAACAGGAGCCCCTGTAATAGTAACATTGTGAGATGACCAACTTTGAGTGACTTAGCTCTTCAGAGCAGTGTGATGATCTGACAATTACAAAACATTCATGATGGAGAATGCGATCCACATCAGAGAAAGAACTATGGAATCTGAATGCAGAATACAGCATACTATTCTTTCATTCCCTCCTTTATTTTTTTCTTGGTTTTTTTACTTTTGTTCTGATTCTTCTGTTAGAATGTGGCTAATATGTAAATATGTTTAATATGTTTTTACCTGTATAACCTATGTCAGGTTGCATGCCATTTGGGGAGGGAATAGGGGAAGGAGGGGGAAATTTTAGAACTCAAAATCTTATAGAAGTGAATTTTGAAAATGAAAAATAAGTAAATAAATTTAAAAAAATAATAAAGTTAAAAGGCATAAAATGGACAGGGGGGAAAAAAAGAAAAAGAACATTAGTATAAAAAGTTACTATTGTGTCAGGGAAGGTCAAGACAAACTCAGAAGCTACCTAAGTTGAAACAACTTAATATAAAGCATACACAAAACAAAACCAAAATGTTAATTGATGAGAGGCTGTAAAGCCAATCAGCAGTAGATTTCTGAGAGAACGCTACTGTGAGGAGCTTTTAAGATTCGGATTACACAGTATCAGTGAACTCTCTTTATTCCGTTACAAATCTTTATTCAGTACAATGTTCACAGTTTCAACAGTTCACAATA
>CM053593.1:40393290-40412496 GCA_028646575.1 Pseudocheirus occidentalis | reverse complement strand
GGGGAGTGTCTCAGCCAATAGCATTCTTCCAAGTAACAGGGGAATTCACACCTTTTCACCAATGGACAGTGTTCAACACTTAACACTAGGTTACTAGGATCTACTTAACATCTGATCAAACAAATTAATTACTATTACAGAGGCTCAAAAAGAATTTCTGGAAGGGCTCAAAAATGATTCAAAAACTCAAATAGGAGAGGTTGAGATAAAATTGGGAAATGAAATGAAAGTGCTGCAAGAAAATCATGAAAAGAAAGTTAACATCATGGTAAATGAAACACAAGAACTACTGTAGAAGGGGTGGCTAAGTGGTGCAATGAATAGCACACTAGCCCTGGACTCAAGAGGACCTAGCCTCAGACACTTAACACTTACTAGCTGTGTGACCTTGGGCAAGTCACTTTACCCCTATTGCCCTGTTTTCCCCAATCCAAAAAAGCAAATAAAAAGTACTGAAGAAAATAAACACCTGGAAAAAACAGAATTGGGCAAATTGCAAAAGAGACACCAAAATCCATGGAAAAGAAGAAATTCTGAAAAAGTATAACGGCCAAATTGAATAAGAGATACAATGATTCACTGATGAAAAAGAATAATTAAAAAGCAGAACTGACCAAATGGGAAAGGAGGTTAAAAAAAAGCTCACTGAAGCAAATAATTTCTTAAACATTAGAACTAGGAAAGTGATAACTAATGACTCCATAAGACACCATATTTGTCCCTTATTTCAGAGGACTCAGGACATCACAGGGTGAGGGCTTGACTTGAGTTTTAATTGGATTTAAGTGATGTAGAGGACCTGGGAACTACCTGCTTCTGAATCCAGGTGAATGCTTGGTAGGTTGAGGAGGGAGCTGGGACCATGGAAGGGGATCCAGGGCATCAGAGAGACCACCCTGAGTTAATATGAAGAAAAGGCCTCCTTTTGGATGAAACTGAAGTTTGCTGGACACCACAGGGTGGAAAGTTTGTCTGGTTTTCTAATGATTATATTTAATGACTGACTGAGTTAATGATTTGCCCCATGAGTGGAAGACTCATTTTTGTATTGTGAATTGATTGAATGATTATTGATGATTGTAATATGAATGGATTGAATGCTTTGTTCTAAATATTGAGGCCACTGTAGTGAAAACTGTATGCCCATTCTAATATTAAGCTGTTGTGAATATTGTACTAAACCTTGATTTATAATGGAATAAATGGAGTGTTCACTATTCTATGTAATCCAAATCTTAAAAGCTGTTCACAGCAGCCTTCTTTTGGGAATCTGCTTGTGCCTGGCATTACAGAAGACTAGAGTAGATGAGATAAATATCTGATTTTCAAACTATGAGAATTAAAATAAGCTTAAAAAGGTAAACAGAAAAGGGATATCATAAGGGCTTCATTAAAATCAAATTTTTTACTTTCCTAAATGTGGAAATGGAAAAAAAACACTTCTTTCCATGAAATTTTTTAATCAGAAATTTTTTTAATTAGAAATTTTCTCCCCATCTTTCCCCTACCCTAACTCAAAAACAGCCATCCCACTGTAAAGCCCCTCCCGTAATCTGCTTTCTAACTTTCTGGTTGGACAGGGATGGTTTCCCTACCCCAGCCCCTGTATATCTTAATTCCTAGATGTATGTATTGCAGAACTTTACATTCTAGATTCCTACAAGCCATAGCTCAGTTTAAAAAGGACTTTGAATACCAAATAAGAGAAGTGGAGAAAAAATTGGGAGTTGAAATGAAAATGATACAAGAAAGAGTCAACAACCTGACTGAATAGAATAACACCTTAAAAACAGATTAACTCAAATGGTGTAAGAGGCCCAAAAAGCCAATGGGGAGGAGAATGCCTGAAAAAGTCAAATTTTCCAGATGAAAAAAGAATCTCAAGAGCTTTCTGAAGAGAATAATTCCTTTATAATTAGAGTGAAGCAAATGGAAGCAAACGATTTCATGAAAAATCAAGATACTATTAGACAGATCCAAAAAAATGAAAAAAAAAATAGAAGGCAAAGTAAAATATCTCCTTGAAAAAAACCACTGACCAGGAAAACAGATCCAGGGGAGATAATTTAAAAATTATTGGACTACCTGAAAGCCATGATCAAAATAAGAACTTAGAAAGCATCCTTCAAGAAATTCTCAAGGAAAAGTGCCCTGATATTTTAGGACCAGACTGCAAAATAGAACTCTAAAGAATTCACTGATAACTCTTGAAAAAGATCCCCAAAAGAAAACTCCTAGAAATGTTATAGTCAGTTTCTGGAGTCCCCAGATCAAGGAGAAAATATTACAGCCTGTCAAGCAGAAGCAATATGAATACTGTGGAAACACAATTAGGATAACCCAGTATCTAGCAGTTTCTACATTGAGGGATCAAAGGGTCTTGAATATGATATTCCAGAGATCAAGGGAGCTAGGATTAAAACCAAGAATCATCTACCCAGCAAAATTGAGTATAATGTTCCAGGGGGAAAATTTGATCATTCAGTGGAGGACTTTCAAGCACTCTTGCTTAAAAAAAAACAGAACTGAGCAGAAAATTTTACATTCAAACACAAGAAACATGAGAAGGCAAACAAGGCAAAGAAATCATAAGGAACTTATCAAAGTGGAAGTATTTACATGCCAATATGGAAAAATGATAATAATAACTTATGAATCTTTTCTCAGCGTGAGGATAGGTGAAGGGAATATAAATGTATATATATATATATATATATATATATGTGTGTGTGTGTGTGTGTGTGTGTGTGTGTGTGTGTATGTATGTATGTATATATGTATTATATATATATTTATTATTTGTATGCATATCTACACATATGTCTATATAGGAGGGTATATATGCATATGAATACATATCTGAGTTTGTGTGTATATGACTTCATAGAGGGCACAGGATCAACTGAATAGGAAGAGATGATACTTTAAAAGGTGAAATTATGAGGTGGGAGAGGATTAGAATGAGAGGAGGAGGGTGGGAGGGCAGGGCTTGTGGAAGCCTACACTTTTGTAAAGGGTGAGGGACAGGGTAGAGAATAGAACAAGAGAGGGAAACGGGATAGGAAGGAGGGGCATATAATCAGTGTCTCACAATATGTCCACTGTGGAGATGTTCTAAGTAATTATACATGTACAGCCTGTATGGAATTGGTTGTCCTTCCAGTGGGGGTGGGTGATGATGGAGGAAGCAAAAGAATCTAGAATTTAAAGTTCTACAATAAAATGTTATATATAGTATCTATCTTATCTTTTCCAATTGCTTCTATGTCTTCTTTGATTAAGAATATATCTCCTAGGGGACAGTTAAATGGCACAGTGGATAAAACACCAGACCTGGAGCCAGGAGGACCTGACTTCAGATCTGGCCTGAGAAACTAGTTGTATGACTCTGGACAAGTCACTTAACCACTATTGCCTTCACTCCTCCCCCCCAAAAAGAAAATATTTCATACCCACACTTGTGAAATCTATATGATCACCTCTTCTAACATTTTTATGATATGACCTTTAATGTTAAACTCATGTATCCGTTTGACTAATGCATCGTGTTGATGGAGTTGTGAACTGATCCAACCATTCTAGAAAGCAATTCAGAACTATACCCAAAGGGCTATAAAATTGTGCATATTCTTTGACCCAGCAACACCTCTACTAGGCCTGTATCCCAAAGATATCAAACAGAAGGGAAAAAGACCAGTATGTACAAAAATATTTATAACAGTTCTTTCTGTGGTACCAAAGAATTGGAATTTGAGGGGATGCCCATGAATTGGGGAATAGATGAACAAGTTGTGGTATATGAATGTCATCAAATATGATTGTGCTATAGAAAATTATGAGGGGGGTGGTTTTGGAAAAACCTGAAAAGATTTATATAAACGGATGCAAAGTGAAGTGAACAGAACCAGAACATTTTACAAAGTAACAGCAATATTGTTCATCAACTGTGAATAATAACTTAAAGAAAGAAAGAAAGAACAAAAGAAAAAGAATGAAAGAAGAAAAGAAAGATATAGAACAATTTGCCTAGTAAATATTGTCATAGGAATTTTAAATAAAACACTACCATCACAAAGATAATACACTATAAGCATGTGGGATTTACAATAGAAATTTAGGGCTGGTTCAATATTAAGAAAAATATCAGTATAACTGATTATATCAATATCAATAACCATGTCAACAATAATCTCCAGAAGTTACATGATTATCTCAACAAAGAAAACAATACTTGAAAAAATACATCCCTTCACATTAAAAAATAAATATAAAGAGCATTGGAATAAATGGAGCTTTTCTTAAAATAATAAGCAGTATCTATCTAAAACAAAGAGCAAGCATTATCTTTGGGGGAATGTACTAGAAGTCTTTCCAATATAATCAGGGGTGAAGCAAGGATGCCCATTATTACCACTACTATTCAATATTATATAGAAATTTTAACAATAACAATAAGAGAAGAAAAATGAATTGAAGGAATTAGAATAGGCAATGAGGAACCAACATTTTTACTTTTTCCAGAAAATGTGATGGTGTACTTAAGAGAATAATCTAAAAAAATCCAAAAAGCAAAATCTAGTGGATATAACTGACAATCTAACTAAAGTCACAAGATATAAAATAAACCCACACAAATCATCAGCATTTATATATCTATATATCTATATCTATTTATACACCAACAAATTATATATATATATATATATACATATATATATATATATACCAACAAAGCCCAGAATGAATAGAAAGAAATTTCATTTAATTAATTTCAGACAATATAAAATACTTTGATTTCTTAACTGTCAAGAGAAACCCAGGAACTATGTGAATATAAATACAAAATACTTTTCACATAAATAAAGACAGATCAAAACAACTGAAAAAATATTAATTGCTCATGGATAGGCTAAGCCAATACAAAACAAATGATAATTCCCCTAAATTAATTTACTTATATAGTGTCAGACTACTCTAATTTTCACATGATTATTTTTAAAATCAGAAAAAAATAATAACAAAATTCATCTGGATGAATGAATTATCAACAATATCAAAAAAATCAGTCAAAATATGTGTGAAATAATGTGGTCTAAAAGTACCACATTTCAAAGTATATTACAAAGCAATAATCATCAAAACAATTTGTACTAGCTAAAAAAACAGACTTGTGGATCAGTGGAATATCTTAGTTATACAATATACAGTAGTAAATGACCATAGCAATCTAATGTTTGGTAAATTCAAAGATCTAAACTTTTGGGACAAGAATTGATTCTTTAAAAAAATTACTTGGAAAACTTGAAAGTAGTTGGTGAAGACCCCCACAGAGACCAACATCCCACACAATATACCTGTGTGGTCAAAAATCACTATATAATTTTGCCAGAAATGGTGATATCATAAGCAAACTAGGGGATTGCAGAATATTTTACCTGTCAGATCTATGTATAAGAAAAATTCTTTGCTCAACCAAGATATAGAGAGCATCATGGGACACACAATAGATAATTTTGTTTACAATAAATTACAAAGTGTTTCTTTTTACAAACAAAACCAATGTAACCAAGATTAGAAGGAAAGCAGGAAATATAAAATTTATGGCAAGTTTCTCTGATAAAAACCCAATTTCTCTAATGTATCAAGAACTGTCAAATTTGTAAGAATACTTTTTTGTCTGTGCTCTTTTGCAACATATCTTATATAGAAATATGTTTTGCATGAATGCACATGTATAATCCATATCCAACTGCTTGCCTTCTCAAAGAGTGGGGAGGGAAAGAAGGAAGGAAGGAAGGAAAGGAATTTGGAAGTCAAAATTTTAAAAATGTTTTTACATGGTATTGAGAAAAAATGTGATATTTTATAAAATTTAAAACTTTTAAGAACCAGATGGCAGACTATTTCAAATTACAATTAGAGCAATGCTACTTAAAGAAATTCTTGTTTTATCTCACACCCAGAAAATAGAATCATGACAAACTCTGAAATTATAGATATTTTAATAGTCATGCATTACTGGTGTACTGGTTCTATTGCTGTTCTTCAGCTATCAAAGCTGAGTCCTGTTTTTCTTCCATGATGCGCCTCTTCTGCTTTTACTCAAAAAAAGTTTCTGATGTATCTTACAACCATGCTGACAATTAATTATAAATTCATATTACCCTACTTTGATGTACCTCTAACTGAAACATGGAAATCTGTTTATTTCTCTCTAACTGATATCTCTACTCCTTCCTCAAAGAAGCTGTTCTAAATTGTTTCTTCCATTCTTCTAAAGCATTCTCTCTATGATGTCTTAGCTGAGAACATTGCTTCCTATTTTAATGAGGATATTAAGATCATCTTATATGAACTTTTTCTCCCAGTATATGTAACTCAAGACACTCCAGTCTCTCTTTCCTATTCTAATAATGCCCCTGTAGATTATTCTGTAAAACTTTTTTGAGGAGCTTTAATTTCAAGTATTTATTACTCTCCTTAGCTAGTACATTTTCACCTCTTTGGAATATTGATGACCACAACTACCTTCTTTTACTTTGTCTTACAAATCTCTTATATTGTCTTATTAATTTATTTTTAGCAAACTCCTCCTGGACTACTTTCCTTTCTTATTTTCTCCTCCTCTAGATTTTCTCCTTTTGCTCAAGTCTTTTTGCTGAAATTCCTCTGCTCCCCCTTTGTGACCTGTTCTATTATTCCATTTAACTTTGCTCTTCCTCTTTCTTCTATATATTTTTAAGACCACCACAATTTTCCCCTTCATAGTTCAGCCTCAACATATGAGGGCTGATAATCTAAGTCACATCATGAACAAATGAATGGAAATAATGTTAATGCACTCAGTAAGTTTTCTATTACATACAGTCAGGTCAGAGAAAACAATGAAATTGAATTAAGAAAGCTAGTAAATGTCTGAGGTTGGATGTGAACCCACCTCTTCCTCATTTCCAGGATCAGTGATCTATCCACTTTACCAACTAGTTGCCCCAGAATTTACTAAGACAAATTTTAGAACTCAGCAGGATCTTAGAGATTCTCTAGTGAAAGCTGTGTAATGCCAAGCAAAGACAACTTCCAAAGTTTGGAATACCAGCATAGCAAACTCCATTTATTCAGTTATAGATTAAGACAAAACATTCACAGGACAGAGAAAATCTAAATACAGTGTAATTCATTCATTTAGCAAGTAAGTTCTCAATTCAGTCCAAGTATTACTCCACCCCTGGACAGTACATTAATTTAGTCAGTCAAAGTCTCTCTTCTCAAATGGAGATTACTTTCCAATCATAAACATAGTACATTCATGTGGTCAATCAAAGAGCACAAAAAGTAAAAAATTTCCCACCTTGGATCACAACTGAGTTACAATACTACCCATTAATGCCAAGCACTTTATCAAAAGGACCAGGAGAGAACAAAAGGCCATCTATCCTTAAGCTGCAACAAGGTTAAGATATCATCACAGCATTGAAAACCCAAGGAAAGGTTCTTCCTTGATCTTGACACTAGGAAAGTTCTCAGCAATCTCTGTTCCTGGGGAGACAAAGCTTAACAAAGCCAAAATATACATTGTTAGTGTCTTCATTAATTCACTCTCTGCCTGCAGAATGGTCGCATGACCCCTAAAAACATCAGAAAGTTCCTCTTCTGGTATTTATTTAAACATACAACAAGAAAATCCTCCTTCAGGGCTTCTGAACCAATAGCAAGGTTCCAGGACTGCTGTACCAGCAGTACTGCCCTTCACTAGCAGACAGATTTGGCAAAACAACATCAAAACAGACAGACAAAACACTGGCCTCATAGCCATGCTCTGCAGTTTTTGGCAGTTCTGGGTGTCAGTTCTCAAAAGTCTTGGGCAGCTCCAACTGTCCCTCAGTTCTCTCAGCAACTCTTTCCCCCAGCAGTTCTCCTCTCTCTGCATCCACAATACAGCTCCCAAAAAGTCATTCTGGCCTCCTCTGTTTGGGCTTTCTCTCTGCTTGGGCCTTCTCAGTCCATGGCAGCAGCTCCTCCCCGTTCAGCCCTCTCTCTTCACAGCAACAAGTCCATCCCACAAGTGAGATTCACAAGCTCTGGGTTTTAACACTCAACCCAAAAACCAAGTGAGTACAGGGGGATCCATAAATTTCATTAAAATTACATTCCATTTCTCCAGTATTCTTGGCCTTAAACTCTCAATCTAAATGGCCATGGATCCTCGAACAAATAGAGGCACTATGCTTTGTAATCCTTTTTGATGATGCCATTATGTAATGCGAAGCAAAGGTAACTTCCAAGGTTCAGAACACCGGCATAGCAAACTCCAAATATTTGGTGACAGATTAAGGCAAAACATTCATAGAACAGAGTAAATCAAAATACAGTGTAAACTGTGGATTGCTGGTAATGACTTATGTTATGTATCTTGCAAATGTGATGTCTCTATTTTGTGGGCATTATGTTGTACTTAAGAGACATTAATACTAATTCAGATGGTAGAGGCCTATGTAATGGGCAAGAAAAATCTTGGGGCCAAATGTTATGGGAATCTGAAGATCTTCCATGACTGTAGGCTCTTTCATAGTCTTTAGCTCAGAGAACCTTACCTGATTTGAAAATATGCTATGCCCCCTAGTAGGTTGAATATGGTCACATGGAGCCTGTGGCAGGGAGCTTGTTTTTCAGGAATGCCCACATTGTATTGCTTTATGATTGGGCAGTAGGTCAAGAGGGTTTTGACATTCTCTGATACATGATAAGGCTACACATACCCTGATGTGAGTTTTTGCTGTGAGGCTCACTTTGGAAAGAGTTATGTGATTTGTCCAGATGAGACTCTGGGCAGCTGTGAATCCCACCTTCTAT
The DNA here is from genome assembly GCA_028646575.1 of Pseudocheirus occidentalis. Taxonomy (NCBI): domain Eukaryota; kingdom Metazoa; phylum Chordata; class Mammalia; order Diprotodontia; family Pseudocheiridae; genus Pseudocheirus; species Pseudocheirus occidentalis. The sequence continues at coordinate 40,403,646 of CM053593.1, read as the reverse complement.
GAAAACCCAGATGCTGTTGCTTCCCTTTGGTTATTAACTAGGTATAGATGTAATGATCAGAAGGCTGGAAGCTTGTCTGCTGATCTGTTTCTTTGTCTGCTTGTAACTTCACTTGTAACTTTTGTTTGTATTATCTGAAGTTCAGGGTGTTGACTTTTGCCCCTGAATTGTGTAAATGATATATGTTTGATTGATTAAAGTAAGACTGTTAACCCATTTTGAGTTGATTTCCCTTAGAAAAGCACATCTAAGAACATGTGTAGCAGCCATCCTGTGTATGCTAGGGTGTTTGCTGCTACAAGCTGTCATCAAATATTTGAAGAGTTGTCATATGGAAGAGAGATTAGATTTGCTCTACTTGGCCCACAGCAGAAATGTTGGTTTTGGGTAGAAATCACAAAGGGATAAGTTGATATTTTATGTAAGGGGAATGTTTTTTCAAATGTTAGACCCATCCAGGGGTTGGCTAGGTGGTGTGGTGAATAGAGAATTGGCCCTGGAGGACCTGAGTTCAAATTTGCCCTCCTACTGTTAACACAAAACTGACCTTGTGACCTTGGTCATGTCACTTAACCCCAATTTCCCTGCCTTCCAGCATCCAAAAAGAAAAAAAAAGTATTCAGAAGTGTAAAAGGATAACTTGGGAGGTAGGGGGCTATCTCATACTAAAAGTTTTTAAACAAAAGCTAGATGACTACTTATAAGGCTTAGAAAGCATGTGGTACAGAGGAAATATTATTGGATTTGGAGTTAGAAGACATGAGGTCATTCCAACTGTTCTAATTAATACTGCGTCATGCTTGGTTGGTCACTGAACTTTTCTTAGCCTCTTTCTTGATCTATAAAATGAATGATTTTGAGTCAATGATCTTGGGTCATTGACTTAAAACCCCAGAGTCTCCATTTTCTAATTTTAAAATAAGTTTTGGATGAGATGATGACCTAGATCCCATCTATCTTGAAACCCATTTCAGTTTTCAGGATTCTTTGTAATAGATACCTTGGACTGGATGGCTATTGAGGTCTCTCCCATCTCCAAAACATTTTGTGATTTTGTAAAGTCATGCCTCTTTCTTGTACCTCTATTACCTCATCTGTAAAAGACAACTATCAGATTAGATCATCTCCAAAATCCCTTCAATGTTTCAGTAGAATGATCATATGAGCAAGTTCGTTTTATAGCTGAATAAAAAGAGACCCAGGATAATGAGATGATTTTTCAAAGACTTGTCAGTGACAGTACCAGAAATGGAATTTTGGTGCTTTTAGAAAGCAACCAATGTCTTTCCAATACACTCTACCCCCCCACTTTATTCTAAATCTAATCTATGTTTATCAATCTATCTATTTATCTATCTGTCTGTCTATCTATCTATCTATCTATCTATGTGATCTTTCAAAAAATCAATTAGTTTTTCCTTTAATTTCCCTATGTATGAAATGGTATAAGATTGCATGACAAAAGATGAAAAATGAAAAGGTTTTCATGAGGAATTTCACCACGCAAAAATCCAAATTAAATTGTAATTTAAAAGTTAACAGGCATCTTATTTAAAGGAGCAAGAATAATGTCCACAGGACCAAGTTCAGGGATCCAAGAACAGGTGACCTTAGGGAATTGGTTTTCTGCAAATTATTGGAAGAAATAACATGTATTAAACTTCTGAGAAACTAGATCTTTGATAACACAGTTAGAAACCAAGATAGAAAAAAAAGTTAACATTTATAAATTTGTGAACAGTAAACTAATTATGAGCTGCAAATGTTTCTTTTATTTTCTTTTATTTTTAATTACTTAATACTGGGTCATGCTTGGCAAGTCCCTGAACTTTTTTCATCCCTTTTGTTCAGGCATAAAATGAGGGAGTGGGATCTTGGGTCAGTCTCTTGGTCTCCATTTTTTAGTGTTTGGAGTAAGGGTTTTGGATTAGATGACCACTGAGATGCCTTCTAGCTGGAAATCTATAACAATTTTTTTCTCTTTCCCTCCCCTCACTGAAATATACAGACATGCACACACACACACACACACACACACACACACACACACACTTAAAAATACACAGGTATGCAGAGTTGTGCAACAACAAATATTACATTGACTGTGCTCAAACACAAATATTTCATTCTCCACCTTGTATTCATTGCCTCTCTATGAGGAATTGCATAGCAAGTTTCCTCACAGGTTTTTGTGCTCATAGTTAGTCACATCATTGATCATAGTTCTTGAACCTTTAAGATTGTTTGTCTTTATAATTCTGTTGTATATTTTATTGTTTTCCTCCTTCTGCTCATGTGAAGTTATATCATTATATTTTTCATATTTTGTCTTAAATCATCCATTTTATCATTTCTTAAAACAAAATAAAATTCCATGGCAGCTGGAGCAACTGGGAGAGTCAATCACCAGCAGCTGTGGTGGTTTCCAGAATTGTCAACCCATAAATACCAAAGATAAAGTAAAAGAGCAGTGCAACTTTGCTGGATCAGGGTGGGGTGGGGTAGAGGCACAGTCTGGCCTCTGATCCCAGAGTCAAAAGCAGCAGAAGTGGCAGCCCTGCAGCCTCTTCTACATGGCTGATTCAGAGCTCACAGCCTGCAATTTGTAGGGAGGGGGACAGGGTTAAGCAACCATTGAGAGGCTAAGCACTCTTGCCTTAACATGCCTAGATTTGCATCATGGTCTGGGATGGACGTCATCAGGTGTTTGAACAGTGAGCCAAAGCTGGTGGGGGCTGTAGAGACGGTTCCTTCCTAATAGCTCCAGCAGCTGTGAAAACTCTAGTGGTGTGGGATAAAGCTCTCCCTTTTGGAAGCAGAGTTCTACTAATTCCAAAAACTCAAAAGTCAAGTAATTGACTGGCAACATGAGCAAGCAAAAGAAGCAAAGCAAGCACAGCCATCCAACTTTAGATTCCATTTTGGGGAACAAAAAGTATTTTTTGTATGGAATGGGAGGAAGACAACACAGTCAGAACTCCTGCATCAAAAGCTTCCAAGAAAAATGTGAATTGGTTACAGGCCACAGAGGAGCTCAAGAAGGATTTTGAAAATTAAATAAGAGAAGTGGAGGAAAAATTGGGAAGAGATATGAGAATGATGCAAGAAAATCATGAAAAGAGAGTCAACAACTTGACTGAAGAAAACAACACCTTAAAAAGTACACTAACTCAAATGGCAAAAGAGGCCAAAAAAGCCAATGAGTGGAAGAATGCCTTAAAAATTTGCCAGATGGATGAAGAATCTCAAAAGCTTTCTAAAGAGAATAATTCCTTCAGAATTAGAGTGGAGCAAATGGAAGCAAATGACTTTATGAGGAATCAAAATACTATTAAACAGATGCAAACAAATGAAAAAATGGAAGGCAACGTGAAATATCTCATTGGAAAAACCACTGACCTGGAAAATTGATCCAGGAAAAACAATTTAAGAATTATTGGACTACCTGAAAGCCATGATCAAAATAAGAACCTAGAAATGATCCTTCAAGAAATTCTCAAGGAAAATTGCTCTGATATTTTAGAACCAGAGGGCAAAACACAACTTGAAAGAATTCACTGATCTCCTCTTGAAAAAGATCCTAAAAAGAAAACTCCCGGGAATGTTATAGCCAGGTTCCAGAGTTTCCAGATCAAGGAGGAAATACTACACACAGCCAGGAAGAACAATTTGAATAGCATGTAAACAGAATATGAAGAACCAGGATCTAGGAACTTCTGCATCAAGGAACTGAAGGGCTTGGAATATGATATTCTGGAAATCAAAGAAGCTATGATAAAAACCAGGAATCACCTATCCAGCAAAACTTAGTATGATGTTTCAGGGGAAAAATATGGTCATTCAATGAGGTAGCAGACTTTCAAGCATTCTTGATGAAAAAAAAAGAACTGAATAGAAAATTTGACACTTAAATATAAGAAGCAAGAGAAGAACAAGAAGGTAAACAGGGAAAAGAAATCATAAGGAACTTATCAGAGTTGAACTATTAACATTCTTACATGGAAAAATCATCATTGCAACTTATTAAACTTTTCTCAGTACGAGGATAGTTGAAGATAAATGTGAATACACACATACACACACGCAGACATATGTGTGCATATGCATACATGTATATACATGCATATGTATATAAGTATGTATCTATACACACTCGCATATGTATACATATATGAACACATATGTTTATATAGGTGAGTACATATGTGTATGAATGCATATGTGACTGGGTGAACATATGTGTGTAGGAGTACACAGACAGAGGACATTGAATCAATTGAATAGGAAGGGATAATATTTAAAGGTGAAATTGAGAGGTGAGAGGGGAATATAATGAGAGGAGATGGGGAGAGATTGAATGGGGTAAATAATCTCATATAGAAGAGGCAAGGGATAACTTTACAAGGAAGGGGAAGAACAGGAAGGCAAAAGGGAATGGGTCAACCATACTCTCATTGAATTTGGCTTAGCAAGGGAATGATACACTCTAACATGGGTATCTTGCCCTACAAGAGAGTGGGGGGGAAAGGGGATGAGAGAAGGCATGATGCTGAGGAAGGAAGGTTGAGGGGAGGGTAGTTAGAAGCACACACTTTTGTAAAGGAAAAGGCACAAAGTAGAGTACAGAACAAATGGGGGGCAGGATAGGATGGAGGGAAATATAATCAGTCTTTCACAATATTTCCTCTATGGAAATGTTTTGTGTAACTACACATGTACAACCTATATTGAATTGTTTATCATTCCAGTAAGAGTGGGTGATGAGGGAGGAAGGAAAAGAATCTAGACTTAAAATTTTACATGAAATGTTTTAAAAAATATTATTATTATCATTTTTCACATCCAATTGAGACATAGGATATACAGACACTGGGGTCTGGAGATCCATCTTGCCTTAACAGAAAGTCAGAGGGGGTACAGGGGATGATATAGGAGAGCACAGATTAGGGGAAGTGGTATTCAGTGAGAACATTGTTTTGGGGTGGTGGGTAGGGGAAAGGCAGAGAGAAATTTTGTAACTCAAAATCTTGCAGAAATGAATGACGTAAACTAAAAATAAACATAACATTTAATTTAAAAATAAAAAAAACAAAATAGCATTCCATTATATCCATATACATAAATTTGATCAATCATACCCCATATCATGAGAATTCCTTTCCTTTCCACTACAAAAATGCTATTTTAAATATTTTGTAACATATATTCCCTTTTTCCATTTTTTATCTCTTTGCAGCATGGGCTTAGCAGTGCTTTAGATAGGTCAGTCAAATAGTATATAGAATTTTGTGATTTTTTTGAAGCATAGTTTCAAATCACTTCCCAAAATCACTAGGCCACTAATAGGTTCCCCAACAGGACATTGATGTAATTGTTTGCTTATAGCCTTTCCAATATTTCTCATTTTTCGTTTTTCCTCCTCCATTCCCTATGTTATGGGTAAGGTGGAACTTTAATATTTGTTATAATTTGAAATGCTCTAATTATTAGTGTCATGAAGCAATTTCCACCCCTCATCCCCCAGCTCTTGATAGCTTTAATGTCTTCCTTTGAGAATTGCCTATCTTTATCCTTTGATTATTCATGAATTTGGGAGCGGCTCTTATTCCTCTAAGTTTGCCTCAGGTAGTTATATATTTTAGAAAGTAAGACTATTCCTTATTCTTAAACAATTTTCTTTATCAGGAAACAGGCTTTAGAGGTTTTTTTTTTTCCTCTTCTGTTAACTGTTTCCCATGTAATTTTAGCTACATTATAATATGTGAATGTAAATGATGAAAGGAGTAGTTTCAGAGAAATTAGTGAAACCTCTTGTGAGCTAATGCAGAGTGAAATAAGCAGAACTAGAATAATTTATATAATTAAACACATTTTACAAAGAAAAATAATTTTGAAAGACTTAAGAACTCTGATCAATGTAATCACCAATCCAAACTCCAGAGCACTAAAGATGAAGCAAATGACCCAGTTCTTGATAGAGAGGTGATGAGATTCAGCTATAGAATGACACATCCATTTTCAGATAAAGATTAGGTGAGATTTTGATATTTTTTATTATTATCTGTTACAATGGTTTTCTTTTTTCATTCTATTTTAATGGGAATTAGTGAAAAGGGCATTTATTCTTTTGTTCCTTCCCCCCCCCCAAAGAAAGAATCATATGGTTATGACAGACTTTAAAAGAAAATGTATAGATAAGAACCACAGAATGTTCAGAAGAAAACACAGACAAGCTGTTTGGATTTCAAATTTACCTGTGGAAATTATTATAACTGCATGCATATATACATATTACATATCCATGCATGTGAATATATATTTTAAATAATATATGAATAATTGAGTCTCATTGTTTCATTTTTCATCCTAGTTTATGTTATGTATGGACTTTTAATTTTTTTGGATGAATTTTTAGAGAGTAATAATCATAAAATAAACTAGCTCCTCAATTTAAGTGACAATGAATAAGAATTGGCAGCATAGAACAGTGGTTTCAGCAGTCCTGTAATCAAATCCTGCTTCTCTCACTTGATATATATATATGACCTTGGATAAGTAAGAACCTATCCTGGATTTAATTTCTTCATCTGCAAAACAAGGAGGTTGGGTGAGCATGTCTTATGAGGTTCCTTCCAGCTCTTTGCTCTATGATCCTGAGATCCTAAATTGCCACATCCATTATCTGTTTGCTTTTAAACAATAGAAGATATTCATTTGCTGGAGCTTCCTAGGAGTGTGGGTATGATTTTCCATTTTCCCATTGTGTTAGTGTGTTACAAGGAATTGATTTCTCTGTTCCACAGATGGTATGGTACCATAAGTAGGGAGGCAGGGAGCGTCACTCAGCCATTACCACCATGACACTGCCATGATTTTATAGAAACTGAATCAATGACAATGTATCATCAGGAAGCTAAGAGAAGACAAACTAGAAATATCAAGGAATGGCGATTTCAGGGAATTAGAACTTTTGTGGCAGAAAAAAAGGGGGCAGCTTTAAGATTCTACAAAGTATGTGACCCATTCAAAGAAATATATAGAAACTTCAGGAGGACTTCAGGAAAAGAGAGAAAGACTGCCATTCAACTAGAAATTGTGTGTCATCCCTTTGTCACATGAACTCTCTAAACTTTAACCCACTTTTCTCTAAAATCTACACTGGGAAAGTATGACCCAGACTTCTGCGGGTATGGTTTTTTTTTTTTTTTAGCAACTGTTCTCACTATACTTATAGTTTTTACTATACTTCCTGACTCTAAAATTAGCTAGTTAGTTCTCCACGGCTAATTGATAAGCAATGGGGAGAACACTCCTGAGTGATTATGGGTAATTCTACTAGAAACCTTATTCCCTCCACTGCCCAATCTCTATAGGGTTATTCCTAGATGCCTGAGAGGAGCAGTCAGCTACTTGCTGTGGCTCAGATGATAGAGTGAGTGGGTTAGCCCTGCAAGTGGATTTATTTGTGGATTAAAAAACAAAACAAGCAAACAAACACTGGGACTCAGACAGTTGAAGTGTTTTGTCCCAGAAAAAATAGTTTACAAGTAGTTGACCTGGGATTGGAATGTGGGTCCTCTTCGAATCCATATTCTTTTCATTTTAATGCACCTCTTTGTCCACGACTTATCACACTCAGTGACCTTTGAAGACTGATTGAAGAGGGAGGGAATGATAAAACTGACCTTTTAGGTATTCTAGGAAGTTTCAATCCTAGACAGCTTCTAGCCACAACTGACATTGCTCTCATCTGAAATAGCTTTCTTAAAACCCTTCAACAGAGGCTAAGAAGAAGATTCTGAATGCACATGGGACTAACAAGCCAGTGAAAAACAATTTTCCCACACTATGTCTGAGATATCTTCATTAGCTTCCCACATTTTGGTTTTTTCAGTCATTTCCAGTTGTGTCTGACTCTAGGACCCCACTTAGGGTTTTCTTGGCAAAAAGGTTGTAGTGGTTTGCCGATTCCTTCTCCAACTCATTGCACAAATGAGTAAACTGAGGTAAAGGGGGTTAAGTTACTTGCCCAGTATCATACAGCTAGTAAGTTTCTTTCTTTTTTATCAGGCATTCATAGTCATGTGTACAGATTTGATCTCAGGAAGATGACTCTTCCAAATTCCAGGACCAGCACTCTATCCACTGCACCACCTACCTGCCCATTATTGGTTCTCAAGGACAAAACTATACCCCTACTTTGCCCACAGTATTAGGTTAGTCTCAAAAACAATATTATCAGTAAAAGGAGAGCAAGTATGGGTGATTACTCAGTACCTTACCATAAATGATTTATGAAACTATGTAGACCAAGATTATGTAACACATGCCAAAGTCATGCTTGTCTTTCCTTGGTTGGAAAACTTGATATCAATAAATGTGAAATCTAAGAAATGAGAGTAAGGCAGTCCCACAAAGTCCAAACGCAGAAACAAGGACCAAATAGAGTCTCAAGGAAAATGATGATAATGAAAATACTAGTAATAGCAACAATATTTATATCACACTTTTAAGATTTGTAAAACCCTTTACAACTCTCAGAGTTAGATATTCTTATTATTCCCAATTTACAGATGAGGAAATGGAAGCACAGAGAAGTTGTGACTTTCCTAGGGTCATAGCTAGCAATTGTCAGAAATTGGATTTGAACTCCAGTTTTCATGAATTTGTGTCCAACACTATCCACTGGACCACTAAGTTACTTTGGTTCATTGGGCATCATGGATCATGGTACTTAGAAGAAGCAAGTGTTAATTTTTGTCAAGATTAGATCTCAGAGCTGGTGAATATGCCTCTTCTCTATTATCAGAGATACTTTTTTCTTTTCCTTCCTTCCTTCCTTCCTTCCCTCCTTCCTTCCTTCCTTCCTTCCTTCCCTCCTTCCTTCCTTCCTTCCTCCCTCTCTTTGTCTGTCTGTCTATCTGTCTCTCTTCTCTGTCTCTTATGAATTGTGATTTAGACACTATTGATAGCTCATGGTGAGTAATGTTCTTACTAGTATGTGTACATGTGTATGTGTGTATTTATGTAAATATATGTGTGTATTTGCATATATGCATACATATATACACACATATGCATCTCTCTCATATTAAAGCCATGCCTAGGGCACCAGAAAAGTCACACTGCTAGGATGCATGAGTCAGGACTTGACAATAACTCTTCCCAAATTTGAGGTGAAATTCCTAACAACCATAGCACTCTGCCTCTTCAGACATGTATGGTGGTGGGAAAAACTGGAGGGGATTTTTAGGACTGATATCAACCTTTCTGGGGAAAAAAGGTTAAAAACTTTCTGTGAAACCAATACGCTTTACTTTTGTTAAACAAACAGGATCTTGACTAATCATTACCTTCCTGCAGTGGTCATGGTTGATTCACATTCTTTTTCATCATGCATTCATACTCATAAATAGATAACAATGAGACAACTCAAGTACTCCAAGAAGTAGTGAGGCTTTTGATATGGAATGGATTAACTACTGGGTCTGCCGGGTGGACAGTTTAATCCATCCTGTTGAGGGAAGTGATTCTGGTTTTGTAAAACATTGTGGTGTATCTGTGATTGCTGTTGTGTTTCAAGCCTTTAAATGAAAATAAACGTTTCAAAACAAACTCTAAAAGTATTGAGAAAGAACTGCCATTACCAAAGAAGACAGGAAACTCCAGAGGACTTGGAGTTTGCTAAAGTCTTTCTAGGGCAGATCCAGAATTCTGAAATTGTCTCATGATTTCAGACTATTGATTTTAGAAGATATCAATACACTAACCAGGCCAGTCAAAGATCAGTGTTTAGCTTTCTAGAAGAATTATTGTTTGAAATATTTCTAGCTCTATTTGTTCTGTATTTTAATTGAAGGCCAAATTAAACTGCTGTCAGATGCAGATGTCAGTAAAATGTAGAAGAATGTGGCAGAGACTCATAAGTCTGATAAATTATTCTTTCACATATTTAAATTGCATCTGTAGAAAATATTGTAAAAAGACTGATTTGAATGAATTTTTTGTGAAATTAAAAGAAAAGGAAGCTGGAATTCAACGTGATTATATCTTTTCTTGATAATTGCTCACAATTTCCCTGAAATGGCATATCATAGCCCCATGGATGTGTCCCCTGACTTATAAGTAGTAGAAGTATGTCAAATGATGAGGTCATGTGCCAGAGAAAGACTGTTTACCAAGATACTTTGCCCATGCCAATAGGACTTGCCAGTGTATCAAAATATTGAAATGTGAATAAGGTTTCATGAATATTCATATTTTATAAATATTCATCATTTGAATTTTTTTTTTTTTTTTTTTTTTTTGTTTTGTTTTTTAATTTTAATTTATTTTCTTGGTTACATCATTCATTTC
>CM053593.1:40373039-40392790 GCA_028646575.1 Pseudocheirus occidentalis | reverse complement strand
GAGGGACATACAATCAGCCTCTCACAATTTGCCCACCATGGAGATGTCCTGCATAATTACACATGTACAGTCTGTATTGAATTGCTGCTTCTTCCAGTGGGAGTGGGTGACAGGGGAGGAATTGCAAGAATCTAGAATTTAAAGCTATACAATCAAATGCAACTGGGAAACGATACATACAGGGGCGTTGGAGGAGGACATAAAAGGGAACAGATTGTGGGAGGGGCTTTACGTTTGGATCAATGTTTCGGGCTGGGGGGTAGGGGAAAGAAGGGGAGAAAATTTGTAACTCAAAACCTCATGGAAATGAATGCTGTAACCAAGAAAATAAATTAAAATTTAAAAAAACTTTAAAAAAAAGAAGTCAGGGGCGGCTAGGTGGCACAGTGAATAGAGCACTGTCCCTGGGGTCAGGAGTACCTGAGTTCAAATCTGGCCTCAGACACTTAACACACACACACACACACACACACACACACACAAAACTAGCCGTGTGACCTTGGGCAAATCACTTAACCCCAACTGTCCCCCCCCCAAAAAAAAATAGAAGTGAAATCCTGGAACTAGTAAGGATAGAATTGAAACCAAAATATTCCTGAATTGTGCAAGTTTAGGAACTGGTCCACAATATCATGTCATCTTGCACAGAGAAAACTGGCAATAAGTTTTGAATAAATGGATAGAAGAAAATTATTGTTAATTGATCCTCAATGGGGCATAATCACTATTTCAAAGATACCTATAAAACCTAGTTCCTGAGCTCCCTGGTTTGTTTTTTTAAAAAACAACATAGAAGTTCAACACTCTCATTTCCAATATTCTTTTGTCCCTTTGTATGGATAAGGCATCTTTCAAGCAACTGAATTAGTGCTAAAACAGTATAATCTGAGAAAAGGGAATAACACTCCATTCTGGTGGTATCTATCCATATTAGCTCTCTTTTGGTTGAATATAAACTTAATTTAATTCAAATGCTTGGTTAACTCAGGAAAAAAAGGAAACAAAGAGCTCAAATAAGAATTATTTTAATGATTTCTTTTTGAGTTTGAAAAAAATATTTCATTCTTTGGGCAATGTGGAGATAGAGCTTCTATCTTAATGAGAAGATTTTCATATTTTGTTTTGCTTTTTTGTTTGTTTTTCAGAGTTAATGAATCTTTCACCTTCTATGGAGACTGTTTGATTTTTCAGATAATTCTTTTTTTTCCCAACAGCAGACCTTTAAAATGGGAACCCTTCACAATCTTCCCAATTTACTTCCATTATGGAACCATATATCCCCATCCTGTTTTCCATTCCTTGAACCCCTCCCCCAAAAACACCCTCTTAACAGCTGCCATTTAACAATAAGTGTATAATGTTATCTATCTCTCTCATAGAGAAGGAACAAAAAACACTGCATGGTATATAGAAGAGAGACATCTTCACTTTCTGGCTAAAAGGAGAAGAGTAAATTCTTAAAAGAAATGGAGTCATCAAAAAAAGCAATGAACTTAGCAGTGAATCTCTAATTTATCACTCTTCGACAATTTAGGGGTATTTAATTGAGTAGGTGACTTTTTTATTCTTTCTTCAGCTTTATCTTTAAAATATGGCTAGAGATATTGTAAAATATATTATAGAATTATGGTAAAGACTAACTGAAATTAAATATGGAAAGAGTTTTTGTAATCATAATGAGCTATAAGTGAGACGTTACTAATTCCTTTGCTATCTAATGAAATAAACCTGCTTTTCTCTAAACTATTGACCACCTGTTATTGCTATGACTTTCCCCCCCTTAGAAACAATGACAGAATAGTGTGGTAACATTAGTTGACATCTAGTTTAATACTTAACTAAATAAGCATTATTTTTATAGTTTATCTGTGCTTAAAGATTCCCAGTTAGGTGAAATCACTACTTCTGGAAACAGACAATCCCCCTTTTGAATAGTTCTAGTTGTTAATAATTTTTTTCCCTTTTACCAAACTTAATATTGGCCCCTTTTTCATCTTTCATATATTACTTACAGTCCTTTATGATAACCTTTCAAATGCTTAAAAGTATTTATAATCTCACAGCCTTCTTTGAATTGTAATTCCTATTAGAAAAATCACTTCTCTCTCCCTTCCAATTTTTATGTGTGTGCGTGTGTGTGTTCACACACATATATGCCTTTATGCATGTATACACCTATATTATATATACACATATATGTACATATACGTGTATGTAATATTTATATGTGGTCTATATGATATCTAAATATAGAATGCCTCATTTTGTCTTCAACAAATAAATGTAAGTTGGAGCATTTATGAGGATCTGTACTACTTGGATTAATCTTTCTTCTAGAAATAAGATAATGGATTTTAAACTCTTCACTCCAGTCTTTTTCATAAAGACTTGATTTGAAAGAACATAGACAGAAAATGGCTTCAGTTCTCAGCTATTATTTCTTAACATTTGTATGTGGACAATGTAGCAAGAACAAGTTGGCATATTTCATGAGAACCATTAAAGAATATTTTTAAATTGACAGCTTTTTTTTCTTTATTAAGAAGTTGCCATCTTGAAAACTGCTGTAACTAATAAACTAAGTTCTTTGACCAATGTCTCTTTTAGTTCCCCCTCTTTTTTCCGTATATTTTCATATTTTCCTTGAGCCATGTATACTGCTAAGAGTTACTACAAATGGGAACATAGATAAGCAAATGGAAGTTAGGTAGGAAGAGTGAACACCAAGATCTAGTTAGGTTAGTAAAAGTTTCTGGTAGGAGTTGACTCTTGCCTTGAGCCTTGAAGAAAATTAAGATTCTAAGACAGGAGGACATACTTTCAATGCATGGGGTACAGGCTATGCAGAGATACAAAGATGGAAAATGAAATGTCGAAACTGGGAAAAAACTGGCAACTCAGGTTTACCACAGCACTGACTGCTTGAAGGGAAGTAATGGGAAATAATTCTGGAAATGCCTTCTGTCTGAAACCAGACCATGAAGCACTCCAAATGCCAAGTTGAGGTGTTCACATTTTATCATAAAGACCATAAGGAGCCCTTGAAGCTTTTTAAAATTTGTAATAATAGTAGTAACATGGTAAGGCTTCTGATTTAGAGGACTATCTTGCCATGTTTGAAGGGAATAGATTAGATGGGGGAGTTCTTGGGAGCAGCACACTACTGAACAGGTCATTATAATTATATTCTCCAACGTCCTAAAATGTCTGAGGCAGTCACAGTACATGCTGAGAGAGCAAACAATTCAACCAATCTTCCAATATGTTTAACAATCCTGTATATCTCCACTATGGAATGGGAATTAGGAAGAGTTACTAGAAGGTATGATAAAGGCATAATGGCTGTTCCTATGTCCTTCACTTGGTTAGACATGTTGGGATTTTTTAATAATAATGTGATATATTTATTTTCAAATCTAAATTATAAAAAGTGCAAATACAAATCTAAGTTACCAAAAAATACAATTTATGTAAGTGTTTTTCTTCTGTATATATTATCCAAATTGGTAGATTCATATGCTCATAGGGACATAAATTTTATAGAGTACTTAGAGGTCATTCTCCTTCTCATTTTATAGTTGGGGAAAATGAGATTGGGAAAGGTTAGGTAACTTTCAAGTTAACATAATAAGTGACCTAATTGTGATTACAATTCACCTCCACAGAGGCCATGCAGTCTCACCATGTAGTCCCACCTGTAATCTCAAATTGGAATTCCCTGGAGCAATACCACTAGAAATGGCATCAGAAGAGTCATTTTTATCCAGCTCTGATCCTTGCTTTGTGACCTTTGAAAAACTTTTTCACTTATAGTGGCCTCAGTTAAATCATCTTTAAAATGTGAGTTTGGCATTAATGATCTCATAGGACCCTATCATCTCTCATCTCTATCCCTATGATGATGATGCAACATGTATGATGCGAAAAGGTGCTGATGCTCTGCAAGAGACAGTGGGCCGAGTTGTGTTTGAAGTGCTTTGTGAAAAAAACATGGTGCTTTATGGAGATGGAAGTAGAGAGAGAGAAGCTGAGAGACAGAGAAAGAGAGACAGAGATAGAGACACAGAGAGAGAGAGAGAGAGAGAGAGAGAGAGAGAGAAAGAGAGAGAGAGAGGGAGAGGGGGAGAGAGAGAGAAGGAGAGAGAGAGACAGAGAGACAGAGAGACAGAGAGAGAAAAGTAGAGTTTTTCCACAGGTTCCAGGCATTATTATATTTTTAAAAACAAATATTATATTTTTCAAAAGAAATGATTATGAAATTATTGCTTATATAGAGGCAAAGTTTGCCTTTTGGCATCTTCTATCCATTGCAAGCCAAGCTGGACAAGTCTACTCCATACTCCATGTGACTGTCCTTATGTTACTTGAACACATGCCTTCTCTTCTCCAGACCGATGGTGTATCATGGCAAAATCATTTATTTCCTATGAAACATAACATAACACACACGCATACTATATGAAATTAAGAATCTGCATTGATAATTAGGTGTGTAACTGAAGCATGCTTTTTTTGTCAGTGTTATCGGCCTGATAATTGGTGCTTTGCGGAAAAAGCATATCTAACCAGGGGATGATTTGACTACCCCATCTCTTGTTGCTACTGCTGGTTAAGTGCCTTACCTTAATTCCATGTCATCTTATACCATTGTCTATTATATACATAGATTTTTTTTTTGTTCTCCCCTTTGTTGTTGAATTTGCTGGCTTCCACTACTTACTGTACTGGGTGTTTATTTTCCATAATCCTTTTAGTTCTGCTCCATGAAGGTGTTGTTGTGCTGGGAAATTGGATGACTTTGAATAAGTTGATTACCAAGAATGAAATATAGAAGCATGCAGGATAAATGTGGCATCACTGAGCACAGGGTATCTGATTACCTAGAAATACAAACTTCTTGGTAGCATAGTATTTGAATTTCCTAGCACCAAATAATAAAAGTAAGTACATTAGCGCTTAATGTTAAATACTCCTCAAAACAGATGCCAAAGACCAGATATGTCAGCCTACTATTCAATTAGAGAACTACAATTTTAAAAGACACACAAGAAAATTGGCCCTGAAGTAAAAGTACACCGACCAGTTTTGAGAATGATATTAGAGTATCCTTAAATTCAATAACAGATCTAGTCTTCCACATAGAGATAAGTAGGAATGGATCTGATTTGGTTTTAGAAAATCTAAATGACTCCCTTGGGTTAAAATGATCTTGCCCAGCCATTTGCCATTGTGTCTAAAATTTTAAAAAGTTATCTCTTAGGACTTTTTAAATAATCTCCCTAGAGATTAATTTGGAATAAAACTGACCCTGTCCACATACATTAAAGTAGAATAATTTGCTAGTAAATGGGAAAATTTACTGGCTTAAAGCACACTAAACATACAGGCAATTTTACATAGGAGAGGAATGGGCATTGAATGAAAATGTAAAAGGACAGGGATTTTCTAAGAAATGTCTAACTTAGTGTAGTGCAGAATTCTCTGGTTCTGGAAGCAGAAGAGCCAGGCTCAAATCTTTTACCTTTTCTGACTATCTATGTGACGTAAGGCAAATCAGTTGTCCTCTCTGGCCCTCTGTCAAAATGACTTCTCCACTCATAGAAATTGAGAAGTAATGGTTAACAGTAATCTTTAGCAAATGTGAACATGTTTCTGAAAATATTTATCCAACAACTCTTTTTCAAATGCCTATTATATGCCAGATACCTTATCCAACAATGAGGACATAAGTCCAAAGAATGAAATATGCCCTACTCATAATGAGCTTATTGTTGGGTGAAAAGTACATATAAAATATATAAATAAGTCTAAAGTTAATAAATTTGTGTATACAGCATGGAAACAATTGGCATAGACACACAAGTTGACATTGCACTAGTACATTTATTAATTTTAGGTCATGTACACATATGTATATGTGAGGATAGTTTTAGAAAGAGGGCATTAATTGGGGGGGGGGGTAGGAGAGGGATCCCTTAAAGCTTTCCAACAAATGCTACCTGAGCTTCATTTTAAAGAGGGGGACTCTATGAGATCAAGGTAAAGAAGGAGCCCATCAAGATATAGATGTTTAAATGTATACATATGTTGGTGATGATGATGATCATTGACTTCAGTTGTGTCCAACTCTTCATGAGCCCATTTGGGGTTTTCTTGACAAATATGCTGGAATGGCTTGCCGTGCATTTCTCTAGCTCATTTTACAGATGAGGAAAGTGAGGCAAACAGGGTAAATGACTTGCTCAGGATCACAAAACTAATATGTGTCTGAGGTCCAGTACTCCATTGTGCCGTGTAGTATACATACACAACTCACATAATACATACACACACATATATACACTCATATGTGCATACACATGTTTATACATATGTGTATATATGCCTTATATGAATGGATGCACATGTTTATTTATACACACACATTTTCTGTGTGTGTATCTGGCTTTTTACTAGACATCCACCAAATCTGGAATGTATTTCTTTTCTTCCTTTAAGATATAGCTTGAGCACCATTTTCTGTATTAAGCCTTTAATGATCTTCTAGTGCCCTCTTTCAAGCCATGAACATAGCTATATTATGGATGTAACTATATACATAAGTCAAATATGATAAATAGAGAAATTAAAAATTTATTACTATAAAATATGTATGTATGTATGTATACACACATTATGTAAATACACATGTGTTTATTAACTTCAGGTTTAGATATTTATATACACTTGTTTTCTCCCAACAAGAATGAAAGCAAAAGATTATCTAAATAAAATCCTAAGAAAAGGCATTTATCCTGCAGGGTATTGGTATAAATAACAACTCTAAGGTTATTTTGCTGTCTATAAGGAACTATATAACAGTATAGTTATGAAACTAGTATCCTTAGATATTAGATTTATCAAGTCAATTAAACTTATTTATATAAGACTCAATCTGCATGCTAGTAACAAAAAGGAAGCTAGTAACCTATTACACAACTTAGTAATGAACAGTATTCAGCTATTAGCTCCATTCAGTCATTCTTTTGTTCACAGCTTTGCCTACAGATGATTGTGTGTGGTTGTAGTTATGCTGCGCTTTGTCCTTCTTTCTGGAAAAGGACGGTGACAGCAGGAAAATGATGCCAAGACTTTCAAGGAAATTGGATTTAAGTGAGAGAGGGCTGTGCAAAGTCATAAGACTCACTTTCTTCTTCAAAGCCACCTGGGTCCAGGGGCCAGATATAGATCAGGACAACTGGACATGGCCCAGGATGCAGTGGGAAACCTTGGCCTTTATGAGGTAAGGCCTTTCCAGAGTTCTCACTTCAACTGAGGCAATGTCCTTTCAGTGATTAGGGCTGTTTAAGAAATGAGCCAAGAACTGGCCCCTTTAATTAAAAAGGGAAAAAAAATCAAAATGGAAGGGGAAGACCCTTAAGAGTTTCTTGTGAAAGGAGAAACAATAACTATTTACATTGACTCTGAAAATTCAGGGCCCAAACTGTAACCATTAGGGGGAGCTTGGGTAGGGACCTATTGTTGACCAGTCAATGAGAGCCAGAGTGAATTGGGTTTAAGTCATGGTCTTTAAGAAAGAAAGCTAGCCGGCAAACCCCAAGATATCTAGGTAGACTTCTGCCATTACAATTTACCTTCTAACAGAGTATCCTCTGGTAAGGTCATGATCCCAGAGAGAGGAGGGGTGGGGGTACACAAGGAGGGCAGGGCAGGGAAAGGGCTCTTATTTGACCTAATGCCACATAGCAAGTGAGCCCCTAGAGGTATTAAGTAAAAAGAGTTTATCTTTGTTCTTTTTCAATCATTGCAGTAAATATCCCTTTAATAGATCTTAAGTGGTGAAATGAAACCTATGCTTGTCAGTGACCCCATATAACAATGGAGGGAACACAATTAGGGAGGTCTTGAACTTATGGCCCTAGTGAAAAAAAAACAGCATTCAGGGTCTGAGACGTTGTGGAGGGACTAATTTTCCTTTTAAGATAGAACCTGGCTGTCTTTTTTTTTTTTTTGCTTTTGCAGTGAGGGAGGCCATTTGAGCATGAAATCAGGCGCTTGATTACTGAGCAAGCAGTTAATGTGTGATAGCCTTTATGAATGATATTTCTTTGTTGAACCTGTAAAATTTGGTGATTGCGGAAAAGTGTTTTATTTTGTTTTTTTTTCCTATACATATGATACTATTATATATGAGCATACTACATCAATTCTTTTAAGACTCTCAGGGATCAAGTTGACAAAGGGAAGAGCTAGTCCCAGAAGTGTTAGGGGGAATGCTTGTTTGTTTGTTCTTTCTCTATCTTTGAAGTACATGTCTCTTTGTAAAAACTTTTAAAAACAAACTATATTTAAAGGGTTGAATCCTTTTGGGATCATAATTCATTGATTTAAAGCTAGTGGGGAACTTGGAGCCCATCTAGTCAAAGGTCTTCATTTTACAGATGAAGGACTGAGGTGGAGAAAGGTTAAAAACATGTGCCCAAGGTTAGATGGCTAGGAGGGACCTGGGGCAGGAATTTAATTCAAGTCTTCCTAATGCTGAGTCAGTAGTCTAGTGACCTCTTTTTGTCCTTTGCAATACTAAGGTCTTGCTTTGTATTTGTTTCTTTTAGAGCATTTTCTCTCTTTCTTCATAAGCTTTTTTTCCCCCTCTCTCCAAAAAGCTTTTCAGAATCAGGCTTTGTGGGGCAACAAGGTAGCACAGTGAATAGAGCACCAGCCCTAGAGTCAGGAGGACCTGAGTCCAAATCGGGCCTCAGACACATAACACTTACTAATGTGTTGACCTTGGGCAAGTCACTTAAACCCAATCTCCCAGCCCCCCCCCCAAGAAAAAACCCAAAATACCACAAAAACAATCAGGCTTTTTCTTATGTCTCCATTTTTATACACTTTTCCACTGTCCTTCTAGTTTCTCATCTAACTACTTGTCTTTATTGCTGGTCCTCACAGATGAAACTCCTTTATCCATTTCTATATCTTTGCTCTAACTGTCTGCCATGTCTGAAGCAGCAGCTAACTGTGCAGGAGCTAAATCTAATTTAAGGGACAAATGCAAGGTCATCTGTCTCAACCTACATAATACCATGACCTGTTCTGTGAATAGGGACTTTTTTAAAGGGTAGAGATGGTATTAGTTCCATCAGCAATTAGTGACACCACCCTACTCAATTCAAATACCTTAATTAGGAGAGAAAACATTTCAATTGAACAATTTGAAGCTAACTGTGAACATGGTCTAGACACATTTAGGGAATCAAACAATCAAGGGTATGTCACATTTTTTAGGACTGACTGAGGAAGAAAGTCACATCCTATAGTGTCTAGTTTGGAAGCAAAGATGAGTGTTTTCAAGCTTAGTGGTAGAAGGTTTCCAGCCAAGTTTCAGACAAGGAATTACCTTGAAGCAGGGAAGGAGGAGGATCCTTTTGGCAGGAGGTAAAACTGGTAAACTTTTAAAGGTAAAATAATTCTTTGTCAAATGTGCAATCAGTTTAAGTCCATATTTCCTTGACTCTATAAGTCCTGGTGAAAGAGTCTATTACATACATTTTAGGGAATCTCCTGTGTCCGACTAATTAATTGATTTCAACTAAAAAAATCAGTGGAGAAAAAAAAAAGGATAAGGGCATATAAACTATAGAACTAAAGCAAAAAATATGTTTCTTAGTTCCTAAGTGTCCTATAGAGCCCCTAGAGGAGAAACAAAAAGCTGTAATCTGAGGGCACATATTGCAGTTTGAGTGAGAATGGGGAGAGCAACTCAAGAGCCTATACGTGTTACTCTGTGATTTTAAAAATAAAATAGCTCAGAATAGAGAAGGAAAATATAATAAAAGGGAAAATTGTATTAAACAGTTTAATGTTAGGAGGTAATATGTTACAAAATGACATTCAATATAATAATATTGAGCAAGAAAAATGTCTTGGGAATGGGTCATCATAGTAATCTCATTATTCCATATTAATTAATCAAATTGCTTGAATGTCAATTTTCTGAACTTTATTTTAATATTTAAGGTTACAAACTGGGGGATGAAGTAAACATTTAAAATATAAAACCTTTTCTTACTTTCTCATTTATCAAGGGAGCTAAAAATCCTTATCTTTGCTTACTTTTCAAAGATGTGAATATGCATACCAAGTCATTTGAAATTCTTATAGAATAGATCTCATCAAATCATAGGACGTAGGTATAGGAAGGACTCGAAAAATCATTTATTCCGATCTGTCATTTTATAGTTGGTAAACATGTTATAGAGAAAACTAAAGACCAAAAAGGTCGAGTAACTTTCTTTTGTCAGTCAGGTAGAAGTATGGATCCCAGGTCCTCTGACTCTAAACCCATCATTCATTCCATTATCAGGTTATGGATAGAATAGGAGAGGAAGAGAAAGTGTGTGTGTGTGTGTGTGTGTGTGTGTGTGTGTGTGTGTGAGAGAGAGAGAGAGAGAGAGAGAGAGACAGAGAGAGACAGAGAGAGAGACAGAGAGACAGAGAGAGAGACAGACAGACAGACAGAGAGAGAAAGAAAGAAAAAGAGAGAGAAAGAGAGAGAGAGAGAGAGAGAGAGAGAGAGAGAGCGCAACAGAACAGAGATACAGAGATACCGAAACAGAGAGAGGGAACGACACAGAAAAAAAGATAGAGAAACAGAGAAAGTATAGGCTAACAACAGCTAGTATGCATATATCACTTTAAGATTAGCGAATAATTTTAAATAAATTTTCTCATTCATTTCCCACATTCCCCTGTGAAGTTACTGTTGTTATCACTCTATCCAACTGCCCACTTGACAGATAAGGTGATTGAAGGTGAGAGAGTCTAAGCAACTTGCCCAGGATGACAAAGGTGGTATATTTGAGACAAGAATAAAACTGTGTGAGAGACTTTCTCAATTATGCCATCTAGTTCCCTCTTATCTCATATAGTAGATCAATACAGAAACAGACATAGACACAGAAATAGAAATAGACATACTTATTCACATAAACTTATATTATGCAGTTACAAATATCTGCCTATATAAATATGATTAGAAAAATATTGATTTAGAGGTATGTGTATATACATACATATATAAATATGTATGTATGTATATATGTATTTACGTATGCTGTACATCCAAGCACAAACAGCTTTCCAGAGTATGGCTGCTGTGAACAGCTGTGAAGAATCTGATTTCATAGTATAGCAAACTCTCTATTTATTCAGTAACAAATCAGAGCAAAACATTCACAGAATCAAGGTACAGTATTCACAGTGTTACAACTTATCACAGATAATCAAAATGCAGCATTCACAATGACTTATCACTAAAATGGCCAGATAGTTTTCACCACAGTGATCACGTAGTTTTGAACAAAGTATAATCATTTAGTCAATCAATCACTTAGTAACTCAGTCATTCAATCATCCTTATGGAGGCTTGCCTCCTTAAGGGTCACAAATTACAAGTCAAAGTTCTCCACTCATGGGGCACACTAAGTTACAATATCAGTCACTACTCAGCACTTTCTTAAGGGGTAGTGTAAACTATTCAGGCCATCCACCCCTCAGTGACAAATAAGTTACAATCCCAAGGTCATAAGTTACAACTTCAATCAGTCACTACTCAGTATCCACATAGAGATCTCTTCATTTTGACCTGAGGTAGACTCTCAAATTCCCTGGATCCCCTTCTGTGGTCCCAGCTCCTACCTGCATTCACCAAACTGTCACCTGGGTTCAAAGGCAGATGGCTCGCAGCTCCTTGTTTAGCTCTCCGTGCTGTCCCTGTTCCACACTGAAGCTCACAGTGTCCAGTCCACTTTAAATCCTTCACAGTCTCTGTTCCTGGAAGTCAAGGCTTAACAAAGCCACAAACAGATGAAATACCAACACTACAGTCATGCTTCCTCAGTCTTCTGCAGCTCCAGCTGGTCCTAGGAAATCCTCAGCAGCTTGGCTGGCCCTCAAACTCAGCAGCTCATCAGCAGCTCCTTAGCAACTCAGGCTGACACTTGGACTCAGTAGGAGTTTCAGCTGGTTCTCAGAATCAAAATCACTTTATCCAGGTTCTCAAAATAAACATCATTCTCTTCAGCCTGGACCTCTCTTCCTCAGCCTCAAGAACTGGATCCAAGATGATCCGAAGTTCTAGCTAGGGGTCTCCTTATACACCTATTAGCTCCTCCCTGTTTTGCCCCTTCCTGTTACATCAGCAACAAGGGTTCATACCTTCTGTTTCTTTAACAGAGGCTTAATTTGAAACTAGATGCTAAGTACTTGTCAGCTTAGCAGTACAAGGGGATCTTCAGATTTCATTACTATTGCATGTGCATATAGGTATTCTTTTTATCTATGATCAATTGATCTGTTGATCTATTTTGAGGCTTTGTGAAAAGCTTCCTTCTATACCCTTCCAACATTAAATACAGTAAGATGAGCATTGAAGTGCCAATTACGTACTTAGCTCTGGAACTACAAAGACAAACTTTCAAAAAGTCCATACCCTGAAGAAGCCAACATTCTTCTAGGGAAACATAAAGTGGAATAAAATAAAAGGCATATATGATTATTTGAGTGGAAAGTGGACAGATTTGTTTTGGAGTAAGCTGAAAATGGCTCACAAGAGGTAATTGTTTGATGTTCAGTGTGAGCATTTACCTATTGGAAATTGGTAAGTGCTACAAATGAAGTTTTAAATTTGTTGATTACATTTTCTAAGGTTAAGTAATAGAGAAAAATAAATAATGCAAATTAAACTTAAGAGCATATCATTCAGGGGCAGCTAGGTGGCTCAGTGAATAGAGCACTGGCCCTGGAGTCAGGAGTACCTGAGTTCAAATCCGGCCTCAGACACTTCACACAAAAAAACTAACCATGTGACCTTGGGCAAGTCACATAACCCCAACTGCCCTCCAAAAAGCAAAAAAAAAAGAGTTATGTCATTCATACTTTTTTTCTGGAGAGTTATTATTTTTGTGGTTGCTATATATTTTATATATAATCTACCACTACAGACCACTTAGAACCAACAACTAAGGAGATTAGGAGACTTCCAAAGGGAAGTAAAATAGGAGTTAGGCCTTGAAAGAAGCCAAGGATACTAAAGTAATTATTCCCATAGATCCCATTGTCTCCTACTAACAGACTTCTTTAAAATCACTATTGTAATGGTCTCAGTCTTTACTCTTACAAGTTCATGTATATCTCAAAAATATTGCTATCAATCATCTTCCCCAGCTCTCTCAGTCCAAGTCTTTTAAAAGACCCAACTCAAAACACATCTGCTGTAAGAATTCCCTAATTGACTAAGCTTTCATTCCATGATAACTTCTCTCTCTTGATATTAAAATAACTAGCTGGAAGCACGTTATATTTCCACTCATTGACTGTTACTTTGTAACATGAAGTTGCCTCTTAAGAACATCAAGCTATTTAGATGTGCTTTGTTTCCAGATTTTATTTATAATCACTTTGAGGCCTTGGGTCATGTTGGCTGCTCGCTTTACACCTCTACAACAGATCTTAATGTGTTTCAAACTTTATAACTGTTCAAAAATGCTTTTATTAAAAAATCCTTTTCAACTGTTGATCATTAAAGTGAAATTTAAGCTAAATAAAAGCTTTGTTCAACATCTGATGAACCACATCAAGTGAGGGATTGAGTCAAGATGTCAGAGCTGAAGGAAGAAGTATAGACATTCATCCCTCCAGTCACCACTTCCCACCTCAGAACTCTTCCCAACAGATCTAGAAAACTCTCCAAACTGAATTCTGATTGGAATATACAAAAAAATAAAAGCACAGTGAACCCTTATTTCAGACCAGATCAGAATAGAGAGATAGAGTGGTGCAAATAGGATCTCACCAATAATATTCTATCTAGAGCATTTCAGTTTAATTAGAGCCATGCTACAAGGCAAGAAGATGACCCTTATCCAACATAAATAGACCTAATAAATATTAGTAGGGTGAAGGAATTGGTGCCAACTTACATTTCTGCCTCTCAGTACAAACTCCAGATCCCAGATCTACAGATAAAGGAGACCTGTATGGAGGAGTCAAGTTCCTGTAGGAGGAGCTGTTAAGTTCTAAAGTCTATGTACCCAACAAGGAGCAAGTTCTGAAGCAAGCAACAGCTACTTGATTCTAAACCCTGGAGTAGAACACAGTCTTAGTTCCAACTTCCAGCCTACTTTGAATCCTGAAGGGGAATGATCAGCACAAGAATCCCACACCAAAGGTGATCCTGGAGTTGTTTCCCTCAGAACCAGTAAAGATTCCCCAATGTTTCAAAGTGACCAGATCCAGCAGAGGTATACTGAGACTCCAAATGGGGCAAATCTACAAGCTTCTGACTTGGACCCAAACTAGCAGAGACTCACAGATCTCCATGTAGAGGAAAATTGGTCACATTGCCTGGGATCAAAGTAATTGGGAGTACTCAGCTGGTAGGTCCTTAGTCTGAGTTACAGATTAGTCAAGAAAGATTATGATTGAGAAAGGATCATCAGATCTAGCAATTACTATATCAGTGGTAACTTTATAAATAAGGATTTTTAATCTAGTTATAACTTTGATTGTTTTTTGTCCATCACATCATAGTATCTCTTATTCAATACATCTGGCTCTCATAGTGGGTACTAAATCCTGGTTCTGGCATATTATAATGGTGTGACTATTCCCATTAAAAGGACAAAGAAGAAGAGGAGGAGGAGGAGGAGGAGGAGGAGGAGGAAGAAGAAGAAGAAGAAGAAGAAGAAGAAGAAGAAGAAGAAGAAGAAGAAGGAGAAGAAGAAGAAGAAGAGGAATGGGAAGGAGGAGGAGGATAAAATATGTACAAAAATGGCATGTGAAGCATTGGTAAATGTTTTGCTAAAATCTAAGGTGAACTATCTCAGTCATTTCCCTGATAAACTAGTTCAGTGACAGTGTTAAGAAATCAGAATAGATTTATTTGGCATGATCTCTTTGTGTCATAGACCATGCTGAATTCTTTTTGGTCACTGCTTCCTTTCTTGAGGTGTTGGCTAATAACTTTTAATCTTACACACTGGAACAGACAATAAATTCATTGCCTCTTTCATCTACAAACTCAGTTTTCTTCCCTTTTGGAAGGAGAATAGATAGTGATAAAATCTGTCCTTGGGACCTATGGCATCTCTCTTTTATAACATGATCTCGCAGTAATCAAAGAAAATGTTTCAGCAATTGCATCTACAAGTTATTTCATTTTGATAGTTGATCAGGGCTAGGTGACTTGAACTTAGTAAGGGATGTTATGAATTCTATTACCACCTACCTACTTGCCTTGGTTTTCAATTTACCATGAAATTTTTCCTTTGTTCTCTCTCTCTCTCTCTGTCTCTCTCTCTGTCTCTCTCTCTGTCTCTCTCTCTGTCTCTTTCTCTGTCTCTCTGTCTCTCTGTCTCTGTCTCTCTCTCTCTCTCTCTCTCTCTCTCTCTCTCTCTCTCTCTTTCTCTCTCTCTCTCTCTGTCCTCTCAAATCTTACAGGTCATTTTTATAAAATTTGTTTTGTTCTTTCTAATCCTAGACAAGTTTTACAAGGATGAATAAATAATAAAATCATTTTAATTGTGTTTTATTTTAGTTTTTAAACTGAACTGTGAGACAGTGTAGTGTCAGGTAAAGCAGTGGACTTAAGCCCAAGTTGCAGTCCAGACTCTTCCAACACATTGTGTGATGAAGGCAAAGTGCTTCATTCAGTCTCAATTTTCTTATGTGCCATTTTGATTTTGGACAAGATCTTTGCTGCTATTCCTTTCACTTCTAATATTCTTGATTCTTTGATTATAATAGTTTTTTTTCCACCAAAACAATAATGAAATTTCAGTCCACAATAATAGAGACATGTTGTATTGATATATCAAAATAATCAGTTGATTCTGGACTGATTTGACTTCACTTAGTGTATTGAGTTAATGTTCTGATAATACATTTTAGGTCAGACATTAAGAAAATGGTAAAAATTCAATGGAGATACAACCGGAATATGGGGGAAAAAATATAGAAACCCTTGCATACACAGTGTAATTGGGAAAAAATACCACCCTTATAACAACAAAGATAACCAAGGGATGTTTAGCATAGAAAAAGAACACCCATCAAGTTAATGATGTCTTATAATACTCCACTTTTAAAAAAGAATTATAACTTTTCTGTATAGCTCCAAGCTAGGATAAATAGGTTACAGTTGTCAGAAGACAGGTTTTAACTTAAGAAAAAAAAGAAATCTAATGGTTAACTAAGGCTGTCCCCAAAAGTCAAAATCTGGCTGGCAAAACCATGAATTGCCCTTCAATGGAAAAGTTTGAAAAGAAGCTGACAGAAAGGTTTTAGAAAGTTAAACGTATGTCAGATGTGGTGACATACAATGGGAATCCCTATTACAAGGGTGGCTGAGAATGTTGCATTTCTTGAGCTCAGTACTTCTGAAATGAAGTGGGCTAAGTCAACTGGGAACTTGTATTATATTTGGCATTGTTGTTGCAACTTAAACCAGGAGCTGGGGGCTGCCAGGTTTGCCACAGAGAAGCAGACTGGCCCAAGTCAGAGAAAGAGCAGATTAAATGTCCCAGATCATAGGATTGGACCCATAAGAGGTCTTTGTACTCCCTGCCTGGACCAGATAGGGAGACTAGATCTCTAAATATCAAGAGACAGATATAGATGTTTACAGAAAGTGGAAGGATAGACTAAATGACCTCTAAAGTTTTTTTCCAAATCTTAATATTTTACGAGTCTTTTAAATAGAAAAAAGGGATGATACATAAAATGTAGTAATGCTTATTGTAAATTGGCTAAATATTGTCGAATTCCAAGAACACGCTCTTAAAAAATAGTTACATATAAAATTGCATGCATATTGTTAATAAAATAGTTACATATCCAACAATTAAATTGTTAAGATAAATGATAACATGCACTAAGCAAATTTGGCACTGAAAAAAACATTTAAATAGCAAAACTGGAAACCATTTACTTTAATTGCACATAAGGTTCAAAGTAGCACAAAGGAAAATACAAATTTATAGTCATCCATAAAATTTCTTAAAATAGAATCAGAAGATCGGAGGATTTAGGACTAAAAGGGTCGTTTTAAAGCACATATTTGATTAAAGATAAGGAAAGAATTACCCCTCCAGTTTATAATAAGACACAGTAATTCACCTTATATTTAATTTGGGCAAAATATACTAAAATAATATTTAAAATAGAGAAATTACAAGGAATAAAACGTTTGCAAATTAAATTGAAAATACTCCGGAAGCAGAGTTATTCAAGGAAATTAAAAAATACATTTGATGAGTTTATACGGAGAATATGGCTTGTGATTTGGGATTTAGGATTGCAAAGAAAAGGCCATTGTCTACTCCTGGAAGAGAGCTTTCAATAGTTGGGGGCTAATCAAAAGATGGTTTAATTATTTCCCACTAATTCGTGGTAGACCATTTTTTTAAGGAACCACCTTTGTGTTTGCCAATTAAAATTTAGTTATTTATTTAGTGTTTTATTTTCCCCAGCTATATGTAAAACTAAATTTTGCCTTTTTAATTTTGATTTCTAAATTCTCTCCATCTCTTAATACCTTATTGATAAGGTAAGCAATTTGATATATGTTATACATGTATAATCATTTAAAACATATTTCCGTGTTAGTCATGATATGAAAGCAAACAAAGGCCAGGAAAAAAAAAGAATCAAGAAAAAAAGGTAAAAGAAAGTATGCTTCAGTCTTCATTCAGACTCCATGAGTTTTGTGTATTTTTTTTTCTTGTAGGAATGGGCAGCATTTTTCATCATAAGTCCTTCAGAGTTATCTTGGACCACCATACTGCTGACAATAGCTAAGTTACTTATAGCTGAACATTGTACACTATTTCTGTTACTTTGTGTATGTTCTCCTGGTTCTGTTCATTTCACCTTGCAACTGTTCATGTAAGCCTTTCCAGGTTTTTCTGAGTATGTAGTATTCCATCACAATTATATACCACAGCTTGTTCAACCATTCCCCAACTGATGCACATCCTCTCAGTTTCCAATTCTTTGCCACCAGAAAAGACTGCTAAAAATGTATTTTTGTACATAGAAGGCCATTCTGCCTTCCCCTTCCCCATTTTTATCTCTTTGGAATACAGATCTAGTAGTGGTATTGCTGGGTCAAAGGGTATGCATGGTTTTATTGCCCTTCGGATAAGTTTCCAAATTGCTTTGCAGAAAGGTAGGATCAGTTCACAAATCCACCAGCAGTCCATTAGTGTCTCAGTTCATCCACATCCCCTCCAACACTTATCATTTTCCTTTTCTATCATATTATACAATCTGATATATGTGAGGTACTACCTCAGAATTGTTTTAATTTGCATTTCTCTCATCACTAGTGATTTAGAACTTTTTTCCATTCCTATATGGCTAGAGATAGCTTTGATTACTTTATCTGAAATCTGCTTGTTCATATCCTTTGAACATTTATCAACTTGAAAATAGTTCTTATTTTTTTTAATAAGTTGATTCGGTTCTCTATATATTTGAGAAATGAGGTTGCTATTAGAGGTACTTGCTGAAATTTATCTGTTATGATAAATAATTGTATTTCCTTCCATCCTATCTTCCCTCTTTATTTTAATCTTTCTCTCATTTCACCCTATCCATCCTCAAAAGTGTTTTATTTTTTACTACTGCCTCCCCCAATCCACTCTTTCTTCTATGTGCTCCTCTCCCTAACTCCCTATCTATTACCCTTTCCTCTCCCACTTTTTCGTATAAGATATATGCCTATACCCAAATGAGTGTATATGATATTTCCTCTTTGAGCCAATTCAGATCAAAGTAATGTTCAGACATCTCTCAACACCACCTTCCTCATCTTCCCTTCCAGTGTAAAAACTCTTTCAAATTTCTTTTGTGTAAGAGAATTTACCCCCATTCAATCTCTCCCTTTCCCTGCCTCCAAAAGGATTCCTCTTTCTTACTCTTTACTTTTATTTTATTTTTAGCTATCATTCCATCATATTCAACTCACACCTGTACTCTCTGTCTGTGCATACTACTTAAAAGTGCATTGATAATGAGAAAGTTCTTAGTAGTTACATACATCATTTTCCTATAAAGAAAGGCAAACACCAGCTAGATGGTGTGGTGGTTAGAGCATCAGCCCTAGAGTCAGGAGGAACTAAGTTCAAATCTGGTCTCAAACAATTACTAGTTGCAAAACCCTGTCACTTAACCCTGATTTCTGGAGGAAGCGGAGAAGAGGAGGAGGAGGTGGAAGAAGAGGAGGAGAAAGAAGATGAGAAGGAGGAGGAGGAAGAAAAGGAAGGGAAGGAGAAGGAGGAGGAAGAAGAGGAGGAGGAGGAAAGCTGTTTAAACTTATTGAGTCCCTTTAGATTTTGCTTCCCCATTTTCTTTTTATGCTTTTCTTGAGTCATATTTGAAGGTTCAATTTTTAAATTCATCTCTGACCTTTTCATCAGGAATGCTTGAAAAGTCCTCTATTTTAGTGAATATCCATTTTTTCCCTGAAGGACTGTAAATTATCCTTGATTGTAATCCAAGCTCCTTTGCCTTCCAGTATATCATAGTCCAACCCTTCTTTTTTTTTATTTATTTTTTTTATTTTATTTTATTATTATTTTTTTTAAAGTTAACTTGTTTGTTCACTTTTAGGTTACAAGATTCTGTCACTTCAGTTATAGATTTTTCTCCCCTTCCTCCCCATCCCCTACCCGACCCCCCCATGGTGG
>CM053593.1:40352558-40372539 GCA_028646575.1 Pseudocheirus occidentalis | reverse complement strand
ACATTGCTTTCTATTTTTTCATTTTTTGTAACAGTTTAATAGTATCTTGGTTTCTCATAAAGTCATTAGCTTCCACTTGCTCCACTCTAATTCTGAAGGAATTATTCTGTTCAGAATGCTTTTGAGACTTTTTCTCCATCTGGCAAATTCGACTTTTTAAGGCATTCTTCTCTTCATTGGTTTCTGGGCCTCCTTTGCCAGCTGAGTTAATTTGCTCTTTAAGGTGTTGTTCTCTTCAGTCAGGTTGTTGACTCTCTTTTCATGACTTTCTTGCATCATTCTCATTTCTCTTTCCAATTTTTCCTCCACTTCTCTTATTTGGTTTTCAAAGTCCTTTTTCAGTTTATGTATAGCTTCTAAGCATTCTTCCAGTGTCTTGGAAGCATTTGGTGGTTGAGTTCTGACTGAGTTGTCTTCCTCCCGCTCCATGCTTGGGTCTTTTTTGTCTACAAAAAACCATTCTAGAGTTTTATTGGTATAGGTATTCTTACTTTGCCTCCTTTTTCTCATGTTGGCCAGTCTATCAATTGCTTGGTTTTTTAGCTCTGTGGAACTCTGCTTCCTGGGGTGGGAAGCTCTGTCCCAAATAGCTGGGGCCTTCACAGCTGCTGGAGCTATTAGTGGGGTGCTGCAGCCCTCCTCCCAGCTTTGGCTCACTGAAAGCGCACCCCAGGACCACCACTCAAGACGACGATCCAGATCCAGGCTGCTCAATGCAAGTGCACTTGGCCCTGATCAATCGCCTCAGCCCCCCTGTTATCTTCAGGCCAAGGGCTCTGAAGCAGCCCAGTGGAGGCTGCTGCTGCTTTCAGCCATTCCTGCGGCTACAGCCTCCCACTGCTTCCTTGCCCTGGGAACAGTTTGGCCGGACCCACTCTTCTCCTCCCGAGTTAGCAAAATCCACTGACCTTTCTCTTAGCCTTTTTTTTTTCCTTCTGGCCAGATAAATGTGGAAACTGTGCCTCCAGTGCAGTCGATCTGCTCTCCTATAGACATCCCCACCCGATGCCCTGCGGCCTGAGCCAGCCGGTTTCGGTCACGGCTCCCAGACTGCTGTGAAGAGCCCCACCTGCTGAGCTGCCTGTAGCAACAGATGTGCTTTCTGTCTTTTGGACAGTTTTGGAGCTTGAAAATCTGTTTTAGAGTCCCATTTTATGAGTTTTTAGCATATTTGTGTGGGAGCTGCGGTGCTTTGCTGCTTCTATGCTGCCATCTTGGCTCCGCCCCCCAGGATTTCACTTTTGATAACTAAGACTTGGTTTTCTAATGTAGAAAATGAAGATGGTAATAGCCTTCATCTTTACTTTTTGTACTGATGCTAAAATGATATAGTAGTTATAAAGTCCTTTCCCAACCCACAAGATGCCCTAAACATTTAAATTATTTTTACTCTCATTTATTGATTCATTACTCTATACTCTCAGTGTCAAGAGGGAGCATCTAGTTGAAAGAACAGTCTTATCATTTCTACTGATTTCCATGTCCATTGATGAGTCCAACATTTTCAGTGAAATATATCCTTTAAATGTATGATCAGAGTGACTAGGTGATGCAGTAAACAGTGCACTCACCCTGGAGTCAGGAGGACCTGAGTTCAAATCTGGCCTCAGACACTTAACACTTTCTAGCCATGTGACCTTGTGCAAGTCGCTTAACCCCAATTGTCCTGCCTTCCCTTCTCCAAAAACCCAAACCCAAACCAAACAAAAATAAATATGTTCTATCTAAACTTAATGATTCCTGCCCATCCATGAGGATTACCTAGAATGAATGAATTCATAGTTCTTGAGATTGTTGGAGTTTAATCTTGGTGCAGCAGAATGTGCAAAAGATTCAGGATAAAAAAAAAAGTCGTGTTTGAATTTTTATGAAAACACTTAGGAACTGGATAATCATGAACAACTCACTCATTTGCTCTGAGTTTCTGTCTTATCAGCTGCATAATGGGTGATATCTGTAGCGGTTACTGTTCTTCAGTTATTTTACTCATATCTGACTTTTCATGGCTCCATTTTGAGGTTGTTTTTCCATTAGGCAAAGATATTGGATGGTTTGGCATTTTCTTCTCCAGTTCATTTGATGGAAAGGGAAACTGAGATAAATGAGGAGAGTGACTTCCCCAAAGTCACACAGCTAGTAAGTATCTGAGGTAGATTTAAATTAAGCCCATATCCCAAGAGTGCTGTGAAGAGTCAATGATATAATGAATGCAAAAAAAAATGTATGGATCTATTACGTGTGCATAGTAGATATCCTGGAATAAGGAAGACCTTAGTTCAAATTCTGTCTTAGACTCACGCTGTATAACCTTAGACAAATCACTTAACCTTTTTTTTGTCTTAGTTTCCTTATCTGTAAAATGTGGAAAACAATAGCACCTACCTTTCAGGGTTTTTGTGAGGATTACATGCAATATTATTAGTACAGAATAGCACAGTGTTTGACACATAGGTAAAATATACATATCAACTCTCATTACGCCTGACCCTGATGATCTGTATTACTAGTAATTTAATCTCCGGTACTTCTTTAGAAAGTAATATTATAGTAAAAGTCATAGGGTATTTATGTGAATGTACATATGGGTATGTAGTCAGTTTTATAAGATATGGCATTTACGTGTGCCCTGTCTTATGAAAATGTCTTTAAAATGCTTCATGATTCAAAGTATACAATTTAAATTATTGAATGAAATAATGAATTAACTGAATTTAATATATATGCATATTTAAAAATGTAAAACAATTCTTTAAACACAGTTATGCTCTAATCAAGGAACTTGTTCCTTCTCCAATTATCAATAAATATAATTTCACCTCAAATTTTATATTTAATTCTAGAATAATTTACACTGAATATCAAAATAAGTTGCAGAAACACTGTTAATTTGAATTGATAGAAAGTGTTTCATCATCTGGGAGTCCTCTACATCAATGAAATCATAGACCCTATTTTCTATCTCTATCCCTAGGCAAAGAAACATTCTTGGAAAACCATATCCAAGAGAACTAACATGAGATCACATGGGAAAGCACAATTATAATGTCCCAATAGACAATCTCAAAGTTCTAAAGGCGTCAGGACCTAGTGGTGGACCTAAAGGCATCAGAACTGAGAAAGGTCAAGAATGACACAAAAAATCAAGAAGAAAAATTATACTATCCCATTTTAACAACCTATTGTCCAGAATTTAGCTTAATGTTCTGGTATTTAATCCAGAGCTTTACAGGTAGTAAATTCTTGCTGTCTTAAGTTCCAAAGTATTATGATGGTGTTAGATATTTGAAAAAAGAAAGTGGCTAAGACACTATGTCTGCCCATAGGAGTTAATTGGACAATATATACTACAAAGAAAAAAAAACAGTGATTTATAAAAGGAACATGGTAGAATAGGAGAAAAAAATTAGCTTTGGAATCAGAGGATTTAAATTCAAATCCTAACCCTTTCATTAACTGAATCACATTGGGTGAATGACTGCACCTCTCTAGGATTGATGTTCTTCATGGTAAAATTAGTGAGTAGACCTGGATTAGTGAGTTGTCCTCTAAGGCCTCTTCTATTTATAATATACATATACAGACACATACACATACACATACACACATGTATATACACACATATATACATTGATGTATATGAATATATGCAATATGATAGTATAATCTGTAGCATTACACAGCAATTTCATGATAAAGTTGCTAGACAAAAGTGTTACAAAATCTAATGGGATAGATCATTCCCAAATTCATGGAAGGATCCTTGGAAGTGGTAATATTAGATTAGGACATTTGAGATGGATAAATATTCAAGGGGAAAGAAGAAGGTAGGCATTCCATGTTGGGGGTTGGGGGGGAGAATAAGATAATGAAAAACACTATGTCTGTTGAAAAAATATTTGCCTAATTATGGAAGGCTTTGAAAGCCAACAAGAAAATAAAAATGCTAAAAATTTATTCAGAAAATAGCATTAAAGGTGATTTGGATAAAATAAATACTGGAAATGGGAAGAAATTTTACGAACTGGCTACAATAATCCACAATGTTGATGATGAGTGTGTTAATGATAGTATTAACAAGAAGGGGGCAGTTTTAAAAGAGTCCACCAAGGTATAATCTGTAGGGCTTGGTCATTTACGTTACTACCCTTTTTGAACTGGAAGGGAAATTAGAGTCACCTAGTCTAACCGCATCATTTTACAGAAAAGAAAATGAGTTCAAAAGAGTGATTTCATACATGGTAGAATTGTGTCTAGCACAATCTAACCATAAATCCATTTATTCTGGTTCCAAATCCAACGCTGTTTCTACATTATCTCACTGATGAGACATGAGGAGAAAGGTAGAAGAAAGAGTCAAAAATAATCCCCATTTCAGGAATATGGAAAAAAAGGGTGAATGATAGTTTCACGGAAAGAGTGAATTTCAAAGTAGGCCAAGAAAAGATAAATAATGAGACTCGTTTGAGGAGATATCTGATGATCCTTTTTGATATCCAGGGAAAGAAGTTAAGTTGACAATTGAAGAGACCAGGATAATTCAGAAATGGTCAAGACTGGAGACATGAGGGGCGGAGCCAAGATGGCAGCATAGAAGCAGCAAAGCACCGCAGCTCCCACACAAACACCCTAAAAAACTCATAAAATGGGACGCTAAACATTTTCAAGCTAGAAAACTCTCCAAAAGACAGAAAGAACATCTGTTGCTACAGGCACCATAGCAGGTGGGGCTCTTCACAGCAGTCTGGGACCCTCGGCGGAAACCTGGGCCGGGTCAAGCCAGGGGCATCGGGCGGGGAGCCTGGTCTATAGGAGAGCTGATCGGCTGCACTGGAGGCACAGTTACCACATCTATCAGGCCAGAAGAAAAAAAAGGCTAAGAGAAAGGTCAGTGGATTTTGATAACTGGGGAGGAGAAGAGCAGTCTGGCCAAACTGCTCCCAGGGCAAGGAAGCAGCAGGAATGTCTGAGAGCCGCAGCAGCTTCCACTGGGCTGCTTCAGAGCCCTCGGCCTGCAGATAGCAGGGGGGCTGACGCGATCCATCGAGGCCAAGGGCTCTTGTGTTGAGTGACCTGGATCTGGATCGTGGTCTTGAGTGGCGGTCCTGGGGTGCGCTTTCCGTGAGCCAAAGCTGGGGCGGGGAGCTGCAGCATCCCACTAAGACCTCCAGCAGCTGAGAGGGCCCTAGCGATTTGGGACAGAGCTTTCCCCCTCCAGGAAGCAGAGTTCCACAGAGCTAAAAAAACCAAGCAATTAATAGACTGGCCAACATGAGAAAAAGGAAGCAAGCTAGGAACAGCAGTAAAACTCTAGAATCCTTTTTTATGGACAAAAAAGACCAAAGTATGGAGCAGGAGGAAGACAACTCAGTCAAAACTCCCTCACCAAATGCTTCCAAGACACTGGAAGAATGCCTACTAGCAAGTCAGTAACAGAAAGGATTCAGTATAAATATCTTAATTCCACCTTAACAAAGACTGCTCATGAATAGGGAATGTAAAGAGGAGGAAGACAAAGTCAAAGCATGCCTAGAAGCATTAACATGCAATTGGCTGTGGAGAAATGGTAGGGGTTTTACTCTGTTTTCGCCTTCCCTGCTATGCTTTGATCCTGTAGTCTGGAAGAAGTATAGGAGATAATTTACTACCTTTCATTACTAAAGGAAAAATCGTTCTCATTGAAAAGTAAACTGCAATTTACTTCTCTCTGTCTCTCTGTCTCTGTCTCTGTCTCTGTCTCTCTCTCATTATATTCACCCCCCCAATAAATTTGCTTCTCTCTGTCTCTATCTGTCTCTGTCATTAAATCCTATATTTTTCTTCCTAACACATTTTGTTGGTTAATTCTATTTTTATTTCATAGCCATTTCTGAGGATTACTATGTATTCTCACTATCTTCAGTATGAATCATTCTTTATAATGAAGAAAAGTAACATAGTAAATTCATTCTTGCAATTCAATTAACATACTACTTATTTTGCTTTGCATCAGTTCATAAGAATCTTTTCATCTTTCCATTTTTTACACAGTAATATCTTATTTCATTCATGCATCATCATTTCCCAGGAATATCCACTGTTTACTCTGCAAATGATGCTCAAGAATAAGTGATAATTCCATCTTAACCTGGGCCCTTTGCTTATACTCAAGGCTAACTTAAATTTATGTTACCTTCAGCTTAATTCAGCCCTCTTACATGGATGAAGACTTCTTTACCTGCTGCTTTAGCAATGGCTAGAGTCTAAAGTTCTTGGATAGTGAGACAATGATTGAAGGGATTAAGGGTAAACTTTCAAATTAAACTTTGCCAGAAATTGATCAAGGAAAGTAAAGAGATGGAGTGGGAGGAGAGTAGGGTAGGATACTTAGCATCAATCAACTTCATTTATTTTGTATTCGAAAGGGATTAAGGTTGGCTCATTCAAGATGGCATAGAAAAAAAATAAATGTGGAATATAATTGAACATTTTATTCCAGAGACAAGATGTGAAATTTCTCCATTAAATATGTTTGTGTCTCATCTACTCTCTTTAAAAAAAAAATTGAGTAGTGGAGGAAAGGGGAAGTAAATGAATATTAGTTGACTACAAAATAGATCATAAGAAGTTAAAATGAATATTTCTGAATGCATTGTGTATATATATATATATATATATATATATATATATATATATATATATTTAATTTCTTGAAAATATAAATTTGAGTGTGGCAGAGTCAAGATGGAGGCTTAGAAGAAGAAAAACTCCATGAGCTCCCCCCATAACCACCTCAAATATCAATAAAATATGACTCTAAACAAATTTTAGATCTACAAAATGCACAAAGTAACAGAGAGAAACAAATCTCCCACTGAAGGCAGCCTGGCAGGTGGACAGGAAGGGCAAATCACAGGAGGTTGGGAACCCAGCCCAGCCCTACATGAGCATGAGCTCACAATTTTAGCTCCAGGGTGTCCCTGACCAGCAGCAGCTGGAGCAGACTTTGGGAGAGGAGATCACCAGTAGCTGTGGTGGTTTCCAGAATTATCAACCCATAAATACCTCAGGCAAAGTAAAAGGTCAGTGTGGACTTTGAGGGAACATGGAGACCAAGAATGTGGTCTGTCCTCTCACCGCAGGGTGAGAAGGCAAGAAGCAGGTGGTGTGCTGCAGCCATGAAGCTGCCAATACATGGCTGTTTCACAACACCTGACCTGCAGATCATGGGGGAACCAAGTGACCATTGAGAGGGTAATCACTCTTACTTTAACGTGTTTGGATCTGGATCACAGTCTTGGGTGCATATTCTGTGGGTTGTGACCAAGTGCCACAGCTTGTGGAGGCTTCAGAGAGGGCACCCAAATAATTTCTATGGCAGCTGTGAAAACCCCAGTGATTTGGGACAAAGCTCTCCTCTCAGGAAGCAGAGTTCTACTGTGGCAAAGAGCTCAAAAGTCAAGTAATTGACTGGCAACATGAGCAAGCAAGGGAAGTAAAGCAAGCAGAGCAGTCAAACATTAGATTCCTTTTTAGGGACAAAAAGGATCAAAGTATGGAATGGGAGGAAGACAATGAAGTCAGAACTCCTGCAACAAAATGTTCCAAGAAAATTATGAACTGGTTACAGGCCATACAGGAGTTCAAGAATAATACTGAAAACCAAGTAAGAGAAGTGGAGGAAAAAATGGGAAGAGAAATGACAATGATGCAAGAATATCATAAAAAGAGAGTCAGCAACCTGACTGAAGAAAATAACACCTTAAAATAATTCAAATGGTAAAGGAGGTCCAAAAAGCCAATGAGGATAAGTATGCCTTAAAAAGCTGATTGCTAGATGGAAAAAAATCTCAAAGCTAACTGAAAAAAAACAATTCCTTCAAAATTAGAGTAGAGCAAATGGAAGCAAATGACTTTATGAGAAATCAATATACTATTAAAAAGATAGAAAAAATGAAAAAATAGAAGGCAATGTGAAATATCTCATTGTAAAAATCTTTGACCTGAAAAATAGATTCAGGAGAGACAGTTTAAAAATTATTGGACTACCTGAAAGCCATGACCAAAAAAAGAACCTAGAAAGCATCCTTCAAGAAATTCTCAATGACACTTGACCTGATATTTTAGAATCAGAGGGGAAAATGGAAATTGAGAGAATTCACCAATCACCTATTGAAAAAAGATCCCCAAAAGAAAACTCCTAGGAATGTTATACACAGGTTCTGCAGTTGCCAGATCAAGGAGAAAATATTATAAGCAGCCAAGGAGAAACAATTTGAATATTGTGGAACCACAATCAGGATAACATAAGATCTAGCAGCTTCTACATTAAAGGGTTTAAGGGCCTGGAATATGATATTCCTGAGATGAAGAGAGCTAGGATTAAAACCAAGAATCACCTACCCAGCAAAATTGAGTATAATGATTCAGGGGAAAATATGGTTATTCAATGAAATAGTGGACTTTCAAGCATTCTTCATAAAAACAAAGTTGAATGGAAAATCTGACACTCAAATGCAAGGAGCAAGGAAAGCATGAGAAGGTAAACAGGGAAAAGAAATCATAAGGAACTTATCCAATTTGAAGTATTTACATGCCTACATGGAAAAATGATAATAGTAACTTATGAAACTTTTCTCAGTATGAGGATAGTTGAAGAGAATATCAATGTGTATGTGTATATACATACACACACACACATATATATACACATATATGTGTGTGTGTACACATAGTTATATATGTCTATATAGGAGGGTAGATGTGTATATGAATTCACATGTGAGAGTGTGTATATATTTATACAGGTATACATAGAGAGAGGGCACAGGGCCAATTGAATAGGAAGGGATGATATTTTAAAAATGAAATTAAGAGGTGAGAGAGGAATATAATGAGAGGAAATAGGGATGGAATAGGGTAAATTATTTCATATAAAAGACGCAAGAGAAAACTCTTACAATGGAGGGGAAGAACAGGAAGGTGAAAAATGAATGGGTCAATCTCACTCAGTGAATTTGGCTTAAGGAGGGAATAACATACACACTAAATTGGGTATATTATCCTACAGGAAAGTACAAATGAATGGGACAAGAGGAGGGAACAAAAGAAGTGAGGGCAGATTGGGGGAGAGGGTAGTTAAAAGTACACATTTTTGAAAAGGGACAGGGTCAAAGTAGAAAATTGAACAAGTGGGGGATCGTTAGGATGGAGGGAAATATAGTCAGTCTTTCACAATCTATCCACTATGTAAATGTTTTGTGTAACTACACACGTATGACCAATATTGAATTGCTTATCTTCCCAATAATGGTCGGTGATGAGAGAAGAAGGGAGACAATCTGGAATTCAAAGTTTTAAAATCAGATGTTTAAAAATCATTATTATTATTATTATTATTATTATTATTATTATTATTATTATTATTATTTTATTTTACATGCACTGAGAAATAAGATATACAGGTACTGGGATTTGGAGATTCATCTTGCCCTATTGGAAAGTTGGAGGGGGAATGCAGGAGGATATAGGAGAGAGCAGATTGGGGGTGTTCAGTGGGATCACTGTTCTGGAGTGGTGGGTAGGGGAAAGATGGGGAAAAAATTTGTAACTCAAAACTTTGTGGAAATGATGATTGTTAACTAAAAATAAACAAAAAAATTCATAAAAAGATAATATAATTTTGTAACAATCTTACTGTGTTAAACTAGTTTGATGATTATTCTGTTGTTTGAGTAACAAGAAAATATAATTTATAACATTTTTGTATAAAGCTATATATATAGATAGAGGTAACAAGGTTTTATGGAAGAAGTAATGACTTTGGAATCAGAAGGTTGTGTTCAAGTTCTGGCACCAATTATGAACTTTATAACCATATTAAATTTTATTTTCCTGATTTATTGAATATAAACTATATATTGGTAGGTTCCATATCATTGGGCTATTGTGTGGTAAGTACTTCAAGACCCTTCAAGAATGATGGTGATGTGATTTTTTTTTACTTTAATTAAACTTACCCAGATATTTCAATGGACCTAAAAGTTCATTTGTGTGAGAACTCAATTTGAAAAAGAATTTTCCAACCTGGATTCTCTTTCTTAACCTCTGAGATTCACTTTTATTTCTATCACCTGTACCTCATTTGATGTAGTCATAGTGATGAGCTTGAAAGTGAAGAAATTTCCCTAGATCTTGATCCAGTCATTAGATGTGAATGCTTCTCTCTTTGGATCAAATATGAAACACGGTGATTGGCCCAGGAAATGGGTTAGGCAAACCTCTTAGTGCTTAAATGACTAGGGCCTATATGAATTTCATTTAGAGGTGAATTTTTTACCTAATAGTATAAGGGGAAAAAAGGAATTTAAGAATAACCTATGGTATATTTGAATTAGTTAACCAGGTTCAAATCACTTGAAAGTGAGGCAAGAGCAAAAATAATAGAAAG
Source organism: Pseudocheirus occidentalis (assembly GCA_028646575.1). Taxonomy (NCBI): domain Eukaryota; kingdom Metazoa; phylum Chordata; class Mammalia; order Diprotodontia; family Pseudocheiridae; genus Pseudocheirus; species Pseudocheirus occidentalis. The sequence continues at coordinate 40,362,113 of CM053593.1, read as the reverse complement.
GGCTAGAAAAATTGTGGGTGAGAGTGAGGATGAAGACTAAGTTTTGAATGATTGAATTCGGAGAGGTTATGAGATAGGAAGTCATATTTATAGGAAGGAACTTCATAGTTCTAGATTATGAGGATGGAGTGATTTTGGATGTTGGCTAATTTGAGGATTTGACTATACCTGATTAGAGTAGATTTTTGAGCAAAGATGAGATGACCAGTAATTAGAAGAAATTCTGTTAGAATAAATTAATAAACCAGAGCACAGCAAGGGTGGGATTTTTCCTTTCTTCCCCCACATCCTCATTAGCCTTTATAAGAATTACCAAACCAACAGAGGCCACTATAACTAGCAAGAAGTATGCCCACACACACATACACATACACATGCACGCACACACACACACACACACACAGAAACACACATCAGACAAACATCAATACAGAAGTCCTCAAAAATAGATACAACTTTACAGAACTTTCACAGTTGCAAGCACTTATTAAACTGAGAAGAGCAACAGAATTTGGGAATAATTGTGAAACCTAGTGAAGTCAGAGAAAGAAGCTAAAATATTCTGTTTTTTAAAATTGTATACTTATGAAATTTTATTGTTTCTCTAATTGTTAGAGATACTATGCTGTCAAAAGAAAGCCATCATCACAGCCAGGAAGATCTTGGTTCACTTCCTATTTCTGTCACAAATTAGTTGTGTGACTGTGGACATTTGTCTTTATTCTTTTAGTGATCAAATCAACTTTCTAAGAATATGGATTACCAAGAAAGTATTGACTTGAATTGGTGTAGGACATAATCTTACCTAGAAGTTTTCTATATCAATAAAATCACAGGTCTAGCCCTTATCCCTAATTTATCCTTTGGATAAATAAATGTGTTGAAGTTTATTGTAGTTTCTGGTTTACTAGTGTTTCATTATTTTCTGATACTGAGACTGAAACACTGGACAAGTTTGAATCTGACCCTTTTCTACAGCATCACTGGACAAGTTTGAAATTAACCCTTTTCTACAGTATCAGGAATCTGATGCCCAGAATCTCATCATTAGACCAGGCCTAACTGAAGATGTTAGTGCTTAATAGAAAAAAGAAACAAAAACAGAACAAGCAAATAAAACTCCTTACTGACTTTCTGAAGACCACAACTTTACTTTTTGTTACAATTACAGAATCTTAGTTTATTAGAGGTGGAAGAGATATTACTTATTCATTTCAGGCCCTTCATTTAATAGATTAGGAAACTCAGGGCCCTTGAGATTTTGTTCAGAAGATGGACATATTCTGATTCCTTAACTAAACACACACACGCGCGCGCGCGTGTCATTCACAATGCATCTTTTTATAAGAGAGAACAAATGTATCCAGAAAACAAATATGTCCCTATTAAGGGAAAGATTTTTTTTCTTTGAAAGTATATGTGGATCTGTAACAGACAAATCAAGAAATATTAAGGCATCCTACAGATCATAAGCTCTTGAAAAGAAAAAAAAAGAAAATTCATAATACAGCAAAGGACAATTCATTCAAGAGAAACCTCATCATAACCACTAACCTTTGAATGAAAGTCCTAAAAATGGACCACATAATATTAAGGATCATGTCCAAAATCCATTTCCTCTGAAAATTTGTGCATAATGTACTTTGGGTAATGTAATGGAAGACAACTACAGTACTTATACATCTCCTTATAAAACAGGATGAAAGTACTGTATTGTGACAAGAAGCAGTTTTCAGCATGGCATCCTGATTATGGGTGCATCCCCAGTGTCTATCTTCTGACTAAATGTTGCTGACCGTATAAACAAATTCATAGTCATGAATTGAAAGCAGTCTGACTTTCCATTTGCAGATGATATTTTGAGGGGATTCAACTGGACTTTCCCAGTAAATACTGGATGCATCTTCAGAATCTGAAATTTTTATTTTCAAGATGGACACTATGAAGAAATTGGATGTTTTTAAAATGAAGGTAAAATATAGGATTGGTTTTTTACAATTTATTTTGAACTTTCTCATTGTCAGATACTACCTTAGCCCAGACTTTATTTTATCTTATTTTTTTGGTTGTTGTTGAACAGTTGAATTCTATGGTTCTTCCCCATAGGATTTAGATATGAACTGAATTGTTCTGTGCTTTCAAGATAGAGCAGGGGGACTCCTTAATCACCAGGTGAAGATAATGATTTGAATTTGGCATCCCTTATGATCACAAATGCCAATTGAGTTTATGAAGAAAATTCTTTACTCAAAACAGTCAAACTTATACCAATGAAACTCAAGTGAAATATTCAACAAATATGTAATAAGTGCTTATCTTAGCCCAGGCATTTGTGGGATACAAATAATCACAAAAACAATCACTGCTTCAAGGAGCTCACAATCTAATTTTCTGTTACCAAAGTTCCTACTTGAATGAATTGTTTTGTTAGGAATGCCAAGAGGCAACTGAATCTGTGAGTCCTATTTTCCCTTCCTTTTTTGAAAGGCTTATATTTTTCTTACATATTTCTCAATTTCTTTTGTTTTAAATTAGACTTGTATTTTACATCATTCATTTCCACAAGATTTTGAGTTATTAATTTTCTCCCCATCTTTCCCCTAACCACTACCCCAAAACAGTATTCCCACTGCAGACCAAGGCCCTTCCCCAGTCTATTCTCTCCTATGTCCTCCCCCCATCACCCCTCTGACTTTCCAGTAGGGCAAGATGGATCTCCCTAACTCCAGTGCCTGTATATCTTAATTCCCAGTTGCATGTAATTAATAATAATACTTATACACGCACTTATGTATGTATATATGTGTGTGTATTAACATTTGATAATAGAACTTTAAATTCTAGATTCTTTCTCTTCCTCCCTTGTCATATGCGCCCAATGGAAAGACAAGCAATTCAATACAGGTTCTACATGTGTCGTTACACAGAACATCTCCACAATGGACATATTGTGAAAGACTGACCATATTTCTTTCCTTCCTATCCCGCCTTGCACTTCTTCTGATCTCTACTTTGTCCCTGTCCTTTTATACAAGTGTGTGCTTCTAACAACTCTCCCTCTAACCTGCCTTCCCGTCTATCTTCTCCCCTATCATTCCCATCCTCTCTACTCTCCTGTAGTGCAAGATACCCAATATAGAGAGCATGTCAGTCCTTCCCTAAGCCAAATACAATAAGATTTAGGCTGAGCCATTCCCTTTTGCCTACCTGTTCTTCCCCTCCATTGTAACAGTTATCCCTTGCCTCTTCTATATGAGATGATTAACCCCATTCTGTCTCTCCCTGTCTCTTCTCATTCTATTCCCCTCCCACCTCTCAATTTCACCTTTTAAAATATCATCCCTCAGTGTCTCTGACAAAGGCCTCATTTCTAAAATATACAGGGTATTAAGTAAAATATAAAAGAAGACAAGTCATTCCCCAATTGATAAATGGGCAAAGGATATGAAAAGGCAATTTTCACAGGTAGAAATTAAAGATATCTATAAGCATATGAAAAAATGCTCTAAATCACTATTCAGTCAAAAATGCAAATCAAAACAATTTTGAAGTACCACATCTCACCAGTAAGATTGACTAAGATGACAAAACAGGAAAATAACAAATGCTGGAGAGGATGTGGAAAAATTGTAACACTAACTAATGCATTGTTGATGGAGCTGTGAACTAATGCAGCTATTCTGGACAGCAATCTGGAATTATTCCCAAAGGGCTATAAATAATTGCATACCCTTTGACCCAGTGATGCCACTTCTGGGGTTGTGTCCTAAGAGATCATAGAAGTGTGAGGAAGACCCATATGTACAAAAATATTTATTGCAGCTCACTTTAACATGGCAAAACCTGGAAATTAAGGGGATGCCCATCAATTGGGGAATGGTGAAACAAGTTGTGGTATATGAATGTAATGGAAAACTTGTGCTATAAGAAATGCGGAGGAGATGGTCATCATATTCACCTGGAGAGGCTCATACAAACTGATGCTAAGTGAGAATAGCAGAAGCAGGAAAAATTTGTACACAATCACAGACACGTCATATGTGTGATGACCAGCTTTGATAAACTGGACTCTTCTCAGCAATGCACAGTTGTAAGACAACTCTCCAAGTCTCAGGATGGAAGGAGATATCTACATTCAGAGAAAGATCTAGAAAGACCAGAGTTTAAATAGAGACTGAAGCAATCTACATGCTATCATTCTTTTTCATGTTTTGTTCCTTTCTTTTTTTCACATTGTTCACTCCATTGCTTACAAACCTTCTACACAACCAGACTAATGTCCAATGTGAAAGTATTTGCAGATCCTATACCTGGCAGGGGTGTGGAGAGAAAATTTGAAACTCAAGAGGTTGTGGAACTGAATCTTGTAAATGAAAAGTAATACACAAATCAATTAAAATATCATCCCTTCATATACAATTGATCTTGTGCCCTCTGTCTATGTACACTTATATACACACACTCAGATATGTATTTGTATACATATATATGTGTATATATATATACTGTCCTATATAGACATATATGTATGTATACATATATATGTGCATATGTGTATATATAAGCATATACACTTACACACACATACACACACACATATATACACACACATATACACACATTTACATTCCATTCACCTATCCTCATACTGAGAAAAGTTTCATAAGTTATAATTATCATTTTTCAGTGTTGGCATGTAAATAGTTCAACTTTGATAAGTTCCTTATGATTTCCATGTTTACCTTCTCATGCTTCTTGCATTTGAATGTCAAATTTTCTATTCAGTTCTGTTTTATTCAGCAAGAATAACTATTTCAAAGAATGCTTGAAAGTCCTCCACCTCGTTGAATGGGCACATTTCCCCCTGAAACACTATATTCAATTTTGCAGGGTAGGTGATTCTTGGTTTTAACCCTAGCTCCCTTGATATTCAGAATATCATATTCCAGGGCCTTCTATCCCTTAATGTAGAAGCTGCCAAATCCTGGGTTATCCTGATTGAGTTTCCACAGTATTCAAATTGTTTCTTCTTGGCAGCTTCTAATATTTTCTCCTTGATCTGGCGACTCTGGAAGTTGCCTATTACATTCCTAGGACTTTTCTTTTTGGGATCTTTTTGAAGAGCTAATTGGTGAATTCTTTCAAGTTCTATTTTGCCCCCTAGTTCAGGGCAATATTAGGGCAATTTTCCTTGAGAATTTCTTGAAGGATGTTTTCTAAGTTTTTTTTTTCTTTTGATCATGACTTTTAGGTAGAAAAATAATTTTGAAATTGTCTCTCCTGAATCTATTTTCCAGGTCAGTGTTTTTTTCAAGGAGATATTTCACATTGCTTTCTATTTTTTCATTTGTTTTTATCTGTTTAATAGCATCTTGATTTCTTATACAGTCATTTGCTTGCATTTGCTCCACTCTAATTCTGAAGGAATTATTCTCTTCAGAAAGCTTTTGAGATTCTTTTTCCATCTGGCAAATTTGACTTTTTAAGGCATTCTTCTCCTCATTGCCTTTTTGGGCCTCTTTTGCCACTTGAGTTAATCTGTTCTTTAGTCAGGTTGTTGACTCTCTTTTCATGATTTTCTTGTATCATTTGCTTTTTTCTTCCCAATTTTTCCTCCACTTCTCTTATTTGGTTTTCAAAATCCTTCTTAAGCTGATCTAGGGCTTGTAGGCAGTCTTTATGTTTCTTGGAAGCTTTTGGTGTAGGCGTTCTGACTGTGCGGTCTTCCTCCTGTTCCATGCCTTGATCCTTTTTGTCCCCAAAAAAGGATTCTAGAGTTCAGTTGCTGTTCTTACTTTGCTTCCTTTGCCTGCTCATGTTGCCAGTGAATTATTTGACTTTTTAGCTCTGTGAGACTCTAGTTCCAGAGGGGAAAGTGCTGGCCCAAATCACTGGGGTTTTCACCGCTGCTGGAGCTATTAGGGGGCTGCTTCAGCCCCCACCAGCTTTGACTCAGTGAAAAAGCAGCCCAGGACCACCACCCATACCATGATTTGGACCCAAGCCACTCAATGCAAGAGAATTTAGCCTCTGAAAGATCACTTAGCCCTCCTGCAGTCTGCAGGCCAGGAGCTCTGACCTAGCTATGTTCAGGCTTTGGCAGGGCTGCCACTTCTGCTGCTTTCATGCCCTGAGGGCAGTTTGGCTGGATTGCTTTTCTCCCCAAAATTTAGCTGAGTTCCACTGACCTTTCACTTAGTCCTTATTTCTCCTTACTTGATAAATCTGGAAAGCGCCACAGCTGCCACTGATCCACTCTTCTGAAGGCTCTAGCTGCTGCTTGTTCTGGCCACCCTAGGGAAAATCCTTGGTTTCAGTCTGGGCTGGTTTAGGCTCCCTGAGCTGTGATGATCCCTTCCTGTCATGATGCCTTCAGCAGGAGATGTGTTTTCTGTATTTTTGGAGCCCTAAAATTTGTTTCCTGTCATATTTTATGGGTAATTGAGGTGACTGTGTGCAGGCTGTGGTGTTCTCCTGCTTCTAAGCCACGATCTTGGCTCTGCCCCCTCCACCCCCTCAGCCCCTAATTTCTTATCTCTATTTTGTTTTCAAAATAATTTTGTGTTACTTTTTATATACCTTGTGTTTACTTGTGCAAATATATTCTATTCCTCCAATAGAATATAGATTCCTTAAAGGCAGGGCTTATTTGAAAGTGTGTGTGTGTGTGTGTGTGTGTGTGTGTGTGTGTGTGTGAGTGTGTGTGTGTGTCTGTGTGTGTGTGAGAGAGAGAGAGAGAGAGAGAGAGAGAGAGAGAGAGAGAGGAAGAAATGGGTATACTAGAAAATGTTTGACTATCATATCTCAGAGGGAAAAAATGTACCCTGGACATATTTTTAAGTTTAACGTGTCATTAACATTTTAAACATTTTTTTCTTAAGTCCAGACATTCAACAAAACAATAAATCAAGTACCAATTGGTAGGTAAATGCCCACACTGATAATTTAACAATGTGCTCCTTGAGTCAGTTTGAGCTGGTGGATTGTTTTCCCAGGTTTGGAGCTTTAGTAATATTTGTTGACTTGAATTTTCAAGTGTCATAGTTCTTTTTTAGATTTATCTGTAAATATGGCTTGATGCCTAAGGTTTGTGAAAGTGTTCTATAAATTCAAATCACTTCATTTCAAATAATCATTCATGTAACACATTCTATATTAAAAGAACTATACTAGATGCTGAAGGATACAGAGACTAATGAAAAACATCTTCTGCCCATTAAAACTTACAGCAAATTGAGTATGTGGGGTGGCTTACAGATAAAATAAGGTAACTTGAGGTGGAAAAGAATTCTGTCATCAGGTTAAGAAAAGTTTTCCCTAGCCTACAAAGGTGTCATGTGAACCCAAAGATTCTAAAGAGCAGAGCTTGGGAGAGGATGCATTCTAGACATCGTGAACATTAATTTAAATTTCAGAGATTGAAAAAAATATTATTTGAAAAATAACAAACACCTATAACTAGAATATAGTATGTAAAGAAAGGTGATAGGAAAAATGGAGAGGACAAAGAAGTACTTTGATAATCAAAGTTGTTTTATTATCATTTCATCTGATAATGCTTGGGAGCCAAGAATTTGATGCTTCTTCATTTTTATGAGAACTTTACTCATAAAATCCCAAATTGAAAATGAAGTACATTTTGATTAATTTGTATAATTAATTGCTTCATGTTACCTTTAAGCTTTGTATATTGTATATTTAAGCACCTATATACTCCTGTTCTACAATAGTCACTTAACCGATTTTGGCCTTAGGTTTCTTATCAATAAAATGAAAGAATTGAACTAAATGTCCAATCAAATCTCTTCCAGCTCTAAATCTATGAACCTATGAACTACAATCCATTATTTTTGGAATATTCCTTATTCATCTTTATAGTGGGAGCATCCTTGAAATTGTTGCTATAATGTACGAAGTGGCAATCTGTAGTATTATTACCATTCGACCACCAGGATGATTTAAACCCTGAGCTTTACTGAATTTGTGTAGATTAAGCATAAACATTGGTGCTTCACCAACTGCTACTCTGCCTTTTGGGTATATTTGTATTTCAACTGACATTTTCTTCAAAGAATCATAAAGGGAAAAACGTGTTATTTTATAGATTTATGGTACTATGGCTGGGAGCAAAAGATAATTCATGCCAGATAAAAATGGGAATATTTCATGAAACCATGTATCTAAATGGCTGGTGGAGATTGGGAGTGCAGAGAGTGAATAAGGGAACCCAAAATAATTAATTATTCTTAAATTCATTTTTGAAGCTCCCTCCGTGTCAAAAGAGGATGGGTATGAATCTAGTCTCACTCTGAAATGACAATGTACATATTAACTCACAATAATTACTAATTAAAATGGATAAGAAGGAGTTGAATTAGTGAAAAATAAAGTACAAATCATAAGTTATTTAATTGCTATTTTTCAAAAGCCCCATGCATATGAAACCAAGAAGATGAATTATTAATAAGTAAATTGAGTAGTTAATGTAATTTAATCTAACAACATTTATTAAACCTCTACCATATGTGCAAGACACTGGGCAAGGTTTTAAGGAAGTACAGCTGTGTACATTGTTCAGCCCCTTCACTCTAGTAGCTTACCAAATTTAGGGTGACAGTGTGGACGAATTGAAACAATACTGGCCCTGGTTTCAGAGCAGTGGGCTTCAGGGTCCACTTCTGTTGCTTACTCAAAAGTGCAAGCCACTTAATGGGTATGGGCCTTGACTTTTCCATCTTCAAATATGAGAACTATATTTGGGGCCCATTGACATCTGTCCTAGCTCTAGATCAATGAATCTGTGATCTTGGATCTCAGCCATTTTGGTTGTTTCCTCCACTGATGTTATTCACAACCCATCAATGTCCAACGATGTTGTGTAAATGTAAACTGTCTTATATTAATTAGTTATACTAGGGTCTACCCTACATATTAATGGCCTATGTCATCTTGTCACTGTAGCAGGACAGTCATATTATTATTATTTCATAAATGATCTCCTGTCCAATTCTCCTAAGAAACCATTCCAAATCTTTTCTCTTCAACCATCCCACAGTTCCTCTTTCCTGCACCTTCACTTCTAAGAACCTCATCTTTTACTTTAGTGAGAAAATGACAACATTCAGAATTAGCTCCCTTTTCAACTCTTCATCTAAAAACCTCTTTGCATGATTTCCCATTCTCTCTCTCTCTCTCTCTGTCTCTCTGTCTCTGTCTCTGTCTCTCTGTCTCTGTCTCTGTCTCTGTCTCTGTCTCTCTCTCTCTGTCTCTCTGTCTCTCTGTCTCTGTCTCTGACTCTCTGTCTCTCTGTCTCTCTCTCTGTGTCTCTCTGTCTCTCTGTCTCTCTGTCTCTCTCTCTGTCTCTCTGTCTCTGTCTCTGACTCTCTGTCTCTCTGTCTCTGTCTCTGTCTCTCTGTCTCTCTCTCTGTCTCTCTGTCTCTCTGTCTCTCTCTCTGTCTCTCTGTCTCTCTCTGTCTCTGTCTCTCTGTCTCTGTCTCTGTCTCTCTCTCTCTGTCTCTGTCTCTGTCTCTGTCTCTGTCTCTCTCTCTCTGTCTC
>CM053593.1:40326672-40352058 GCA_028646575.1 Pseudocheirus occidentalis | reverse complement strand
TGCTGCAGCCCCCCCCCCAGCTTCGGCTCACTGAAAGCGCACCCCAGGACCACCACTCAAGACCACGATCCAGATCCAGGCTGCTCAACGCAAGAGCCCTTGGCCCAGATGGATTGCATCAGCCCCTCTGCTATCTGCAGGCCGAGGGCTCTGAAGCAGCCCAGTGGAAGCCGCTGGGGCTCTCAGCCGTTCCTGCTGCTACAGCTGCCTCCCACTGCTTCCTTGCCCTGGGAGCAGTTTGGCCGGACCCGTTCTTCTCCTCCCCAGTTAGCAAAATCCAGTGACTTTTCTCTTAGTCTTTTTGTCTTCTGGCCTGATAAATGTGGTAACTATGCCTCCAGTGCAGCCGATCTGCCCTCCTATAGATGCGGCTCCCCGCCCAATGCCCCAGGGCCTGAGCCGGCCTGGTTTAGGCAGCGGCTCCCAGACTTCTGAGAAGAGACCCATCTGCTGAGCTGCCTGTAGCAACAGATGTGCTTTCTGTCTTTTGGAGAGTTTTGGAGCTTGGAAATCTGTTTAGAGTCCCATTTTATGATTTTTTTAGCGTGTTTGTGTGTGAGCTGTGGTGCTTTGCTGCTTCTATGCCACCATCTTGGCTCCGTCCCCCTATTTAATACTTTTTAAAGTAATTAATTGATATGTCAAGAGGTTATTGCCCTATAAACTCATTATAAGTTTAAAGTAGGAAAGAAAACTGATGTCTTTAGTTATTTCTCATAATTTTTCTCCCTTTCTTTGCATTATTTCCCTGTAGAATTAGACAAGAGAGGCAAATTATCTGTTGATTTCACTTCTTGTGATAATATAGGATGCACCGAAGGATATTATATTAATGTTATATGATAGAGAGTCTGTCTAAGAGGGATTTATATGAACAAGAGGATAGAACACTGGACCCTGAATCAGAGAGACTAGAGTTCAAATGCAGTCTCAGACACTGACTAGCTGTGTGACAAATCACTTAACTCCATTTGCCTCAGTTTCCTCCTCTGTAAAATGATCTGGAGAAGGAAATGGCAAACCACTCCAATATCTTTGCTAAGAAAACCCTAAATGGGGTCACAACGATTCAGACGTGACTGAAATAATTGAATAAAATGCTGGTAAAAATAGCACTTCCCTGTTGTGAAGATGCAAAGAGATGTCTGTGACGTGCTTAGCAAATTGCTTGGCACATAATAAGTGCTTACAAAGGCTTATTCCTCCCTCCGTCTCTCTGTCTGGAAGGTCTTCCCAAAAGAGAAAGCCCAGAGACAAAGTTGACTGCTGACAACTTTTTGAGTGTCTAGGACACTAAAATAAAAAAAAATGTGTAAGCCTATGTCTTTAGAAAGCTTCAAAATGATTTTTGAGAATCACATGCCCAGGAGAATAAAGCAAATAAGCATTTTTACTAGGGAACAGCAACACACACACACACACGCACACACACACAGAACATCTATTAAGACAGATCAGTCATGGTGAAATCCTCAAGGAAGAGGATTATTGTCTTACAGACCAAAGGAGACTTTCAAGGTGTTTTAACAAAGGACAGTCCTAATACTTATGAAAAAAAAACAAAAACCAGTGTGAGTTTAGCCAATGGGACGTAAGGACTTTTTGAAGAAAATAACAAATCTGACCCCATCTTAAGATATGACAGGAGAGCATGTGTTCTCAGTTATTAGTCTTTTCCAAAGTCCAATAGGTTTCCCACCTCTCAACTATACAAATGGACAACAGGAACAAAAATGAAACAGCCAAATACGCAGTGATGTTTTAAGTGACAGTAGCATGAAAGAGTGCTGGAGATTTTACTCTTGGTATTTTTTTCCCCTTTAAAAACTCCCCAAGTTGTGAGTAGATAGAAGTCACCGTGAGAACAATCATTCCCCATAGTTATAAATAAATCATTTTTTTTCATATTTCAACAAACTTGACGACTGGGATCCTCATTCCTTGCTCCAGTGCAGTTTAAATGCTTATTATATTTTACATTGACTTTGGGAAAACTAGATCTGAGCTATTTACACAACCAAAAAGCACATAAGCTTTACTGCTGGCCTCACCAAGGCCTATTCATCAACAGAAATCAACCGAGAGTTTGGTCATCTCAATGAGAAGTGGAGGGCGCTTTTTTTTTTTCTTTCTTCCTTTAAAGTAAGTAATGGTCTCAGTCAGAAGGAATTCTCCTTCCAGACATCCATCATTCCTCGAATCCATTCAGACAAGAGTCCAGCAGGACACTTGAAGACTCTGTCAATCAAGTCTCAAATGCATCCTGTTTGTAGGGATTTACTTTCTTGTCAGGACCAATCAATGGTTTTCAAAACAAAAACTCAGCAGCTGTGGAACTGAAGAAAAGAAAAAAGAGACAAGAAAAGAGGGCATTTTGTAGTCTCGAGTACATTTCAATATGTCTAAATTGTAAGTGACAGATGAGGAATTTAAGCTGCCTGGCGTAAGTCTATAAATGAGGTGTGGGAGAGGTGTTCATTAATTCCAGTCTCTCTCCACACAGGGCAATGCTTCTTCCTGATGCCTTTGGGAGATTTTCATTAAAAGATCGGCAACATGTCACGCTTCTCAGGCAGAGTTTTTCACACTCACTCCTCATATGTTTATGTAGAGGTGATATATGGATTTCACTAGGAAAACATCTTGAAAGAATATTTGAGCTGAAAAGCATATTCATAACATGAATTAAACACGAGTCCTTTTTGATCCTTTCCTTGAGAGAAGTGCATTTACATTTTCAAATGTGATCATTTATTAAAGTGCAATAGTTTGGGGGAGACAGTGCAGAGGAGAGCCAGCCGGCCAGCCCACCTCCTTCCCAGTACCCAGGTTTCCACAGGGAGTGCAGACTTACAAATGAATGTTAAGGATCACTTTTTCCCCTTGTTTCTCACTATCATGAATCTTTTAATTCCTTATAAATGTTATAATTATTGAGAACATGTTTTTTGATGAGTGTCCTGAGGGCATGTGTGAAAAAGCAACATAAAAAATCTTGATAAATGCCATTGGTTGGTTTTTTGGAGGAGTTGAAAAAAGAATCTTCTGTGATCCAGATATTCAGTGTGGCTCTTCCTACCCTGCTTGCTTATAACCTCTTGGATAATTCTGTCAGTTAAGCATACAATGGATGTAGTTGGGTACTCTTCTAGGAACGAATAAAAATATCTTAACTATCTATGCAATTAAATAAAAATGTCAGTTAAACAGATGACAAAAAGTTTAGAAACTTAGAAAAGAGAGAGAAGGTCTTGAGGTTAGGATGATCTAAATTCAAGTCTTCCCTCCGAAATGCACTTTCTGTATTACTCTAGGCGAGAGTCACAGTTTCTCATTTCTACAGGCAAATAAGACGGGAAGTCTTAAGGCATAAAGTGGTATATAGGGTGATATATTGCAGGAGTTCCCAGCTTGAGGGACATTTCACCCTGGGTATGATGAGAAGCTTATCAAGGGAGTATGGTAATGTTTTGTTAAAAAAAAAAAACCTGTTCTATTAACCTGGTTAATCTATTTAATTTTTAATTTGCATATGCATGATCAACTCCAGAATTCATTTCCTATTCACACTACATAAAGGTAGAAGGGGAGTACAATATAGAAAGAGTTACTAAAAGCCAAGAAGTATGGAGACTAAAAAAAGATCCAGAAACTGTGGTGCAGTTGATAGAAGGCTAGACTTGAATTCAGGAAAAATTGGTTTTTAATCCTACCTCTCCTAGTTACTAGCTGGGTAATTTTAGGTAAATCATATAACCTCTCTTGGCTTCAGTTTTTTAATCTGTAAAGTGAGGTGGTTGAACTGAATTATCTCAGAGGTTCCTTCTAGTTTTAATCCTGTACTTCTCTAATCCTGTAAATTATAGTTGAATTAATCTATCAGTCAGTCAGACAACAAATATTTATAAAATGACTACTATGTGCCTGGCACTGTGCTAAAAGCTAAGAATTCAAAGAAAGACAAAAGGTAGTCCTTGCTCCCAAGGAGCTCACAATCTAAAGAAAGAAGACAACACAGTAAAGGAACTTCAAAAGGGATGGTGGCGGCTGAAGTTCAGGGACATGATGAAGTCCACAGCAGTACAGTCAGGTGGGAAATAATAGGATGGCTATTATTTGAATTACTATTATATAATTACATTATTATTATTATTATTATTATATAGGAATAATAGGATGGTTAGCCCACGTGCCCTTCCTTAATTGAGGATCTAGGTGAAGCTACTGACTGTCCGTCTTCCAGCTCTTCCAATCAGAGAGACAGAAATGATACAGAGGGAGGAGGGGGATAATGAGAAAGGCTAAGTTTCAGGGTTGATGAGATCTTTCCAAATGATGAGAATACAGAGAACATGAAATCCAGGTGGGAAACCTGAATTAGAGAGCATGTTTCCACAGAGTATTCCTTCCATCAATTAAAGCACAGGTTCTGACTAAAAGAATAACCACAAAATAGTACATGGACAAAGGAGAAATGAAAGTGGATGTTCTATTGCTGCTTATTTGAGCATATGCTTCTACTGTGGGAAGTTTATGAAGCATACCATTTAAAAATAGGCTGATGAAATGGTATCTTGCTGTTGCCATAGGTCTCTCCTCTCTTTGAAACAATCAGCTACACATAATAAAATTGCATTTTCCATCCACTTTATATACTAGAACAGTAAGTGACAGCAAGGCTACCATGACTTACCTTGGTGACTTTTACAAGCTGAGAGTTTTAGTCGTGTGATTTACTTCAATAATTTAACACATTAATAATATTTTAGATGTGGATTGTTGAACATAAGCATAGAGATTATTTGAATGAATATTTAATTTTTATTCACCTTGCCAGGAGACAGAACATGTTTTTAATTGCCTGATGTAAGAAATGGGAAAAAGGATCAGTCAAAAAAGTAATTAAAAGGATTTTTTAAAGTTATGCACAAGACTTTTCCTTTTGGATACCAAAAATTGATAATAATTGACAGGGCACCTCACGTCACAGAAAGAAAAAAATGCTGAAGTGTTGAAGATGATTTCTTTTGTAATATAAGCTATATCAGTAAGAAGTGTATTTCATGAATATACTTTTATTTGCTCCCTGATCTTTTTCACCATTGTCATTGGTTTCTTAGATCGAGTAGTACTGAATGCCGAAGAAATATCAGAGAGGGTGGTGATAGACTGGGAACAAATCAAATAGTTTCTATCAATAACAGCCCCTTCTCACTCCCTCTTCCTTCCTATCTCCAATTGGATAATTTAGATGTTCTGGTGTAGCACATACTCTCCCAACCTAGAATCCTGCTGTCATATGGGTCCCTAGAAAGTGGTTATTCTATCACCCTTCAGGGCAGCCCTGAGGAGTTGGAGTATCCTCAATGCTAATGATTCAGGAGACCCTATCAGTTTGTTTCCACCCATGATTATCAGAAATCAACCAAGTCAGTCATATTTATTTATTTGTTTTTGAAAAGAACATTTACTAAATTGGTATAACAAGAACACTTTATTGAAAACTTCCCCTTAAAAAATTGTATCACTCTCTCTGATTAGTATTTAAAGAATCTAAGTTTAGGTGCATTTGATCCCAAAGAGGTTATGTAGCAGAAGAGTGACTCATAGCTTTTACTTTCTGGAAGCCATTTCTCCCTTGAAAGGGATGCTAACAAGCTCCCCTTAGGCTTGGCACAATTTGTCTGCTAAGATTCTTTCCTTAATTCTTTCCTTTTCCATAATGTTTGCAGATAATGTTGCATATCATAAGAGAAAACTGCTAGGAAACTGATAAAAAGTACAAATCCTTCAACAGTCTCAAGTTCAGAGGGTCTTCTAGCTAATGGATTTAACTGAGATGGAGAACATGGCTGAGAGGCTTCTCTGCTTTGCTTCCCCTCCCCCCTCAAAACAAAAGTGATTGCTTTTCCAGGGCTTGACTAGAATGGCTCACTTCTATGCTGGCAGAATCCCTGGATCACTGAAATGCCTTGCTATTTTATATAAAATTTAAAGGGCAGGACCAAGTGTCAACCAGCCTGAATATATTGCTCTATGCAGCCATCACTACAGTTCATGGATTGAATTCAAAATTGGACTTGACATTTCAAGGAGTTCTAAATTGATCAGGGATGTTTTGAATATTGTCTAAAGCTTTTGGATGATTGATTAAACAGATTTGCTTATGTTTGTTCACACTTAGTTTATACCTCCAGTGTATTTATTCCCTGGAGATGTTTTCTCCCCAAAAGATATTAGGAAAAGTTGGTAGTCTGTTGGTCTTTTTGGGAATTCCCTCCCCACCCCCTTCACTGATGAAGCTTTCTTTGTTCAACTGCCACACCCTACCAAGTTGTCCATTCTATCTACTGACTCAAATTCCTTTCTATATTTTTATCTATTTTTACATTATGTTTGAAACATGGGGGCATTTAATAATTTGAAATACTAAATTGAATTGAAGAAAGTAAATTGGAACTTAGAGCAGAAGTCTCCCCCATTTTGGTTGTGTCAGTTGTATATTAATTGTATACTATCTATTTATGAAGAAATTTTTCTTAATTATTTCATCTTTGCTTTATTCCTCAGTATTTAGATGACTGCCTAGTATACAATAGACAGTTAAGAAATTTGCATGAATAGTAAAGCATGAATGCAAAAGAATGAAGATGAAATATTCCACTTACTTCTTGCCAGAAAGGTAATGAACTTAAAATGAAGAAGGAGACACATTTTCAGGCATGGACAAGGTGGAAATTCCCTTTCTCTCCCCATAGATCATGTGACTATGTATTGAGAACTTTTTTTTTTTTTTTTGCTTTTTGGAGGGCAGTTGGGGTTAAGTGACTTGCCCAAGGTCACACAGCTAGTTTTTTGTGTTAAGTGTCTGAGGCCGGATTTGAACTCAGGTACTCCTGACTCCAGGGCCGGTGCTCTATTCACTGCGCCACCTAGCCGTCCCGAGAACTTTATTTTTAAAAATCTTCCTCCCTTCCTTCTCCATCTTTCTCTCCCTTCCTTTTTCCTTCCCCATCTTTTTCTTCCTTCCTTCCTTCCTTCCTTCCTCCTTTCCTTCTTCTTTCTTTCTTTCTTTCTTTCTTTCTTTCTTTCTTTCTTTCTTTCTTTCTTTCTTTCTTTCTTTCTTTTTCCCTTCCTTCCCTCCCTCCCTCCCTCTCTCCCTCTTTCTTGCTTTCTTGTTTTCTTCATTTATCTATGTATTGGTTCACTCATCTGTTGTTTATATCTTTTGCTCAAGGGCAAAAGGTACAAGGGACATTATAAAAGAAAGAACATTGTGGTTGAATTTAATGAATTCAGAACTTCACATATGACAGCCTCCCTAGAATTTTGGAGTAGTGTTCCCAAGTATGAAACTTCCTTTTTAATGAAATAGCTCTTTTCTTAGTGAGACTGCAGATGGAAGGAGTCTACTTCTAAAAGGCCAGTATCACTTAGCAAGAGAAAATGATAAGAATCCTAAGGCCCTTTAGGTAATTAATGTTTGCAATGTTGTCTCTTGTTGGCTTTATATTGACTTCTATTATGTTTGATAATTGCAGTTATCTGCTTTGTATTTTAAATGCCTTTCAATTTAAATGGCTTTCTGTCCATTTGTTCTGAGTACTACTTTAAACAGTGTCACAAGACTTATGGAATGTCCAGAGTAATGGCAGAATTGAAGACACAGAGAAACTTCTTGTCTCTACTTGTCCAAAATACTCATTACTCATTTTTAAAAGGTGGCAAAGTTGCTTGAGCACCTCTCTCATTCTCTTGGTCCTTTTCCTCCCTTTCTCTCTACTGTTTTTTTTCTGCTTATTTATCTATGAAGTGGTGGGCATGCTCATAATCAAGGTGAAGACTATTATCCTGATAATTGCTAACCTGATGAGCATTATGATAAGGGGAGAAAGATTCCCCTCTGGCTATCCATAGTTCAAACCTTTTGACATCACTTTCTGTATTAACAGTAAGACATTTTAGTAGAACTAGACTACAAATAACATGTGTGCGTGTGGGGGGGAAGTTAACCTTTTGGAATAGATTGGAATTTAAGGATCTGAGAAATGCTCAGTAATGGAAGTTTTTCTTGGGCAAATCTGCTGGAATTAGAGGGAGGAAATGATTCTGATAATTTTACCCAGGTGTTTTCCTTGATAGATGAATTTTGTTCCTATCCTGTATTTTTTCCTAGTGTATCCAATTCAGCTACAGGCAAACTGAACTTCAGGAAAATGAAGCTTAAGCACTCTGGAATATGTGATGGCTTTAACCTTTACAAGGCTGTGTTTGTTTCATTCATGAATGAATGAGCAGTGTGGCATAGTGGGGATATTGTGTTTGTACTTCCTTTTCTAAGAGGACAGTGGTGGTATCGGGGGAATGATGACATAACTTGCAGGTTGTGTGAAGTCACCAGCCTCACTTTCTCCTCCAGTGCCATCTTGATCCAGGGACCAGGTATTCATCAGGATGACTAGAGATGTCCCGGGATGCAGTGGGAGGCCCTGGCCCTTTTAGGTTAAGACCTTTCCAGGTACTCACTTAGAGTGAGGTAATGCCCATTCAGTGAATGACATTGTGGGGATATGTCCCAACCTGATGTCAGGAAGTCTTGGATTCCAATTTGCATTTATATTGTATCTTGCCATTTCCAAAGTGCTTTACAAATATCTCATTACAATTTACAATTCTGGAAGCCTGGTGCTATTGAGATCCCCCTTTTATAGATGAGGAAATTGAGGCAAATGGAGGCTGTGAGTAGTCCAGGGTCACACAGCTGGCAAGTGTATGAGACCAGATTTGAACTCAGGTCTTTCTACTTTCATTAGTTCAGTGCTCCATCCACTGAGTCACCTAGCTACCTAAGGCTTCAGGCACTGGCTATTAGACCCTGGGCAAATAACTGAACCTCCTTAGACATCAGGTAGCTCTGAGTCACAGATAGTTTACTATCTACACTGGTGGGCAGAGTTCTTACACTTGAACCACTTGGGGCTTTCCCCACATTGATGGAAGCACTTGTGTTTGAATGAATGGACAGGGTATTTAAATATGCAGAATGGGTGTGGCTGTGACTAATATAGCAACAATAAATGGAAACAATCTCTTATGAAAAGCATTCACATTTACTTCCAAATAGCAACTTTTGTCAACTTATAAAGAGTGCTTTTTTTCTCCCTTTCCCCCCCCAGATATAGATTCAGAGAAGAAAAAAAAATAATAAAGGGAAATTTATGGTGTATATTGATGTCTTATACAGAAGTAAATATGTCAAGTTGCCCGCTGTAATTCCAATGCCAATGCTTGTGGGAGACCTTCTAGAGTTATGGCACTCTTCCTTTCAGTTAGATGTTTAAAGCACTTATATCCTGGAATATGCCAAGGGATATTCCAAGGGAACTGATGTCCTAAAAAATGAAAAGCAGAATATTTTCATTATCAAAGATAGATCTTATAGGTGTTGGGGTGCTAGGAACATATGTTTGGCAGCTAGGCTTCTGGGTGACATGTCCGTCTTAAAGTATTTTGCCAAATGTGGCTCTAGGAGCAGGAACACTTGTGTCCTGATCTGAGAACTGGCATTAGCTTCCTCTGCAGTAATGGATATGTTATCTGAGCTCTGTCTGCCTCCATTGTCTTATCAGTGATACCAGGATAAGACTATACTCCTTACTGACCTCAGAGGAGATGAAATACCAAGCATTTCCATTTAAGAAATACACATTTTAAATGTCTGGGAAAATTGCCCAACTTTTTCTTTTTTTTTCTAATCCTAGAGAAATGTCTTAGATATATTTGCTTTGTTTCTAACTGTATTTAACCCCAAAAGGGAAGGAATGTAATCAGTGTGTTACATTAAGAAAAAAAAGCTTGCTCTTTTTGAGTGCTTTTTGGCTCCTGACACAAAGTCTTAGGACTGCATTCCAACTCCTACACTGTCAGACCATTGCATTTTGATATTTTATATCTACAAAATAAATTGCTGATCTCATTCTCAGCTTATTCACTAAAATAGAAAGATGAGGTGTATGTGTGGTGAAAGGTAGACAATAGTATGGCTCAAAATGCATTTAAATGTAAGTCAGTTAAATCATTTTAACAAAGGTAATACAAGCAATAAGAAAGACACCAGAAGACATCACTCCAAAACATTAATTACATGAGGGGTCTCAAAATTCATTAGGCCATAGCACTTTCTCTTGTTGAGAGGTATTGGCACTTTAGAAACGTTTCTGATCCAATATCTTATACCATAACTTCTCTTAGGGAATACGAGAGTTCAAGCCATTTCTCTTGTGACATTCTCTCTTTTATATTTTAAAGACAAAGTGAATTAATCTTCCCACACAAAGAAAAGATCAAATTTCAAAGAACACAAGTTTAGTGTTTGCATGTGTGTGTGTGTGTGTGTGTGTGTGTGTGTGTGTGAAACAGAAAACAATTTCAGAGTTAAATATATTCTGTGGGCTTAACTGAGCTCTTGCTTAAATCAAACATTTAACTCTTGTAGTGTCAAACCAGGACACTTAGACTTATATTTTTTAAAAGAATATTGTCTCACAGGTAGCCTTTGGCCTTGAATTGCCTCACTAAAAATTCATTACCTGATGGTCAGTCATTTTTGGTCCTCAGAAAGCAGACAAAATCTATATTAAATGATGTCAATGACATTGATACCACAATATTCAAATAGCTAAAGTTGAAGTTTACCTATAAGGAAACTTAGAGATAGATGCTAGGCCCAATTCATGACACATGTTGAGCATTTAATATTTTTTCATTCTTTCATGATCAACATTGTAGCTTATATCAAATAGTCGATGCAATTATTATTCAGGAGAAGTATATAAAATGTGTTATTGCAAAAATGTATACCTAGAAAACAAATCACAACCCCAGGCTTCTGTTTCTCTGAAACCATGATATGAAAAGATCTTAAAGAAAGCCCCTGGCATCCTCCTTATGGAGGATTTATAGGGAAAAGAATTGGATCATATATTTATATCTGGAAGGGTTTTTAGACATTCTCTAATCAAATTCCCTTCTTGTTTAGTCCCAAAGATGTTAAGGGACTTGCTCACATGGTGACACAGTTAGCAAGTTGGTAAAATTGGGACTTAAATTGAAATGAGATCTGACTCAAATCTTCCACTCTTTCTAGCTGAATAAACACCATTGACTCTCTATCACCTCCATGTACTCTTTGTGGCGTTAATATTGGTCTACCTCCCATTCATCAAATGAGCTTCTCCATTTCTGGGCTCTACTTATTTTAACTGGCTATCCTTCATACCTGAAATGCTCTTCCTTGTCATCCCCATTTCCTCCCACTCCCTTCTAAGATCCCATTTTCTATAAGCAGCCTTTGCCAGTCCCCCCTTTTTTGTAATTTAACTTTTTGGAGGGCAATAAGTGACTTGCCCAAGTTCACAAGGCTAGTTTTTGTGTTAAGTATCTGAGGCCATGTTTGAACTCAGGTCCTCCTGACTCCAGGGTCCATGATCTATTCACTGAGCCACCTAGTCGTGCCCCCCCCCTCCAGCCCCTTTGAATTCTAGCACCTATTCTCTGTTGATTATTTCTCATTTATCCTGTATGTAATTGTTGGCATGTTGTTTCCCCCGTTAGATTTTGAGTAACTCAAGAACACATACTGTCTTATACTTTTCTTGTATCCCTAGTGCTTAGCACAGTGCTGGATTCTTAGGAGGTGCTTAAAAATTTGTTATTAACTTTCTACTTTTTCACAGAAAGGAGCTATTATAGGATAAGAAAGCATGGATGGATTGCAGTCAACATCCTTGAAGGAATCGAGGCCCCATGTCAATGAGACTGTAGATTCATCAAAAATTTGAAGAGGTTCTTGATCATGAATGAAAACCCTTAGTTAGGATTTAGTGAGCAAGTTTGCTTCACTCTAACCAGTTAAGATAGCAGTTCAAATGGCAGAGCCAGGACCCTTCCACAAAGAGAGGCATTTAGGTTCTTCTAGATCTTTGAATCTTACCTAAGACTGACACTGCTCTTTGAGTTTAGGAATTGTTTCAATATTTTTATCTGTGTCTGTAACACTCAGGACATTGCTGAATAAACAATAGGAACTTAATAAATGGTTGTTGATTGCTTTGTGGAAAGAAATATTTTAGATGCATGTAATTGTTTGTGAGTCAAATTATACTTGTACGTATCTATAGGTATTTAAATTTCTAATCAGCATGGTGTTTTGATTATATGTTTCATTAGACAGCTCTTGCTTGAAAGTATTAGATAGACATGTGGGGTGGGGAATGAGTTGCTACAAGGTAGACATAGAGTGGTTGAATTTAATTTCCCTGAAATGATCCTGTATGCTATGAAAAATCATTTCACATTCACTCCCTATAATTAAAGATTCTCAGAGTGAAAGGTGACATTCATTTAGTAGCAAAGAGAAAAACTACCCAGGAGAGGAGGGTCAGAAACTGCTGAGTTTTCCTCTCCATTTTGGCAATGACTTACTGTGTTGACCCAGGCAAGACACTTAACCTCTCATTCGGATCAAATGTGGGGATAATAATACTTACTTCACAGGGCTATTGTTTGTACTCTTAAGTAATAGATTGTGAAGCTCAGAGAAAATTGTGGAGTTATTCAGTATTCTATAAATGTTGATCCACATTCTCTACTGAATGTCTCCTATTGGGTTATGAGTGCTAAGAGTTTAGTCCATGTTAGGTGGAAACATAAAGAAAATGGTACTTGGAAGATCTTATTGGCTAGTATGACATAATAAAATTAATAAGCAGTTATCTAGCCTAGATCTAGTGCTAACATTTCAAATCCATTTGCCTTAGCTCAGTCACGAGGATTTTAGTAATCAGTACTCATTGTTAAATACTGTGCTTGGGTGGCTAGGTGACACAGTGAGTAGAGCACCAGCCCTGGAGTCAGGAGGACTTAAGTTCAAATCTGGCTTCAGACACTTGACACACTAACTAGCCATGTGACTTTGGGCAAGTCACTTAACCCCAACTGCCCTCCAAAAAAAAAAAGGAAAAAAAAATACTGGGCCTAACAGTAAACTTTGAACATTGGATAAAGAACTAACATCAAAGACAGGAAGACCTGAGTTCAAGTTCTGTTTCTAATACATATTGACTGTATAACATGGACCAAGAATTCTAGAAAGCCTTCTAAGGAAACAGGTTGCAGAGCGGTTTACCACCCTGTATTGGAAGATAACTTACCTTTGAACTCATTACGTGACTGAAATCATAGTTCTAGTCCATGTCTCTTTCCTAACTTGTGAATTGGATAGGTCTATGTAATGGACTATGATAGGTGGGATGGCTAGGTGGCACAGTGGATAGAATGCTAGACCTGGAGTCAGGAAGACCTGAGTTCAAATCCTGACTCAGATACCAACTGTGTGATTCTGAACAAAGTACTAACCCCATTTTCCTCTGATTGTTCCTTGGTAACTTGAGCTGCAGAAGGAAATGGTAAACCACTCCAATATCTTTTCCAAGAAAACCCCAAAAGGGGTGACAAAGAGACAGAAACAATTGAACTGAATAATAGATATCTTGAAGTAAAAACAAACAAACAAAAACCTCAGCATTCAGAGCAGCATTAGAGGTGGTCAAGTTGACTCCTTTCTGGATGACAAACATATTACAGCACACCTGAGAAATGATTTCCAGATTTTCCTTGAACGTCTGTGGTGAAGGAAAATAACGATGGTAATAGGTAATATTTAAATAGTGCTTTCAGGTTTCCGACGTAATAAATTTATATGCATGTGACTATGTGTGGACATAGGTGTCAACATACCAACACATGTATGTATATACATATGTACATGGGTATATATGTGTAATATGTAATGCATTATATATCTATATAATAAGATATATAATACATAAGATTGTATGTATTTAAAGCATATACATGTATATGCAGTACATATGTATATACCTATGTATTATATATAGGATATGTGTGTATGCTCATTTGTTGCTTGTAATAATCTCGTAAGAGATAGATGCCAGTGTAATCCCCATTTATAGATAAAAGCACAAAGACAAAGACAGGTTAGTGGATTTGGTCCATATCACTTTCTCTCTCTTTTGGAAGGAAATTCTATTTTGGATGATATCTAATTGTAATAAGTAATATTTTTAATTTCAGCCTATAAGGTTTTTAAAGGTATCAATGATATGTATTGTGCAAAAATGAAATAAATGCATTCATTATTCAAGAGCACGAGGTAAGTTAAGCTCCAAGTCACTGGAGTGAAACACTCCACAAAATGAAAGAAAGATAAACACAAATGAAAACAAGTTATTTTCTTTTGGCTCTCATTTCCACGATTTGATCTCTGAAACAACAGAGTATATGTGTGGCCCTTACTTGGCAGGCTCTCAACAATGAAATATATGTTCTGAGAGAAGAGAAACTCTCAAAGCCTCTGTGAACATCTAGGCTTGGTTACTTTCTGTGAGTAGCCAGTGACATTGAAACGACTGGGTTTTTAAGATTCTTTAACCTATTTGAGCCTGCTTGCTGTTTCACCTTGCAGTACTACACACCACAGCCCTCATAGTCTCTTCTGCAAATGTAGGATATTGATCTCAGAAGAGTAATTAGGTCAATATATAACTCTTCAAGGGTTCAAGAAAAAAAATTTCAAAATTCATAATGCACTGATTAAGGAAGCATGTTAGCTGCTGATATCAGCTCTTAAAATGAACTTTCTGTCTCTTCTCTGTCTCTTTTTATTTTTCTGTCTCCATGTCCAGGTGTTCTTGACTTTGAGTCAAGTTTTATATCTGCCATGCAACACTTCCTCTTTAGTAATTATAGTAGTATTGATAAGATGGAATAATAGGACCATGAGAGAAGGAATTACTTCATTTTTTTCTTTTTATTCTGGGGTATTTTTAGGAGTAGCTGAAACATTCAAGGAACATACCAAATGCTTGTTGATAACTTCATTGTGAAAAATAATAAAGAAATTAATGGTCATGTTGTAGAATTTATAGGAATTTAGAGAATTTTGTGAATTTATAGGAAATAAATAGAAATTTAGAAAATTAGATTTAAAGAATTAATTTTCTTAGAAATGGAAATTTTTAGAAAACAATTTAGGACAATTTACTTTTGCTGGTGGTAAGGGCTCATGGAGGATATAAGAGGTGGGAGATAAATAAGATTATGGAAAAGATAATGCTTTTGGTGAGATCTGAAGGAAATTATGGATTCTAAGAGTCAGAGGTCAGACAGGAGTGAATTGTAGGGATAGGGGAATAGCCAAAAAAAATATACAGAGACTTGAGAGTGCCATGTAGTACAATGGCAAGAAGACCAGTTGGGCTAGAATACAGACTATGTTGAATGGGAACAACATGTAATGACTTTGGAAAAGGATGTTGGATTTCAGCTGTGATGGACTTTAAATGTGAAATAGAGCATTACATTTCATTCTGAAGGTATTAAGGAGGCTTTAGAGCTTTCCACCAGGGTAATGATATATACATACATAGACAAATATAAGCACGCATGCATATGCATATATATATATATACATATGTGTATGCAAACATATAAATACAGTCACACATGTGTATTTATGTATGTAGGTGTGTATTCAATTCCACAAATTGTTATTCAGCACCTACTAAGTGTCAGGCACTGTGATATGCACATACATCTATATCTCTATACATATATCTATATCTATAACATAAATATATACACATGGATTTTACTAGACCCATTCTAATTTCATAGAATTCATATCTTGGGGACTTGTTGAGTCCTTAGACAAAATGTATCCCAACTCTGCTCATTTTATAGATGACAATTTAAAGTCCAAAGAGCTAATTTGGCTAGTCTAAAGTTGTTTTTACTCTAACAATTTTCTTTAGGTTTATAGTAGGGGGTAGAATTTTGAAAGAATGGTATTTTTCTTGACAGGTTGCAGGAAGCTTCTTTTTCTTAGTGCACCCGGGATACAGAGTGACGTATTCCTGAGATATAAATCACTCTGTCCTCGTGGGCACACAGAAGAGAAACTTGGCTAATTTACACCAGCAATTCCCATCATCATCAACGCAAATCCAAGCATGAGAGGTTCCCTCCCCCCACCCCAAGCTATGGGGAAGAGTGTTACCAGGTTGAAGTTACAATTTTGGAATTTAAGGATTCTGCTCTGTTTTTCGAGGGGGTGGGGTGTTCTCTTGATCACAAACTTATTAGATGAATTTTCCCAGATCATTTCATTTCTTCCCGTGCCTTGGTTTCCACATT
The DNA here is from genome assembly GCA_028646575.1 of Pseudocheirus occidentalis. NCBI lineage: Eukaryota > Metazoa > Chordata > Mammalia > Diprotodontia > Pseudocheiridae > Pseudocheirus > Pseudocheirus occidentalis. Next base: position 40,335,783 of record CM053593.1, on the reverse strand, counting down.
CATAAGACAATGGTATCTATGATAAACTACCTCAAAGGGATGTTTTTCAGCCTTAGTTAATGTTTGTAAAACCTCCTTGGAGAGCTAGGGATGAATAATGAAATACAAGCGCAAAGTGTTATTATCATCGTTGTCTTTCTCATTAGTCTCAGAGAGGCTTCATGCCAACTGTTAGCATTTCAGCTGCCAGAATGAGGGGGCTTCTATTTTCATTTTGCCTGAGAAGAGAGTTCCTGGAACATCTGGGGTTCGATTCGGCATCATTCCAATAACGTTTTCCATCATCCTGGGTCTGTGAAGTCCAATGGCCAGTACCACAGAGGAATTCAAAGGTAATTTGAGCCCTACTGCTGTCTCCATTGAGATTTCAGATCACATTTTCAATGTGCTGCACAGGACGTTATCACTTTCAGTCCTGATTTTGCCAAATTTGTGCGACAGCTGCCATGGCTCATGCTTGTGTAGCACTGCAAGGTTTTTTGTTTTGTTTTGTTTTGTTTTTTTTAACATAGTGGTTTGTTCACTGCCTTGCTCTAAGGAAGTTGCACAAATATGAGCACCCCCATTTTACAGATGACATTACTTACTAAGAAACAGTACTTGGCAGACCTGATCAAACTGCCTTTGGGCAGAGAACTAGGATCTAGTTCTGGGTGTCCAGCTCAACATGACCTTGTGGGATGGGAAAGGCAAGAATTAGAAATACTCATCTAATGGAGACAAGAGGTACAGGAGCTGGGGTGCCCAGCCCCTTGTGCTGAGCTGGCACAAGTCTCTACATTCGATGAGCATTCCAAAGTGCAGACATGGCAGGGTAAACCATACTACTGGGCTGGTGCTAAGGAGGAGCAGAGGCAGGGAGGGAAGAAGAGAGGTGCTCAGTTGGGAGGTGGGGGGGGAGGTTCTTATTGTTTGCAAGGTGAGCAGTGTAATGTAATCTGTACTTACTTATACAAGCAGTAAGAAAATTTTAACCCCCAAATTAACAATAATAAAAGCCACACTAAAGACTCAAAACAGGTATACATTGCTCCACTTATTAAATGCAATCAATTTAAGTTTCAATCCAGAGAAAACAAAATGGATAAAATCTAAGAGTGAAACTCAAAAGTTCTCCATCCACTTAAAGTCAACTAATAATATGTAGACCAACAAGTGTTCTGTATAGATTTTGTCAATCATAAATGGGAGAATAAAAATGTGGTAATGCTACTAATATTCTTACTACTATGGCTACAACTATTAACTACAGCTATGATGCCGGCAAGTATGGTGACTCCCACTTTGACTTCTACACCTGTGACTTCTATGACTATTAGGGTTCCTCCTCCTCTTGGTAACAGTAACAAACAATAACAACAACAAGTATGTTATAGAAGGTCAGCAACTTGGACAAATGCAATTCAAATCAGGCCTTTGGCACAAATAGATGTTTTACATTGGATAGGTCACTGACGTCAGTGACACCAAACAATTCACCAAGAGTCTAAGTTGGATGATTTTTGCTGATTTATACTTGGAATCGATTTATTCACTGGGATCACCATCTTGATAAAACTGAAAGTCTAGATACACAAGTATTCATGTATACATACAGACATCTATATATCTATCTATATATGTGCATATATATATATTATACATATATATAATACAAATATAGGTGTATGTGTATAGAGCCTCCTCTATCTTACTATGTATGTATCTATCATCTATCCGCATGCACACATATTTCCAAATGATCTATTTCACTACATTGAAAGGTTGAGGGACTTGCCCAGGGTCACCCAGATGGTATGTGTCAGAGACAGGATTTGAACCTAGGAATTCAAAGACCTTATGCAAGGTCTCTATGTGTTATGAAACAACACGGGGAGGGGGGGAAGGAGTCAGGGGAGAGAAGATGGCAGCTGCAGCCGAGGCCACAAACTGCATCATGGAGAGTTTTGTGGCCACCTTGGCTGATGGGATGAGCCTCCAGCCTCCACTTGAAGAAGTAACCCCCCTACCCAAATCTGCACCACCACCACCACTCATTCCCCAGACCCTAAGTGTTGCCAATGTTCCCCCCCATCCCTGGCTATGGGCTGAGCTAGAGATTGGAGAGTAGGTGCTGCTGAGGTGTCCTGTGCACATCCTGAGAGCAGCGAGAAGCCCAATGCTGAGGACATGATATCCAAGGATTATTACTTCAACTCCTATGCCCACTTTGGCATCCATGAGAACATGCTGAAAGATGAGGTACGGATGCTCACTTACCACAATTCCGTGTTCCATAACTGCCACTTGTTCAAGGACAAGGTGGTGCTGGATGTCGGCTTGGGCACTGGTATCCTCTGCATGTTTGCAGCCAAGGCAGAGGCGCAGAAGGTCATCGGAATCAAGTGCTCCAGCATATCTGACTACGCGGTCAAGATCGTCAAGGCCAACAAGCTTGATCATGTGGTGACCATCATCAAAGGAAATGTGGAGGAGGTAGAGCTGCCGGTGGACAAGGTGGACGTGTTTATCAGCAAGTGGATGGACTACTGCCTCTTCTATGAATCCATGCTGAACACTATGCTGCATGCTTGAGACAAGTGGGTGGCCCCCATGGGTTCATCTTCCCTGACCAGGCAACGCTGTATGTGACCACCATGGAGGACCTGCAGTACAGGGACTTCAAGATTCACTGGTGGGAGGACATCTATGGCTTTGACATGTCCTGTATCAAGGATGTGACCATCAAGCAGCCTCTCGTCGACGTGGTTGACCCTAAGTAGCTGGTGACCAATGCCTGCCTCATCAAGGAGGTGGACATCTACACGGTGCACATGGATGACCTGACCTTCACCTCCCCCTTCTGTCTGCAAGTGAAGAGGATCGGCTACATCCAGCCCTGGTCACCTACTTCAATACTGAGTTCACCTGCTGCCATAAGCGCACAGGCTTCTCCACAAGCCCCGAGTCCCCTTACACACACTGGAAGCAAACTGTCTTCTACATGGAGGATTTCCTCATGGTGAAGATGGGTGAGGAGATCTTTGGCACCATTGGCATGTGGCCCAATGACAAGAACAATTAAGACCTAGATTTCACCATCGATCTGGAATTCAAAGGCCAGTTGTGTGAGCTCTCCTGCTCTACCAACTATGGGATGCACTAAACTGGCCCTGTGGGTGGATCCCCTGGGCAATCTGCCCCAGCCAGCCCAACCGCTCCAGGCCTCCCACCTTGGCCGGCCCAGCCCACCCTGGGGAGCCGCCAGCCCGGGGGCCCAGGGTGCCCCGTATCCCCTTCCCCCATTCTCTGTCCTCTACCCCCAAGCCCCAGTTCCCTCTTGTGGGTGAGTGAGGGGCTCAGGGGCCACATCGTGACTGTGTTTTTCATAGCTTATGTTTTTATATGGTTGCATTCATGACAATAAATCGTCAGCTGGGGGAAAAAATAAAAGAAACACCACGAAAACCATAAATAGCAACCCATATCCATTTAGGACTTCAAGGTGAGCAAAGTTACCATCGTATATTGTCATGAATGTTTACATAGATCCATTTCAAGATAGGGGTTCTGTAACCTGAAAGTGTGGACTGTGCTAGAATTTTGAATCTTTTTTGTGTTTTATATTTAAAACTGTTTGCTTAATTCTCATTGATCTATTTTTTTAATACACCCAAGATTATGGGTACATGAAATGTGAAGCAGAGTCAGATAAAAGAGGCAATGTGATTCAAGGGATATAATGTTGATTTGGAGCTCAAAGAACTGAACTTGAAACTTTGCTTCTGCTTATCATATACAATCTATGGAATACTCTGGGCCTCAGTTTTCTCTTCTATGAGGTGAGAGGATTGAACTAAATCACTTCTTAATTCTTTTCCAACCTTAAATCCTATGATGTTGTTTGAACTTACTGCAATTTATATTCACAAGGGGGAAAACTTAGCCAAGAGATGAAATGACATAACTTAATGTTGGTTTGATAGGGAACCAATCAGATACTATGTTTGTTTTGTGTGTGTGTGTGTGTATACACACATATATGTATGTATGTATATTATATATACAGTCTGAGCTAATATCTTAAAATATAGGGTGAAGAAAACTAGTATCTGTAAGATATTGGCTCAGATTAGTTATAACCACTAGGCATTTCAGAAATAGAGGCTGATGGTGTTAAAGGTTTTTTTTTATGGCCTTTAGAAATTTGATCTGCTTTCTATGGTCACAATTTCTAGGCGTGTCTCACAAGATAGAGATTCCTATTATGGCTACCTCTGGCTCATTGAGCATAGAAAGGAAGGAAGTATCGGGATGGCTCATTCTTGAGTGGTATAATGTCATCCTTTGTGTAAAAAGGTAGCAGAGAGACTAGTAGAAGTCAGTCAGCCTGGAAAGTATATGGGAACTGTTGGAAGGGTATGAGGTAGGTTATGTTGGGGATTTCCTTTAGGGATGAGGGGAGAGAGGGATAGAAGAAAAAGTCTACAATCCTCTTTCACCATAGCTGCCAAAATTTAAGCTTTCTCTCCAAGTTCTTCAGAATAGTTTAGCTTTGTATTAGACTCACCTTTTCTATTCTGAATTGGTTATTTTATTTTTTTCATCTTCTAAGTTCTCTAAACTCTCCCTTGGGACAAATATTAAGGTCACCACCCTATTTAGGACTCACATTAGTCCATGTGCTTTCTGATTTTCCTTCCAACTCTAAAATTTGGTGACAAAAAATAAATACATATAAACAAAAACAACTATAGTAAAAGGGTAAAGTGAGGACACTTAATGTTTACACATCCCTAACTTACTGCTATGTTTCTTCTTACACTTTTTTTAGCACCTCAGTCCCTCTCTGTTCCTAGTGGTTTCACAATATGCCTTGATTACCCAGTATCATTACTATGGTGCTTTCCCCTTATGTCATTCCCTGCTCTAGGACTGTCCTCTTGTCATTTATTATCTCTAATTTGTCCTGCTTTTATCTCATTTGTACACAGTTGTTTAGAAGCTATCTTCCCAATTAGATCATGAGTTCCTTGAAAGCAGGGACCGTTGGTCTTTTAGAGCCTAGCCAATCATATTAATGACAGTTATTTAGCTCATACAAAACCAGCCCTAGTTAAGTGTGTGTGTGTGTGTGTGTGTGTGTGTGTCCAGAAAACATTATAAATGCACACTCAGGGGTATTAAATTTTGCCTTCACCAATAGATTCATGATTTGTCTTGTATGTCCATATGCTACCAACTTAAAACAGAGCATTGAAGTATATGGTGGCAGCTCTAAGATTTTAGGATTTTATGAGCTAAGACCACATCTAATAATTGCAAGCAAATCAGACCAGGAGTTGAAGGTCATTATTATACTACACAGCTGGGTACCTATATGGGTCACAGTAAACCAGTTCAATCATATTTGATTGTCCTGGTTCAATTCACTTACTTCCAGTAGACCCTTTCTGAAAAGCAGGTGTACTGCTATTCTCAAATGACAGGGGAGGGGGATAGGAGGAGGAAACACTCAAGCCCTTCAAGTTTGATTTTTCAGTTCTATGTCTTATTTCTTTCTATACCTGAAAGGGATTTCTGAAAATATTCTACATTTGGAACATGAATCCATTGATTCCCATACATCATGTTATCTGCAAACAAAGACACCTAAGGGAAGAATGGGGTTTGATAGTCTCAACCCTCTATGCATTTTTATATTAGGAGAACAGCAGAGAATTTCAAGGTTAGCCTTAAATAGACACCAGCTTGTCCAAAAAGCTTTGCATTTCATACTGAAATTAACTCCAGTAGTGAATTTAGAAAGGAGGAGGTGAAGGATCTTAATGAATTTCTAAATGTGTCTTTAAAATGTTATTTGATTTCTTTTTCTTATGGAACTGAGCACACTGCCAATGTCATTTTTATTCTTCTCCTTATATCTGTTGGACTCTAAGACTGCCAGCTACCACAGGCAAGTGAATTTGGGAGTGCATTTGACTCTTAAATCCCTGCTCATTTGAGACAGAAAATGTTTCAGAGGTTAAGTAGAGATGAGAAAGCCATAATTTTGCCTAATGCTCAGGCAACCAGTGCTTGGAGAGGTATTGATGTCAACTGAGAATAAAACTATTTATGTGGCTTTGTGTGATCTAGATAAAAGGAAGATTTTCCTCCCTGAATTCCAATAATTTCCTCAATTTCCCAATTCTCTATAGTTGTGATTGCCTGTTTTTGACTCCTTATTGCTCTCTTACCCCTCTACCCCACATCCCATGAAATGTTCCATGCTGATGTTTTGTGCATGGAAGTCTTTGGAGCTTCACTTTCTTCACAAGTGTATCATCAAGACTCCATGGGGAGCAGAGGGAAGAGGGCTAACTATTATGTCAAGTGAACCTGGGATTGGATTCAGCCTCTGATTTTTGTGAGCTGTGTGACTGCATAAATCACAGAGCCTCTTAGTCTGTACATACATTGATAGGGTTGCTCTGAGACTCAAATTAGCATGCTAAATAAATGAGAACTATTATTGTAAGTTCATTTAAAAATATTTTATTGTTTACATCATTCATTTCCACGAGATTTTGAGTTACAAATTTTCCCCTCATCTTAACCCCACCCACCACCCCAAAACAGGCATCCTACTGTCTAACCCCTTCCCAAATCTGCTCTCTCCTATGTGCTCCTATGTGCATCACCCCTCTGACTTTTCAGTAAGGCAAAATGGATCTCCTTGCCCCAGTGCCTATATATCTTAATTCCCAGTTGCATGTAGTTAAAATAATAATGATAATAATAATAATAATAATAATAACAATAATGATAAATACACACGCACACACATACACACACATATATGTATATATATATATATATATATATGTTTAGCATTTGATTATAGGACTTTAAAATCTAGATTCTTTCCATTCCTCCCTCATCACCCACCCCCACTAGAAAGACAAGCAATTCAATACAGGCTACACGTGTGTAGTTAAAAACATCTCCGCAACGGACTTCTTGTGGGAGACTCATTATATATACCTCTTTCCTATCCTGCCCTCCCCTTGTTCTATTCTCTGCTCTGTCCCGCTCCCTTTACTGAAGTGTGTGCTTCTAGCAACCCTCCCCCCCATCCTCCCCTCCTCTCCATCATCCCCCCTCTCATACCGATCCCCCCTACTCTCCTGTGTGGGAAGATACACTGTTTAGAGTTTATGTCATTCCTTCCCTAAGCCAAATTCAATGAGAGTAAGGTTGACCCTTTCCCTTTTGCCTTCCTGTTCTTCCCCTCCTTTGTAACAGTAATCCCTAGTCACTTTTATATGAGATGATTAGCTCCATTCTGTCTCTCCCTGTGTCCTCTCATTCTATTCCTCTTCCATCTCAGAACTGCACCTCTTAAAGTATCATTCCTTCCTATTCAATTGACCCTGTGCCCTCTATGTACTCATATATACACATATTCAGGTATGTATTTATATGCATATATATATATATATACTCTCCTATATAGACATATGTGAATGTATATGTGTATATATGTGTGTGTGTCTGTGTGTGTGTATGTGTGTATGTATATAGGTATACATTTATATTCCCTTCACCTATCCTCATACTCAGAAAATTTTCATAAGTTACAATTATTATTTTTGCATGTTGGCATGTGAATAGCTCAACTCTGATAAGTTCTTATGATTTCTTTTCCATGTTTACCTTCTCATACTTCTTGTATTGGAGTGTCAAATTAAAGTCCTCTACTTCATTGAATGACCAAATTTTCCCCTGGAACTTGACACTAAATTTTGCTGGGTAAGTGATTCTTGGTTCTAATCCTCACTCCCTTGATCTCTGGAATATCATATTCCAGGCCCTTCGATGCCTTAATGCAGAAGCTGCTAGATCCTGGGTTATCCTAATTATGTTTCCACAGTATTCAAATTGTTTCTTCTTACCAGCTTGTAATATTTTCTCCTTGATCTGGGGACTCCATAACCTGGCTATAACATTTCTAGGAGTTTTCTTTTGGAGATCTTTTTCAAGAGGTGATAAGTGAATTTGTTCAAATTCTATTTTGCCCTGTGGTTCTAAAATATTAGGGTAAGTGCCATTGAGAATTTCTTGAAGGATGCTTTCTAGTTTCTTGTTTTGATTATGGCTTTCAGGTAGTCCAATAATTTTTAAATTACCTTTCCTGGATCTGTTTTCCAGGTCAGTGTTTTGTTTTTTTTAAGGAGATATTTCACATTGTCTTCTATTTTTTCATTTGTTTGGATGTGTTTAATAGTACTTTGATTTCGGGGGCGGAACCAAGATGGCAGCATAGGAGCAGCAAAGCACCACAGCTCCCACACAAACATGCTAAAAAACTCATAAAATGGGACGCTAAACAGATTTTCAAGCTCCAAAACTCTCCAAAAGACAGAAAGGACATCTGTTGCTACAGGCAGCGCAGCAGGCAGGGCTCTTCGAAGCAGTCTGGGACCCGCGGCCGAAACCCCAGGTCGGGTCAAGCCCTGGGGCATCGGGCAGGGAACCGCGGCTGTAGGAGAGTAGATCGGCTGCACTGGAGGCACAATTACCACATCTATCAGGCTAGAAGAAAAAAAAGGCTAAGAGAAAGGTCAGTGGATTTTGCTAACTCGGGAGAAGAGCCAGTCTGGCCAAACTGCTCCCAGGGCAAGGAAGCAGGGGGAGGCGGCTGTAGCAGCAGGAATATCTGAGGACCGCAGCGGCTTCCACTGGCCTGCTTTAGAGCCCTCGGCCTGCAGATAGCAGGGGGGGATGATGCGATCCATCGGGGCCAAGGGCTCTTGCGTTGAGTGGCCTGGATCTGGATCGTGGTCTTGAATGGTGGTCCTGGGGTGAGCTTTCAGTGAGCCAAGCCTGGGAGTGGGGCTGCAGCACCCCACTAAGAGCTCTGGCAGCTGTGAGGGACCCAGCAATTTGGGACAGAGCTTTCCCCCTCCAGGAAGCAGAGTTCCACAGAGCTAAAAAAACAAGCAATTAATAGACTGGCCAACATGAGAAAAAGGAAGCAAGCTAGGAACAGCAGTAAAACCCTAGAATCCTTTTTTTATGGACAAAAAAGACCAAAGCATGGAGCGGGAGGAAGACAGCTCAGTCAAAACTCCCTCACCAAATGCTTCC
>CM053593.1:40300300-40326172 GCA_028646575.1 Pseudocheirus occidentalis | reverse complement strand
GGGAGGGGTCTTACAGTGGGATCAATATTCTGGGCTGGGGGGTAGGGACAAAAAGGGGAGAAAATTTGTAACTCAAAACCTTGTGGAAATGAATGATATAACCAAGAAATAAATTAAAATTTACATTAAAAAAAAGTTTAAAAAAATCAGCTGAAATATAGTAGGAGATGACTCATGTTGTAACCATGTTACCATTAGAGGAATAAAAGAGAAGTTAAAACTAAAGTTCATTGAATGTGTATAATGGATTACATAAAAAATAATGAAGTTGTGTGATTTTAGAACCAGAAAATTTTAGATGGCAAATTAATGATCATGTAATCTGTGCCCTCTATTCCACAGCAACAGTAGACTTAGTTAACAGAGATTTACATCTATATTGCCTCTTTTTTTAGCCCCCACAAATTAAACAGGTAAAATCCTATCAGGTATGTGAGGCATATAGAAACATTAAATGAATGCCAATTCTTTCTTCCATCTCTTCTTTCTCTTGTTCTTTCTTCTTTTTCTCTTCTGATATTTTCCTTTTTTTCTCTTCTTTCTCCTTTTTCTCCTCCTGCCCTTGTCTTCTTTCTTGTTCTCCTCCTGCTCCTCCTACTTCTCCTCCTCCTCCTCCTCTTCCTCTTCTTCTTCTTCTTCTTCTTCTTCTTCTTCTTCTTCTTCTTCTTCTTCTTCTTCTTCTTCTCCTTCTCCTTCTCTCTCTCCTACTCTTCCTCCTCCTCTTCCTCCTCCTCCTTCCAAAAGGACTGATAGGTTTAAACACAGGAAAATGTGTTCAACTATCATTTAATTGATATTTAAACTATTGGAAAGTTGGATAATGTCTATGTGCTTCAAGTATCTCCCCTGGGAACTATTTGCTTAGTGAGATATGAGTTGTCACCTGCATTGGTGGGTAGAGTTTGCATATACTAAAGATTCTTTTATTATACTTTAAATTTTTAATGTAGTGCTTTTGATAGCACTAAAATAATATTCAAAATAATTAAGGTAACTACAAATTAAATTTAATGGTAGTTGGTTTTTATTTTTTAAAGCCTAACATCTCAACTTTATTTCAAATACATTTTTATTAGCAGTCATATTCCCTGCTATCTAAAATATTTTTATTAATTCCAAACATTATTTTGATAATTAGTGTTATACTAGTCAAAATATGATAGGCTACTTAGCCCAGGGGATCAGTAACTGGATGCAAAACTTTTCGGCTCTATACTGGTAGATAATAAAGTCATTAGAGTTTGTATAATAATGCACCTTGTTCCACATCACAGCCAGCTCAAATTTGAAACTCATGAAAAACTAGCTAAATATATCTAATACAATTTCCATATAACAGCTAGCACAATTGTCTGCATTAATTGTTATCGTTGCTCATAGTCTACAGTATTATTCCTTCCTAACTCCATTGCTGCCACACACCAAGAATGAAGGGATGTTGGCTAAAGAGTAAAAATAGCAATGAGTTGTTTACATACTGTATCTGTTCTCCAAACAGAGCACTTATTTTATTTGCCTGTCCCATCAACCTTGCCCTATTCTACAATATCTACATAAACTTTTTTTTATGTTTTTTTTGTTTGTTTGTTTCAGAGTGCAGAAGCACAGGACAGTTGGAGTTAAGTGACTTGCTTGAGGTCACACAGCTAGTAAATGTTATGTGTCTGAGGCCGCATTTGAATTCAGGTCCTCTTGATTCCAGGGCTGGTACTCTATTTACTGCACCACCTAGCTGCCCATTAACGTAATTTTTTGAATAGCTGTTTTGTTATTCTTGACTTTTTCCCATAACTTCCAGATATATTATTTAAATATTAACATTAGGTTCATCAAAATGATCGTGAGCCATTTCTCTTCATAGTTTGCATCTCCTTTGACATGATTTTTAATCTGTAATTCTTCAAAGAAGGACACAGATATGATAGTTCACAAACCTGCATTTCTGATGATATGTGAAGTGGTATTGACAGCAGAATGTGAAAATGAATCTGCTGAAAGCAAGACATTGTTAATATTTTCCTATTGACTGGCAACATTAAGTGACTTCTTGATAGGAACTTATGTATTGGGGAGTTCTCCTGTGCTCTTGTGCCACTCACAATAATGAGATACTGCTGAGTTCCAAAGGGAGTGAGAGAGAGAGAGAAAAAAAAGAGAGAGAGAGAGAGAGAGAGAGAGAGAGAGAGAGAGAGAGAGAGAGAGAGAGAGAGAGAAAGACAGAAAGAGAGAGAGAGGAAAGAAAGAACCAACTCCCACCTTCCTACAATAACAGCACATCTCCCACCTCATCATTTTTTAGCTTAGATTTTTTTTTCATTTTTAATACTAATTAATTTATTATCTTGTTTATATCATTCATTTCCATGAGATTTTGAGTTACAAATTTTCTCCCCATCTTTCCCCTACCCAACACCTCAAAACAGCCCAATACCACTGTATAACCCATCTCCCAATCTACTCTCTTCTATGTCCACCCCCATCACCCCTCTGACTTTCTGGAAGGGCAGGATGGATCTTGTTACCACAGTGCCTATATATCTTAATTCCCAGTTGGATGTAGATAATAATAATAATAATAATAATAATAATAATAATAATAATAATAATAATAATAATATATTTTTAAACATTTAATTATAGAACTCTAGATTCTAGATTCTTTCTCTTCCTCCCTCATCACCCACCCCCACTGTAAAGACAAGCAATTAAATACAGGCTGTACATGTGTAACTACACAGAACATCTCCACAGTGGGCATATTATCAGAGACTGATTATATGTCCCTCCTTCCTATCCTGCCCCCACCCTTGTTTTATTCTCTGCCCTGTCCCTGTCCCTTTACAGAAGAAAGTGTACTTCCACCAACCTTCACCTCCACCTTTCCCTCCCATCCATAATACCACCTCTCATCCCCATCACCCCTTCTCTCCTCTCTGGCAAGATACCTAGTTTAGAGTTTATGTCATTTCTTCCCTAAGCCAAATTCAATGAGAGTAAGGCTGACCCTTTCCCTTTTGCCTTCCTGTTCTTCCCCTCCGTTGTAAGAACTATCCCTTGCCTCTTCTGTATGAAATGATTAACCCCATTCTGTCTCTCCTTGTCTCCTCTCATATTTCACCTTTCAGAATTTTGTCCCTTCCTACTCAATTGATCCTGTGCCCTCTATGTACTCATATATACACATACTCAAATATGTATTTGTACCCATATATAGACCCTCCTATATAGACATATGTGTATGCATACATACATATGTTTATATGTGTATGTATATGTATGTGTGCATATATATACACATATACACACAAATATGTGTATATATGTGTATATATGTGTGTGTGTGTATATATGTATGTATACACACACACATTGTATTCCCTTCACCTATCCCCATGCTGGGAAAAGTTTCATAATTTAATATTATCATTTTTCCATGTTGGCATGTCAATAGTTCAACTTTGATAAATTCCTTATCATTTCTTTTCATGTTTACCTTCTCATGCTTCTTGTATTTGAATGTCAAATTTTCTTTTCAGTTCTGTTTTTTTTCAGCAAGAATGCTTGAAAGTCCTCCACCTTACTGAATGACCATATTTTCCCCTGGAAGATTATACTCAATTTTGCAGGGTAGGTTATTCTTGGTTTTAATCCTAGCTCCCTTGATCTCCAACATATCATATCCCAGGCCCTTCAGTCCCTTAATGTAGAAACTGCTAGATCTTGGGATATCCTAATTGTGTTTTCTTAGTATTGAAATTGTTTCTTCTTGGAAGTTTGTGATATTTTCTCCTTGATCTGAGGACTCCAGGACCTGGCATAACATTTGTAGGAGTTTCCTTTTGGGGATCTTTTTCAAGAGCTGATCAGCGAATTCTTTCAAGTTCTATTTTCCCTCTAGTTCTAAAATATCAAGGTAATTTTCCTTGATAAATTCTTGAAGGATGCTTTCTAAGTTCTTTTATTGATCACAGCTTTCAGGTAGTCCAATAATTTTTAAATTGTCTCTCCTGGATCTCTTTTCCAGGTCAGTAGTTTTTTCCAAGGAGATATTTCATAGTGCCTTCTATTTTTTCATTTGTTTGTACCTTTTTAATAATATCTTGATTTCTCATAAAGTCATTTGCTTACATTTGTTCCACTCTAATTCTGAAGGAATTATTCTCTTCAGAAAGCTTTTGAGATTCTTTTTCCATATGGCAAATTTGACTTTTTAAAGCATTCTTCTCCTCAATTGCTTTTGGGTCTATTTTGCCATTTGAGTAATCTATGTTTTAAGGTGTTATTTTCTTTAGTCAGGTTGTTGACTCTCTTTTCATGATTTTTTTTGCATCATTCTCATTTCTCTTCCTGATTTTTCCTCCATTTCTCTTATTTGGTTTTCAAAATCCTTCTTAAGTTGATCTATGGCTTCTAGACAGTCTTCATGTTTATTGGAAGCTTTTGGTGTGGGAGTTCTGATTGTATTGTCTTCCTCCTGTTCCATTCTTTGATCCATTTTGTCCCCAAAGAAGGAGTCTAAAGTTCAGTTGCTGATCTTACTTTGCTTCCTTTGCCTGCTCATTTTGCCGGTCAATTAATTCCTTGATTTTTTAGCTCTGTGGAACTCTGCTTCCAGAAGGGAAAGCTCTGTCCCAAATTGCTGGGGTTTTCACAGCTGCTGGAGCTATTTGGAGGCAGCCATGTTTTTTGCAGCCCCCACCAGCTTTGGCTCAGTGAAAACGCACCCCTGGACCACCACTCAAGACCACAATCCAGATCCAGACCGCTCAACTCAAGAGCACATAGCCTCTGAAAGATTGCTTGGCCCCCCTGCAGTCTGCAGGCCAGGAGCTTGGAAGCAGCCACATGGAGGGTGCTGCAGGGCACTGATTCTGTTGCTTCCCTGCCCTGTAGGCAGTTTGGCCAGACAGCTTCTCTCCCCCAACTTTAGCTGAGTTCCACTCACCTTTCACTTAGTCCTTGTTTCTTATGGCTTGGTAATCCTGGAAACTGCTACAGCTGCTGCTGATCCACTCTCCTGAAGGCTCCAGCCGCGGCTCATACTGGCCACCCCTAGGCCAAGCGGTGGTTTCAGTCTATGCTGATTTCAGGTCCCAGCATGCTGTGATGAGCCTTTCTTGCTGAGCTGCCTTCAGCGGGAGATTTGTTTTTCTGTATTTTTGTGAGTTTTGCAGCCCTAAAATTTGTTTAGAGTCATATTTTATGGATATTTGAGGTGGCTATGTCCAAGCTGAGAAAACTTGCATCTTCTATGCTTCCATCTTGGCTCTGACACCCTCCCACATCTTCTTCTGCAAAAAAAAGAAAGAAAGAAAGAAAGAAAGAAAGAAAGAAAGAAAGAAAGAAAGAAAGAAAGAAAGAAAGAAAGAAAGAAAACATGTTAAAACCCACTTAAATATTGACTCTAAACCTAACCTTGAGCATGTACCATGTGCTTACTGTATGAAGCCCTCAGGATAAAAAACAATACTAACAAACTAAACAAGGCTTGCACTCAAAGAGTTTTCAGTCTAATGGAAGAAAACACCAAATAAATGAGGACTGGATCTTGAATATCCACTCAAGCATGGTTTGGAAAAAGTGTGTAGGAAATGACTTGTAAGCTTGATTCTGGGTGAGTAAAGAAGGAAGTTTATTAAAGCCTAGTCTTTTTTCTTGCCAGCATTGTTAGAAAGGTGGTGTCAAGAGCTTAATGGCAAATTAAATACTTCTGCTTATTGTTTCCTGTGTACTTTAAGCTCACATTCAACTAATAAAACTTACAACCACTTTCCTTCTCCTCCAAATCCTTCAGAAATGACTTTTATCTTTCCTCTTCAAACTTCATGGTAAATCCTACTTCAGTGTTCACCCTAAACCCAGTATAGCTGGTTTGGTCAAAAGACAGTAAATAAATAATCTTTTACTTCTTTCTTCCAACTTCACAGTCATTTGGAAAGGGAAGAGGAGTCAAGGAGAGGCTCATGGGGGTTATGAAGCAGGCAGTTCCAGTAACATGGTTTTTTTGTTTTTGTTTTTGTTTTTTTAAACCTTGCTTTCCTTGCAATACTGTGGGAGGTAGGCAGTTGGCAGAAAGTATGAATGAATCAGCAGATACAGGGGGTATGTATATAGGGAGAATGAGAGAGAACCACAGCTCAGATGGAAAAACACCCAAATTATAGTAACTGATTTGGAAGTGAAAAGGCTTTCCACAGAGTATTAGACAATAAAGCTAGAAAACTTCAGACAGTCATGGTGCAGCAACTGGCAGCATCAACAGAAAGAAGAGTCCCTAACTTCAGAAAACAGCAGGGATGTCTACGTATCAAGAGAGACAGAGACAGAGAGAAGGGAAGGAATGGAGGATAGAAGGGAGGAAAATGAGGGAAGAAGGGAAGGAAGGAAAGAAAGAAAGGGAGAGAGAGAGAGAGAGGAAGGAAGGAAGGAAGGAAGGAAGAAAGGAAGGAAGGCAGGAAGGAAGGAAGGGAGTGAGGGAGGAAGCAAGGAAGGGAGGGAGGGAGGGGAAGGAAGGAAAGAAAATTTTATTAAACCCTTACTATAAGAAAAGCCAAGGACTAAATATTGATGATAAAAATATTGCCTTTCTTCTTTCCAGACCAACCTTGCTATTCATATTCTTGATCTTTCCCCATCTCCTCCTGTGTCAAATTGCCCCCTCACATATTCTCACAGCCACTCTAATCTTCAGTTTCTCCTTACTTGTACCTGAGAGTACCTAATCTTAAAAATACTCCCACCCAAATCCATTTATTTAACTCAGCCTCTCAAATTATTTTTATATTTCACTCCTTTTCACAATCGATAAGAATTGCATCCACTTTTTCCTCCCCTCATTCACTTTTACATTCCTTATGATCTTGTTTTCAACCCAACCACTCAAATGAAACACTAGAAGGTTCTTGGTAATGTCTTAAAATATGCATCTTAACATCCCGTTCTCTATTTTCATTCTGCTTGACCACTCTACTACTTCTACTGCTGACCACTCCAACTTCCATTTATTTTTCCTTAGTTGTTTTTTAATAACACTGCTCCTTCCTAAGTCTCTATCTACCTATATAATTCCCTTCTCTGTCTCCTTTCTTGAATTACCATTCATGTCCCACCCTTTAAATATGAGTGATCTTCCAACCTGAATAGAAATTAGTTTCATCTACCTAGAAATGATATTTTATCCAGTAGAGTTGGTGAGATTACTAATAGAAGGAGTAGAAAGAGGAAAGAATAGGAAGATTTATAAATCCTTATTCTCTATTCTGAATTCTAGTCCCATATTGCCAAATACCAGTTAGATATCCATAGCTATATGTCCCACAAGGATCTCAAATCCAACATGTCCAAATCAAGATGCATTATCTTTCCTCTCAATTATCCCATTCTTCAACCAATCATGTTTATTTCTTTTAAAGTTATTGCCTCAGATACCCAGGTTCATATACATAGATTCATTGTCACTTCTTTCCTCTCCTTTTCTCACCTCTCAGTCACAGAATTTAATAGATGAGAGGAACATCACTGCCTCTCTGGTAACTCAGAATGATTCTACCTTGAGACCAACACAGTGATCAGTGAGGCTGACCCTAGGAACCTCCATATAATTAGAAGACTCAATAACACTGCTCGTCACAATATTGGTTTACCATCTAGTTTGTCCCACATCCATACCAACTGCCTTCCTGACCCCAAAGATGGAAATTTGCCTGAACCAATGGTTATCATACTCACAACACTATCATATTATCTCCTTAAAATGATTGGGAATCCAACAATATGTGGATTCAACTTTTTATTCCCCATGACCTGCTACCTTATTTCTAGTCCTTTAACCCGACACTCCATTATATAGCACTCTGAATATCCTCATCCCTTCACAGTGTTCTTAGGAATGCTTGTTCCATAAATTTCAAACTTACTTTCATATTATATCTTTTTTATTACTTCTTTCATTTCCTTTGAGACCTGGATCCCTCCTGATGATACAGCACCCCCGACATTACTTTCTTGAACTTGTTACACTTTCTTTTATTCCCCCAACTCACTGGTCTCAGTGGGGGAGTAGAAGTCCCCTTTGCTACCCTTTGCAATTTTCAGGCTCCTCTCTGCTAGCATTTCTCAAAAACCTGTCCTCCTTTGTGATTCCTTCAATTCACATTTATTACCCAGTCAAGATTATGATAGACAGTCTAGAAGTATAATTCTATTCCCTTCTCCAATGAGTTCAGTGTCTGACTCACATTATTTTCTTTCTTTCCAACTCTTGCCCTCAAACTACAGAATTTCAAAATTCCTATTGATGGTCCCTCAAACACTCTAACTTCTCAGTTCAATTTATTCACTTCCCTGTTACCTACTCTTTCATCCCACCACAATTGTACACAATGATGGTCATACCTAGTGCTGACATGGGGCTCAGCTCATAAGATCTCATAAATAAAAGTTGATTGTTAAATGTTCAATGTGAGCATTTAAAAGTCAGAAATAAGAATGTACTACAAATTAGGAATTGACTTATTGTTTTTCTGGTCAACTAGGTTTTTTTTAAGTGACAAAAATATCAATAATGCAGTTTAACCTTAAAAGTTTAACATAGTCACCTTTTCCCCTAGAGAGCTACTTAAACATTTACCATTTACCACACTTCTGGTCACAACCCTGATATTTACATTATCCACAAGTTTTCTACATCCATCTTCATGAACTCAGAAAGTCCTTTTTCTGTTCCATAATATATTATAATTCAACCTTTCTCTCTGCCTCACAACTTCCAACTGTTCTGTCTCTTAACCATGACTTCCAACTCCTTCAGTCCTTGTTTCTTTTCTATAACATCACCCGTGCACTAGTTACACTTTGCTCACTTCCCTAATTTGATCTTTTGATAAGCCAGCTCAGTTCTATACTCTCCTCTCTTCTGGAGTCCATTGGCCCCTTATTATAAACCTTGCTCTGCCAAGTCCTAGTCTTGGATCAGCTCCACCATCAGCTTGCCATGACTCTTACTCATCTACTGCTGAAGAAAACTGGAGGAATTTACTGTTGGTAGGATCAATGACAAATTTTTGCTACATAATCTCAGGAGTATGTGAGTAGCAGTGAAAGAGATGGAGATAATTATCTTGGTTTTTTTGGTCTAGTGTCATGATAAGACATGGCAGCAAGGGAATCAAAGCAGAAGATAGGATAGCCTTGAAATGGTTCATAAAAGGGTTAAGATGAAAAGAGAGGAGAATATAGCTAGTATAATGGGGATGGCCTGGGAAAATGCAGAGGGATGGAAAAAATGTATGTTATGCTAAGGACAAAGAATCAGGTGAGGGGATGAAAGGCAAAAAAAATGATGGAATAATAAAAGTTTATGAGCAGATAAAAGCACTTGAGTGATCATGAACATAGAAGTAGAATACATGGATGATAAGAAGATCAAAAGTATAGCTTTCTTTCTCTGCAGCTGAAGAAGAGTTGAGGAGTAGTGTGAGAAAAGAGTAGATTGAGAGGTAATAAAAGACTGAGTTACTGCAGGGCTACAAGGAAGGCTTACTGATTATTCAATACTGTTAGAGATTCTGATTTATTCTGTTCTGGGTGTTAGGTCTTCACATGATCTAAAATTCATTAATCATAAATGTAAAACAATTATTGCTCACATAAAGAAAACAATATGGAACAAAGTCTGTAATTTCTGCTTCCTTTAAGAATCAGTGACACTGGGTCAAGTAGGTGGTACAGTGGATAGAACACAGGCCATAGAGTCAGGAGGATCTAAGTTTAAATCAGGCCTCAGACACCTGACACTTAATAGCTAGATGAGCCAGGGCAGTTCACTTAACCCCAATTGTCTCAAAAATCAATCAATCCAACTATCAATCAATGAATAAATAAAAGAATTAATGACATCATGAGTCCTGAGTCATAGTGAAAAATATTTTAAATGCAATATGACATTCTGGTTAAGTAAGGTTCTGGTTATGAGGTTTCCGACCATTGTCCAAATTGTAATTCAAATTGATGTAATTTTTGTCTGTAATTTCCTAGACCAAAGATGCATGGAAGCAAATGAAACCAAGGTCATACCATTGACTTGAAAGGATTTTCTGGACATGAGGGAAATGTCCAAAAAAGCCAAAGGAAACCACAATCTGCCTGAAATTAAATTCAATCCTCATGCAACACTCAAATCCCACAAATAATAGAATATTCAACCTCAAAAGAAAGGATGAACAGGCACTGGAGTAGGGAGACCCATCCTGCTGTACCAGAAAATCAGAGGTGCGATGGGGGAGGACATAGGAGAGAGAAGATTGGGGGAGGGGCTATACAGTGGGATCACTGTTTTGGGGTGGTGGGTAGGGGAAAGATGGAGAGAAAATTTGTAACTCAAAATCTCATGGAAATGAGTGATGTGAACAAGAAAATTAATTAATTAATTTAATAAAAAAAAGAAAGGATGAAATAGACAGCAACACTGATCATTGAGGATTTGCTTTAAAGAGAAGTACACAGCAACAGCTGATGATTCATTATGGGGAAAAGGTTTCAAGTTTACATTTTTAATTTCCAAAGAGCTCTTGTTTATTTTTAATCAAAATGCTAAGCGTTGCACTTTAGAAATGTGTCTCAATAAAAGATTTCCAAAACAACAACAGAAGATAGTCAAGATTCACTGAATTCATGGGAAGTTGGCATGAATACAAGGTACAGAATACTGATGGGGTAAGTGTGACAGTTGGAAAGCAGGTGAACAAGGAATAAGGTAAGTTCACTTGGATGTCAAATCTGAGTTTGCTGGCAACTGCCATTTTGCTTGTCCACCATTTCAAAGTTTGATCAAGCTGCATTATAATTCTCCTGGTGCTGTGCTGTTTGGCAAATGTTCTAATTGGTTATGTTTTGCTACCCTGGGCATGCCATTAGACAAAATTGCAACAAGAGACATCAATAAAGAGCAGAAAGCTTCAGATTGTTCAAATCACAATTGTTATTAATACTCTTAAAATGCTAATTGCTATTTAGTGGAGATTCAGTTGCAGTTCTAAAGGCAGAAACTGCTTAGGCTGCAGTATCTGAGACATGGATTGTTTGTTCCCTAAAGGAGAGAAAATTCACTTTTGTTTAATTTATATTAGCAAGAAGGCATTCCAAGGAGGTACACAGAAATGACTGCAGACCTCCTAGGGTGGGAGCCACCTTCAGTTTCACCTCACCCTAGGTGGTCCTTAATTGCCACTACAAAATGCCTGGCTCTAACTTATTGTTTGCACTGTTCGTGACCTTGGATGCAAACTAGAGCATTATGAATTAATCCCTGTAATATTTTGTGTTTAAAATCTGTGTTGTCACCAGCCATTATTCAGAGCACACACAGAAAAATACAAACAGTCATTTCTATCTACTACTGAATTTAAGTCTGATTTTTGTTGTTTTTCTTGTTGTTTGGCCAGCTGCCAGCCACGTTATCAAAATCTGCATGTGGCCAAAAGCTAAAAAATAAAATAAAATCAAGTTGATTCTTTTAGTTAGGACTCATATTATGGAATTTAAGGCATATTTCCAAAATAAAATATATCATCTATTGGGAGAGATAAGAGGAGATTTAAAATATTAAAAATTCCCTTTTATGTTTCCTATCTATAGGGAAACATCTTGCATGTAAAGTCATGTTGTCTTCTTTCCTGAGCTTACTTCTGGTCTTGGGCTCATGTTTAGGAAGGATTCTAAAGCAAAAGTTCAAAACAAGTACAGCACATTTTAATATTGGGGACAGATATTAAACAAAACTTAAAAGCAAAGTGCATTAAATGAAGTATATCTTCAAGAAAAAGTGAGTTAATAAAAATTCATTTGTCTTAATACAAACTTTTCCATGACTGTAGGGTAAAAACCAGATTAAAACAAATTTACACGCATAAAGACTATAAAGACTCTCTCTCTCTCTCTCTCTCTCTCTCTCTCTCTCACACACACACACACACACACACACACACACACACAAACACACACACACACACACACACACACACACACACACACACACACACACACTTAACCTGAGCTTGTTAACCAACCCAAGTATTTAAGAGATTAGTTTCACACTGAACACCAGAGACAACACCTGCAGCTGAAATAAATTCCCTGCTCCCATGCTGGGAACTAGCTCAGCACAAATTTAGGATGCTGGAAATAATAATATTCACTAAAATAATCCAGGATAGAGTAGTCATATGTGCTAGATACTGTACCTTACCCCTTGAAGGGAGATACCCACTGTATCCACCCAATGCAAGCATACCATCAAAAAATGATTGTAGAAAGAGTGGTTTGAGAAGGAGCCATGCTGTTTGATTTTAATTTTCTTCATTTGACCTAGTGTAAGGATGCAATTGGTTAGGAAAATAATAATTGCTATATAATAATATAGAGAAAAAAAACTGTGATTTTATTGGAGAAGGGAACTCCCAGTGAGGACACTCTTCTTATCAATACAGAGCAGCACAGGGATTCGGTCTGAAACTTGTAATGTTAATGTTGTTGCCAGGGACACTGCAAAGGTAATGGACTTAGCCATGGTGAGACAGTCAGTAAGAGTCAAGGGCAGGATACGGACAGAGGCCTTCCTGACATTGACGCCAACTCTCTATCCACTATGTAATGCTGTCTCTTATGAAAGTGTGCTTAGGAGAAAGAAGGGGGAGGATGGGAGTAGATTAGCAGGCACTTCAAGGCACCTCCAAGGATATCTCGTCCAAACCAAAATTGAAACGAGAACATTCTAAAGCATACCCAACAAATAGTCGCCTAGTGTGTACTTAGAGATCTTCGATGATGGAGAACTGACTTCCTCATGAGGGTGTTCATTCCATCTTTTGGACATCTTTTGCCACATTGAGAACAGGCTAGTTAATATAGATACCACAATTCATAAAATAGTAGAGAGAATAAAAAGATCTCCGGGCACAGAACATTAAAACAAAGATTCATAATGTCTCAGCTAAATTAGATTTTAGAAAGTGAAATGTTAGCATATAAAACCCAGAATTTTAAATCTGGAAGTGTCTTTAGATTGCAAAACCTTTAAATGAAAAAATAGGGATTTCTGAATAGAGAATCTTGGACCACAGAAGCTTAAACATGAGAGTTAGAAGGAACTTTAAAATATAAACTTAGAACTGACATTTTCACTTGGTTCCTACAATTTTAAAATGGCAGATGCTTGTGTAGGGGCCAGGGTAATAGCCTGTGTTAAATGTCAAATATTATTAATGACATGAATGAGCACAAAGGTATGAGAGAGCAGGAAGAAGCAAGCTTATGAAAAGGAAGAAATGACAAAAGCAGTCATATGGATCTAATGCAGATATTGTAGGAGCTAGATATTTATGAAAGCTGTTGTCTTATTGACCAAAGAGCAAGGGAATCCATTCTTTGGTCCTAGTGTAAAATAAATGCTAAGGAGGCAGCTGGATCAGAGAGAAGTATAGAACTAAGAAAAAATTGATAGAAAAACAGTGAATAAGGAAGTAAATTTTGTATTGAAAAAAGAGTTATGGTGACTGATTACTTGGTCATGTGACCAAAATGATGAAAGACTAGACATTTTGCTCATTTCTTACTACTTCTCAAATTTCTCAAAAAAATAAAATATGCACAAGAGATCAAGCAATTGCAGCTATCTCCATAAAATTCTGCTTTTATCATACCTACCAGAAATCATAAAGATTACATTCCAAAGAGAAAATGAGTATAAGATAAAATTTAAGGTGACATAGGCAATAAATCTAACCATAAAAATTATGTTTAAAATGGTTGTTCTTTAGAAAACAGCTTGGCAGAAGCTAGGTTTAGACTAGCATCTCACACCATATACCAAGATAAAGTTAAAATGAGTACCTGATTTAAAGTAAAAGATGATTCCATAAGCAAATTGAGGTAGCACAGATGAGTTTTCCTGTAAGACCTGTGGATAAGGAAGAATTCATGACTAGAGAGATAGAAAGAATTGTGAGATGTAAAATAAATAATTTTGATCATATTAAATTAAAAAGCTTTTTAAAAAACCAAACCAATGCAACCAAGATTAGGTTTGACATTTAAGGAAGGATATTTTACTGACTCATATATAACCCTTATTGCCCATTATACTATATATTGCTCATATTATTGCCTATCAGATTGGCTAATGTGACAGAAAAGAAGAATAATAAATGCTGGAGAAAATGAGGGGAAAATTAGATCATTGATACACTCTTGGAGGTGTCATGAACAGATCCAACCATTCTGGAGAACAATTAAGCACTATGACCAAAAGACTAAAAACTGTGCATACTCTTTGAATCAGTGACACCATTACTAGGTCTGCATCCCAAAGAGATCATAAAGAGGAAAAGGCTCTATTTGTCACAAAAAAAAATTATACCACCTCTTTTTCTGATAGCAACGAATTATAAATTGAAGGAATGTCCATCTATTGGGGAATGACTGAACAAGCTGTGGCATAAGAATATAATGGAATATTATTGTGATATAAGAAATGATTATTGTGATATAAGAAATCATGAACAAGATGATTTTTAAAAAAGCCTTGGAAGACTTAACATTAACTGGTGAAGAGCAGGGTAAGCAGAACCAGGAGAACACTGTACATAGTAATAGCAATATTTTACAATGAGCAACTGTGAATTACTTAGCTATTCTCAGCACTACAATAATTCAAGAAAATTCAAAAGGACTTGATGAAAAATGGTATCAAGCTCCAAAGTGAATACTAATAGAGTCTGAATGTAGATCAAAACATACTATTTTTAACTCTCATATTTTTAAAAAATACTTTTGTCTGTTTCTTCTTTTACAACATGATTAATATGAAAATATGTTTTTCAGTATTTCATATGTATAAGCTATACATTTTGCTTACTGTATCATGGAGGGACAAAGAGAGAGAAAGGAAAAGAATTTTTTAAAAACCAATAATTTATTTATTTTTAGTTTTCAACATTCGCTTCCATATACTTTTGAGTTTTAAATTTTCTCCACCTCTCTTTCCTCCCCCACCCCAACACCATACAATCTGATACAGGCTCTACATATGCATTCATATTAAACGTATTTTCACATTGGTCATGTTTTAAAGAATTAGAGCCAATAGGAGGAACCACAAGAAAGAACCAAAACAAAAAAGGGCAAGAGATAGAGAGAGCAAATATTCTGTTTCAATCTGCATTAAAACTCCACAGTTCTTTCTATGTGTGTGCATAATATTTTCCATCATTAGATTTTTGCAGTTGTCTTAGATGTTTGCACTTCTGAGAAGAGCTAAGTTTATCAAAGTTAGTCATTCAACAATGTGGCTGTTCCTGTGTACAATGTTCTCCTGGTTCTGCTCACTTCACTAAGTATTAGTTCATATAAGTCTTTCCATTTTTTAAAAGTCTACCTGGGGGCGGCTAGGTGGCGCAGTGAATAGAGCACCAGCCCTGGAGTCAGGAGTACCTGAGTTCAAATCTGGCCTCAGATACTTAACATAAAAGGTAGCTGTGTGACCTTGGGCAAGTCACTTAACCCCAATTGCCCAGTAAAAAAGCAAAAAAAAAAAAGTCTACCTGATCATCATTTCTTATACCACAAGAGTATTCCATTACATTCATATGTCACAACTTGTTCATCCATTCCCCAACTGATGGATATCCCCTTGGTTTCCAATTCTTGGCCACCATGAAAAAAGTTGCTATAAATATTTTTTTGTATATGTGGGTCCTTTTTCCATTTTTATGATTTCTTTAGGGCACAGTCCTGGAAGTGGTATTGCTGGATCAAAGTGTATGCACATTTTTATAGGCCTTTGAGAGTAGCTCCAAATTGCTCTCCAAAGTGGTTGGATCAATTCACAACTACACCAACAATGCATCCGTGTTCCAATTATCTCACACTTCTGTCGTTTATCATATTCCTGTTTTGTCATGTTAGCCAATCTGATAGGTGTGATGTGATGCCTAAGAGTTGTTTTGATTTGCATATCTCTAATCAAAAGTGATATAGAACTTCATATATATCACTATAGATTGCATTAATTTCTTCATCTGAAAGCTGCCTATTCATATCCTTTGGCTATTTATCAATTGGGGGATTACATGTATACTTATAAATTTGACTCAGTTCTCTCTATATTTTAGAAACGAGGCCTTTATCAGAAACACTGGCTACAAAAATTGTTTCCCAGCTTTCTGCTTTCCTTCTAATCTTGGTTGCATTGGTTTTGTTGGTGTAAAACTTTTTTTTAAATTTAGTGTAGTCAGAATTATCCATTTTACTTTTCATCATGTTCTCTGTCATTTGGATGGTCATAAAATCAGCCTTACCTGCAGATCTGACAGGTAAACTAATCATGCTCCCCTAATTTACTTATGGTATCACCTTTTATGTTCAAGTTATGTACCCATTTTCACTTTATCTTGGTATATGGTGTGAGATGTTGGTCTATACCTAGCTTCTGCCAAACTGCTTTCCAAAGAACACCCATTTATGCTTAGATTTATAAATTCTTCCTTTTTCCACATATTTGAAAGGTAAACTGTTCCTTGCTTTTCTAATTTGCTTATGGAGTCAGCCTTTATATATAAATCATGTACCCATTTCATCTATCTTGGGAGAGGATGCGAGATGTTAGCCTATGTCTAGTTTCTTCCAAACTTTTTTCCAGTTTTCCAAGCAGTTTTTTTTCCTCTAAAATAGTGAATCCTTTTCCCCAAAGCTGGAATCTTTAGGCTTCTCATCTATTTTTTTTAATGGTGAGAAAGCTAGAGTGCAGCCCAGCAGAAATTAGAATTAAACCAACACAATATGCCATATTCCATGATAAATTATATGCCCTTGACACTGAAAATCCATCAAGAAATTTTAAAAAATTATATAAATAGATGACATATTTTGTCTTAAATGAAAGACTGAGAGAGTTCCAAAGATAAAATAGATTAGTTTATGTGAAACTGGAAAATTACTATGCAAGGAAAATCAAATTACATAGAATAAGACGGGATGTTTCTGAATGGGAAAAATTCTTTTTATCAAATTTATCTGATAAGGATTTGGTATCCCATATTAGACCTGCATAACTTGTCCACCTGTTCAGGCAGTAGATAACTTAGACTAGAGACAGACTGACAATGTTTGGTTGCTATAGGTCACATGAGCAACAAGACAGTACACAGTGGAGGCCCTTCATTTTTCATGGGCAAGCCAAAATCCTTTAGTGGTCAGCAAGCAGTCTGTGGCCCATATGTTGTGCAGGTCTGTCCTATATGTAATCAATTAATATGTGATAAACAGATATGATACACATAACACATACATGTATGTATTGTTTATATCATGTATGTAAATATATTCAAATATAATACATGAAGTTTGTGCAATGTGCATCCATATGCATTTATATATTGCATATGTGCGTGTGTGTGTGTGCACCTATATATCCAAAGAAGTGGCTATACTTTACTGCTCTGAAGGAGTGGGGGGTCTGAGTATATACATTGCACATATTTTAAGACTTTTTTGATGTATTAGTTTCTTTTACTGGTTTTTTTCTTTTAAAATGCCATTTGTCAGGAAGACAAGTTCAAATTTGGACTCAGGCACTTGACATACCATCTGTGTGACCTTAGGCAAATCACTTAACTCCAATTGCCTTGCCTTCTCCTCTCCAAAAAAAATGCCATTTGTTATATGTGCTTACTCTCTGATTCGAGAGAGAAGCATACTGGGGAAAAAAACTAAAGTGAATTTTAAAAATAGTATTCTGAATCATGGGAATGAGAAAAGTAACAAGCATTTAAGACCCTAATGTGTGCCAGGAATTGTGGTAATCTCTTTATAGATATTAACTCATTGTCACAATAATCCTTGAAAGTATGTGATACTATGGTCCTTGTTTTATAGATGTGGAAACTGAGGCAGAAAAGTTATACAAATTGCTTAAAGTTACACATCTGGTAATTGAAACTGAATTTGTACTCAGGTTTTGCCGACTCCAGGCCAGGCACGCTAACCACTGTACAACTGCCATATCTTTACCATTGAAAAGGACTTTTAAAGCCATCTAGTTTGGCACAAAAATTGCAGAGATGAGAATACAAAGGCAATGTCTGAATTGACTACTGATTCAAATATTTTGAAGTATAGGTCACATATCTGCATTTCTTGTACGAACATAAATGCTTTATGGTTTTTGTTTGCTTGTTTGTTTCAAAACTTCGCATTCACAATATTTGATTTAGTATATCATCTTCCCCTCCAGTCAGTTACCAAGTGTGCGTAAGTTTAAAGGAATAAAGTCACACACGTATTTTACAGCGATGCCTAGTAGACTTTGACACTCTTGCGAATAGTTTATTCATCAGTAAAATAGATTGTATAGAAAGGAGTATAACAGTTTTTAGATCCTTCTCCCACTAGACTATGAATTTTGTGAGGGCAAAGAATGTTGCTTTTAATTTGTTGTATTCCCACTTCTAGTTCATTACACAAACTTAGTACTTAATGTGTACTTAACCCAGTTGAATTTATTTTTATTTTACAAGCATTTAAGTGATGACTGAATATCAAACACTATGCTAAGCAGTAGGAATAACAAGAAGAAAAAGAAAAAGCCCATCACATGGATATGGGAGACATGAATCTGACCAGCCCAGAGGGACTTCAAAGGACAGAATAAAGCAGTGGTTGTGGTGGTAGTGGCTGGAGGAACAGATCCAGATCTCTGAACCCTCTACAACTTTCTAACATGTTACAGGAAGAAGAAGACAGTCAACAGGAAGACTGAGAGAAAGGAACAAAAGGGACTTAGCTGCATTTCAGCAGTATCCCAGAGCATCATCCCTATCTTCCTTTCCTCCATAGGTTGAAGCAATAAATCTAATGAGCACCAAGGGCAACTTAGGGAAGCAGGTGGTCAAGGGAACTGAGGGAAAAGAAAATGGAGACACCTTTTGTGCTGCCTTAGAGTGGCCTTATAGCAAAGTCCTCACTGGTCACCCCAATCCTGGAGGACTAAATAGTTCAATCAAAACTTGTCATCAGGAGAGAAGAGCAAAGAAATAGTGGGTACAGAGGAAGGAATAAGTAAGTGCTGGGGATATTTCAAAGGTAACTAGTACAGAAGAGAAAGAACTGAATTTAAGATATCTGATTACACTAAAAACTAGTATCAACTGATAAAAAGATAGTGTGGGGGCAGATCTTTTCCACCCATTAATAGACAGCCAGTGGAGCCTATTTTGGGAGGCTTCCTTAGGGGAGCCCTACTCCTAGGAAGGCTTTCACACCTTTTACTAATTTCTAACTAGGCACTGAGTCATGAGGGTTGTGATGTCTTCTAGCTCTAAGAAGTGTGTATTTACTCTGATTTGGTATTTTGCCTTGGGGGGGCTCATTTATGAGAAGGATCTTGTGATTCCCTTTACAAAATTCTGAGCAGCCATATGTTCAGAGCTCTATGACTGCTCAGATGTAGAGGTTCTCTTGATCCAGGGATGTATGTAAAGTTTATAGCAATATTGCGTTGATTCAGACAGTCAGAGCCCTGTGTGTTGGTCTTTATTTCTTTGCTTGTTTTTTTCTCTGTATTTTCACTGAAGGTCAGGGTGCTGACTTTTCCCCTGAACTAGTAAATGTAATTTTAAAAGATTATTGACCCTTTAAACATCTATCTTTCCTAGTAAAGCAAATCTAAGAATCTGTGCTATCAGCCATCCTGGGTATGCCAGTGTGGTTGCCACTACAAGGGGGAAGCAAAAAGGCCTCAGAATCAGAAAGATCAGAGTTCAATTTCAGCACCTGATTTATATTGAGTTTCTATCCTCTGCGTTGTCATCTAGGCATCTTATGCTGCCAAGGAGGTAGTAACTTGCATTGGAAGAGGCAATTCCTTCACCTGGGAGTTCCATCTACAGTGATTATTACAGGTCCAGAAAATATCTCCTATCTGAAAACCTGACAAAAATGGGGGCAACAATCAAGAAAATGGCCAACATGATGAGCAAGTATTTCATTCTCAAGGAAATAGTCGATAAGTTTCCAGGAAAGTAAAATCAGTGCAATAAATTGTATGACTTGCCTTGTGCTGAATGAAATAGAGCAATTTCAAGATCATACAGAATGATCTACATATGCATACATGTGATGTATGTGCACATGTGTAGGGATTCACTTAATGCCTTTATTGCTCTTTGGCAATCCCAAGGATTAAATCAATAAGTCTATGAAAAGGAGGTTTTATTAATTATAATGGGAGATATTTGATAAACCAGTTGATTCTTCAAAAGATAAAGGAATGACAGGATTGAAATGTGAGCTTGCAGAAGTAGAAGGAAAATTATTTGAACAAAATAAAAAACAACAAGATTCTTATTATGAATGAGGATTCTACACTACAAGAAAGCTAAACTTGAATATAAAATATTGAAAAGTTATATTTTTTTAGAAACTCAATTAAGAAAAGAGTTATATACTTTCCTAGAATGGCTTATCCAAGAAGGGAGTTTAGTTCTTCAACTGAGAGGGAGATGCTGAGATCCTAGTCAAGACTTGCTTCCTCTTCCCTGGTTCAACACAAGTTGTAGACTCAGGACTGAATTTGTAAATAAATATTCCTGGGAATGAAGTTCTTCAGAAGATTCTTCAAAATTAAAAGATGGACAAATGATATAAAGAAGAGAGCTGTAGTTATCCTAAAAGGGAGACTTATTCAGAAATAAGAGCAAGCCTTATGTTCCCCAGAAATTCCAAGTGATATGAGGATCAAAGAAAGAAGGAAAGTATGAATAAGCATAAAGTCTAGGAATGAAAAAATGAAGAATCAGCTAAATATCCTAGAAGTAACAGAAAAAGTGTTGAACAATTGTTCAATTCTCTTTCCTTATTCTTATCATCTTTTCAAAATTCTATGAGAAGAAAATGTCACAACTTCCAGATAGTTGCCTGGGAGGTCTTTACCAGCCTACACCAGAAATTTCTTTTCATCATGTATTTTCAAGATAAAAGTAGAAAGGGAATATTAGAAAAAATAAGAGTCTACATACATAGTCATTGAGTTACTGTTGATTGAATAGAGAAAATAACTGTAAGAGTCTTCTGAATTATATTTTTGTTGCTATTCAAATACACTGAGTTGAAAAAGAGATTCAGTGTTAGCATTTATGAGAATGTTTGCTTTAATTTTTGTTTGTTTACACTTTCCTTCGAAAAAAATGAATATAAGGATCACAGATATTTGCATGATCAAAGTATAAAAGAAAAAGATCATATATGAAAGCACAAATTTTTATTCCAAATAGCTTGTGTTAATATCTACAGCTACATTTGTGTCTATCTAACTGTAAAGTATGTATGTATGTATGTTATCGAATCATTTCAGTTATGTCCTACTTTATGTGATCCATTTTTTGGGTTTTCTTGGTGAAGATACGGGAGGGGTTTACCATTTCCTTCTATAGCTCGTTTTACAGATGAGAAAATTGAGGCAAACAGGTAAGTGACTTGTCCAAGGTCACATAGCTAATAAGTGTCTGGGGTAAAATTTGAACTGAAAACCTCCTGACTCCAGGGCCAGCACTCTATACACTTGGCCACCTAGTTGTCCCATATATGTGTGTACACACACACACACATGCACACACACACACACTCACACACACACACGGTATAATAAATTCAAAGTGTCAGTTTTAAACGTGTCCTGTTTGTTTCCTTCTGAGTTTCCTTCTATTCCCATTTACTTATTTTAAAATTTATAATAATCTTTCTTTCTTCTTTGCTTCTTTTCTTCCTTTCTTCCCTCCTTCCTTCGTTCTTCCCTCCCTACCCCTCTTTCTTTTCTTCTTTCATTCCTCCTTTTCTCTTTTTCTTTCATTTTCTTTCTTTCTCTCTGTCTTCCATTTTTGCGGTAACAATATTGCTAGTTCCTAATTCTATCCAACATCTACTCTAGTCCCAATTTTAAACAAATAAATAATTATGACATACAAGCACAGGACAGCAGAATAAATTCCCATATTGTTCATGACCAAATCTATATGTGCCATTCTGCTACTTGAGTTCCTCATACCTGCTTTAGGTGGTTGATATCATATTTCATCCTTTACTCACTAACTTCAGCTTTTAATCCTTTAAAGAAAAAATTCAGCTTCATGGGGGAGGCAGGTAAGTTTTATGCAATTTATTTTAACAAATTCTCCAGAAATAGAAATGGTTTCTTCATCATGAGGTGATCAAGAACACTGAGGTAACTAATCTGTTAGGATTGCAGAAAATTAACTTTTGTTGCTCACTTGACTTGTTTTTAACTTTTATAGCAAGAATGTGTCAGAATAGTTCCACCCAACATCACTGTAATTATCTAAGACATAAAAAATAACATGATCAGCTTGTCAATATTTTTCAGTATGCTTACTTTCTCCCTGACCAGTTGATATATTCTTTCCTTACACCTGATCATTTGAGGCTAAATGCATCTAAGTAGTGATAACCAAATTTACTAATGGAAGCCCTGGCCTGGGGCCCAGTGGGATGGAGAATGCAAACAAAATGTATTTTAAAAACTATTAAAACAATTAGCCAAGGAGTTCTGGCCAAAGTTAATTTTAGTCAAAGTAACACAAGGCATTAAAAGTGCATTAGATGTAAAAAGTGTGAATTAATCAAGCAGCCACGATACCTAACATTTTTCAGTTTCACGTTATGGTGGGTTGATGAGAGAGCAATGAAATAATTATTGAAGAAAATTGAAAGGTGTCCTGATTTCATAAATCCACCTGTGACAAAATATCAAATTTCCAGGTAATAATTTGCACTGAGAATCAGTCTGGCTTAATAGACAGATAATTAGCCATAGGGTCAAGAAGACTTGTGTTCAAGTCATGCTTCTGCTGAAAATTAACTTTGCAACCCTGGGCAAATCAATTAATCATTCAGTGACACAAGGAGGTCTTAACAGTTGTGGATGAGCTACTAAATGCTGGAAGGCAAAATAAGAATATTCTACACCAATGAAATAATAAGGGGGAGAGGGTGGACAAACAACATCACACTAATTACTTTTTTTTAAGAGATTACTCTTCCTCTTATATGGTTGGAGTTGGGCAGGATGCACCTCTTCAGTTGAATCTCCCCTCAGTTCAATTGATTGAATCATAGAAGGGAGGCAAGATTCTAATGAGATGTGTCAGCCTGATCACCCCTTTATGAAAGATGAAGAGGTATTTCCTTATGGATTTTCATCAGAATATCTTGCTACTATTTGGTTGAAGAGTACAAATGCAGACATAAATGGCTTTGCACTGCTAGTTCATCAGCTCTAGAATATAATCAAGAAATGTGACCCTAAAAGGCTAGAGGATAGCCAGATATAGAGAAAGAACCAGGATTTTGGAGATCTCTACACTTTGTACTTTCTCTTCCACCTCTACAAGTGTGAATTTCTCTTTTCTCACCTCCCCCAACCCCCATAAACATACATGCCATCTTTTAGCTGAAGTCATTAGCCATTTGGAAACACTATACAAGAGAGCCAGAGAGAGAGAACGAGAGAAAGAGAGAGCCAGAGAGAGAGACAGAGAGAGAGAGAGAGAGACAGAGAGAGAGACAGAGAGAGAGACAGAGAGACTGAAAGACAGAGAGACAGAGACAGAGAGACTGAAAGACAGAGAGACAGAGAGAGACAGAGACAGAGAGAGACAGAGGGAGACAGAGAGAGACAGAGAGAGAGAGACAGAGAGACAGAGAGAGACAGAGGGAGGCAGAGACAGAGAGACAGAGACAGAGACAGAGATAGTGACAGAGACAGAGACAGAGAGAGAGACAGACAGAGACAGACAGAGAGAGACATAGACCTAAGTATGGATTCAGGAAAAAATTAGCCCTGTCAGTTCAGGGTTGAATTGTGAAGAAGAGCAGACCCAGAATGCCCAGATGAGTGATTAACACAAATTGCTAAGTGGAAAGCAGAATGAGAAACCATTTATAGAGTAAATATATTGTGGCCCTGTGATGTCACAAGTATTCAGTCACTTCATCACATATACTTGCTAAGTGTGCCTCAACACTAGTGCATTTGACGTAAGTGTCCACTTTAACTACTGATACAATGTGAAGGTCTATGCACAATATTGGGGGTATGTGTGTTATAGTTACTGTTCTTAATGTGACATCTTAGTTAATACCTTTTCCTAGAGCTAATTGTGTGTGCTGTCTGACTCTGAAGGCTGAACACACCAGTGGGAGCTCATGACTTATAGCTTTAAGAATGCACACCCATGGAAAGGGAGGCGGAGCCAACATGGTGGTGTAGAAGCAGCAAGGCTCTCCTACACAACCACCCTAAACACCTATAAAATATGACCCCAGACAAAGTCTAGGACTCTCAGACTCACAAAAATACAGAAAACACATCTCTTGCTGAAGGCAACTTGGCAGCATGGGCTCATCTCGGAGGTCCAGGAGCCGAGGCAGGCCCAGCCTGAAGCTGGGACTGCGTCCAGGCCCGGGAGGTGGGAAGGAGCCAAGCCGAGCTGAGTGGAGCTGTGCCACCGTCAGTGTGCAGGAGAGAAGATCTACAGCCTCCAGCACCTCAACATCTGCCAAGGTGTGAGGAAGGGTACTGGAGAGGGGCAGCTTGGCAGGAGGAGCTCGTCCAACAGGCCTGCAGGCCCAGAGAAGAGACTGGCCCAACCCCAAACCACAGCCGCAGCCAGGCCAGGCCCCAGGGTGGCCAGGAGGAGCCAAGCCTCCCAAACCGCAGCATGAGTCTACTTCAGAGAAGATCTATTGCACCTCAGGGAATCTTCACATTCAGCAAACCAGGATTAGGTGGTCAGTGAAAGTGAAAGTGAAAATTTGAAACTTAATTTGGGGAAGAAAAAGGAGTTCTGCCAATCTGCCCCTGGGGCAAGGAAGCAGTGGGGGAAGGGAACTGCTGGAACCTGCAGCAGCCCCCACTGGGCTGCTTCAGAGCCCCTGGTCTGCGGACTCTGCAGTGGGGCTGAATCAATTGATCAGGGCCAAGGGCTCTTGCGTTGAGTGACCTGGATCCAGATGGCGGTCTTGGGTGGTAGTCCTGGGGTCTGCTTTCAGCAAGACAAAGCTGGGGGGCACTGCAACACCCCCCTAATAGCTCCAGCAGCTGGGAAAACCCCAGCAATTTGGAACAGAGCTTTCCCCCCTGGAAGCAGAGTTTCACATAGATAAAAACAACCGACCAATTAATTGACTGGCCAACAGGAGGAAAAGGAAGCAAAATAAGAACAGCAATAGAACTCTAGAATCCTTTTTTGTGGACATTAAGGATCAAAGCATGAGACGGGATGAAGACAATGCAGTCAGAACTCCCACACCAAATGCTTCCAAGATACTTGAAGAGTGCCCAGAAGCTATGCTTCAACTGAAAAAAGGACTTTGAAAACCAAATAAGAGAAGTGGAGGAAAAATTAGGAAGAGAAAAGAGAACGATGTGAGAAATACATGAAAAGAGAGTCAACAACCTGACTGAAGTAAACAACACTCTAAAGAATAGATTAACTCAAAAGGCAAAAGAGGCCCAGAAAGCCAATGAGGAGAAGAATGCCTTAAAAAGCCAAATTTCCCAGATGGAAAAAGAATCTCAAAAGCATTCTGAAGAGAATAATTCCTTCAGAATTAGAGTGGAGCCAGTAGAAGCTAATGACTTTATGAGAAACTAAGAAACTATTAAACAGTTACAAAGAAATGAAAAAATAGAAAGCAATGTGAAATATCTCCTTGAAAAAAACGACTGACCTGGAAAATTGATCCAGGAGAGACAATCTGAAAATTATTGGTCTACCTGAAACCCATGACCAAAAAAAGAA
Source organism: Pseudocheirus occidentalis (assembly GCA_028646575.1). Lineage (NCBI taxonomy): Eukaryota > Metazoa > Chordata > Mammalia > Diprotodontia > Pseudocheiridae > Pseudocheirus > Pseudocheirus occidentalis. The sequence continues at coordinate 40,300,304 of CM053593.1, read as the reverse complement.
CTTG
>CM053593.1:40235389-40299800 GCA_028646575.1 Pseudocheirus occidentalis | reverse complement strand
ATAAATGTTACAACTTTACTTTTAATTACTCTCATTGAATTTGGCTTAGGGAAGAAATGGCATTAACTCTAAACTGGGCATCATGCCACACAGGAGAATAGGGGACATGGGGATGAGAGGGGGGATGATGGAGGGGAGGGATGCTGGAAGCACACACTTCAGTAAAGGGACAGAGACAGGGTAGAGAACAGAACAAGGGGGAGGAGGGATAGGAAGGAGAGACAGATTATTACTGTCACAATATGTCCACTATGAAGATGTCCTATATAATCACATATCCACAGCCTGTATTGAATTGATTGTCCTTCCAGTGTGGGTGGCTGACAAGGGAGGAATTGAAAGAATCTGGAATTTAAAGTTTTGCAAGACCTGCAACTAGGAATTAAGATATACAGGGGCTGGTATAGGGAGAGCCTCCCTGCCCTACCAGGAAGTAAGAGAGCAGAGCAGGGGAGGGGCTTTACAGTGGGATTGCTGTTTTAGGGTTGGGTCAGGGAAAAGACAGGCAGAAGGTTTGTAATTCTAAAATGTCATGAAAATGAATTATGTAAACAAGAAAACAAAGAAAAAAATAATTGGAAAAAACAGAATGCACACCCACAGAGTAGCCTTTCTACCCCAGCATTGTAGTTTTCTCCCTGAGGAACCAACACAAAAGCTTTGAGTGAGAGAGGGTAATCCTGAAGAATGTCTACCATTATATTCTCTTTACTCTTCTCATTAATGTTCAAGCTTTGTCTTAAGGGAAATCCGTGATGTATCACTGGCCTTTTCAGCATGAGGAATCAGTGCCACCAAAGCAGATTGAAACTAGTGTTTATCAGTTTATCAGAAACATTTAATAAGCATAAACTATAGGTCAAGTACTGAATTTAGTGCTAAGGATACAGAGACCCCCAAAATGCCTTTCTCAATGAATTTTCATAGCATGATAGATGAGACTTTGTAGTCTGAAAGATGCAGAAGATAAGAGATTTTGAAGCTAATTACTCTAAGAGACAAGATTTAAACCCAAGGTATCCCTAGCCACAAAGCAGGTAATTCAGTCACTTTGTCCCACTGCCTCTATTTGGTTTTGCACACAAACTGAAATAATAAGAACTCACAATGACATTAGTATTTTCCTCACAACAAATAAATTAGGTAGTACAAATATTATCATATCCATTTCAGAAATGAGAAAAGTGAGGCACAAAGATGTGTTCACATCTGCCCTTTAAAAACTTACCAGAGGCAGGATTTGAATTCAGGTTTTCCTGACCCCAAACCTAGCACTGGATCCGCTATAGTGATTTGTCTCTACAGGTGCTCCAAAAACTTTAATAAAGGGATTTTTTTCTCTTTCTTTTTTAAAAATTAAAGTGAAATAACTGCATTAAGACTTTTGGAACACCTTTCTATAAAGTGGGAAATAAAGAAATAAATGAAATTTATGAAGCATTTTTTTAATGTCCTTACAATAGCAGTATGAGGTAGGAAATAAAGGCATTAATCACCCCCATCTAACAGGTGAGGAACTAAGGTTTAGGGAGTAGGAATTACTTGTCCTGGCATGGCTAGGCAGCACAGTGAATAGAGCACTGGCCCTGGATTCAGGAGGACCTGAGTTCAAATCCAACCTCAGACACATAACACTTATTAGCCATAAGACCTTGGGCAAAACAATTAACCCCAATTTCCCTTCTTTCCCCCTCCAAAGAGCAAAAAAAAGATATTACTTGTCCAGAATCACATGCTCAGAGGTAAGGTTTCAACTCCTGGCTTTATCTAGTTAGTCCAGCAAATTAGTAATTTATCCTCTAAATTGCTTGTTTGTTCATATTTTTTGTTGTCTTTCTACAAGGCCATGAGCTCTTTGAGGACAAGGACTGGCATTTGCCTCTTTTTGTACACCCAGAACACTGCACTGCAACTAGCACATAGTAGGGACTTCATAAATGTTTGTTTAAAGAGAAGGAAAAGAAAAACTAGGGCAAGCTGCATCTACACAAATAGGAATAGGAAAAAAAAACAAGTCAAATTTATGTAGTGATTTCCTAATCAATTCTTGGAGGAATGTGATATTTTAACTCTATTTTTCAGATGAAAACATTGAAGCCCAGAAAATTTTAATTAATTTAACTAGAAATAGCTGCCTATTACGTTTCAGAGATGGGAGTTTAAACCCAGGTTTTCCTCTAAGCTTAGAATATAGTCTTGCCTCTCTGACCTTGTCTCTTAAACAACTAAACTGTTAGAGAACAAATAAGAATAAACTTAGGAACCCACAATTTATGGCCACAGATTATTTTTTCTACTCCTCCTTTTCTATTAAAATTATAAATGTTCCTAGAGCTATATGAGTCAATTCAATAAGGACTAGAGATAAAAGAGTGCTGGTTTTAGGATGCAGTAGGCTTGTCAAATAGTATGGTTAACTGGATTTACTCCACATTCAAAGTCTCCATGTGAAATTTCTTCAGCTTCCCACTCTTGTCAACAAGTGGGGGGGAGGAGGAAAGTACAAGAAAAAGAAGGAAAAAAAAGAAATATTGCAAAAAAGGAAAAAAAAAAGCTTAAGTCCTCTCAGTTCTGATGTATTCCTGCCAACCAATGTAATCCAGCAGATAAATGTAACCATAAGAATAGAACCCGATTTCTTTGTTCACCACTAATTCATCACACTTTTCACGGCAGGATTTTCACTGAGCTAACACCAGCTTGACCTTTAAATCTCTACTGAGCTACATTTGATCCTATCTCCCACAGGTAAAAAAATAAAAATTAAAAAAAAACTCCATCGAATTCTGGACTTCTCATTGCCCATTTTTTCCATAATTTGATTTTGATTTATCTTATAACTATCAGCTATCCACATTCACCAGCTAAGCTTTGGGTGTGAAAACAAAGTGGAGAAGACATTATCAGACCTGTAATCATATCTATCTATTCAATACAGTTCTATTAACTTTGAGTCAAAAATACAATCTGATTTTATTGATTGAACAACAGAACACATTTACTCTTAGTTATCTCCTGTCGGGTCTTCTATCTCAGCCTTGGGATTTTGAGATTAATGACCAACTTTATACACAAAACCTTCAGTCATTAGGGGAGGAAAAGAGCTAGAGATGGGTCAGCATGCCTATGACTCACAATAATGAAGTAGCTAAAGATTTTTTTCGTAGTTATTATTATTAATTCCTAACAGCCGTTTTCTGGACTTGAAGAGTTGACCTAACAAATCAATCCAGGGTCAAATGATTAGCAAAGTAGGAGAGGAGCTGTTTACACCTTAACTCTCCAATCCAAAAACCTCAGAAAAATGAAGTATGCACCAAATGCGTAGCTAATAATTTTACAATAATGTAAAACTGAAACACTATAGTGGTTCAGTCTGAAACCTACCTGTAAGAGGCATATTGATTATGCCCTTGTCCCAAAAGCAAAAGGGACTGCAATTATTCATATAGGTGTATGATGGGGTTGGGAGATGATGGGGGGAGGAATGCAGCAGCAGAAAACTGGCTAGAATGGAAATGTCACCCTTTCTTAAGGGAAAAAGTAGATTTAAAACTTTGGTATGGACAGTATTTTCTCCCACAGAATTTATTCTGAGAAGGAAAGAAATAGGGTCTTCTCACTCTCGAGTTCAAGTGTGCTGAGGACAGCAGGTTTTAGGGTATGAGCAAAATTAAAATATTCAAATTCCAGTGGTAGAATGGATAAGGGGCCAGAGATTGATGAGGAAACATAGGGGCACCAAACTCAATATACAATTTAAAAGACTAAAGGATAAACTCCCAAAGAGAAAGTTTACTTAGGGACAAGTGGTCAATTAATGAGCATTAATTAAGCACCCACTCTGTTCTAAGCACTTTACTAAGCAATGTGGTTGTGGTTTGTCTTTCATACTGTAAGAGAACCATGACATCAAGAAGACAATACCATGACTTGCAAGTAAATTGGATTTGACTGAGGGGGGACTGTGCAAAGTCACCAGCCTCACTTCATCTTCTGGAGTCATCTGGGTCCATCCAGTGGCCAGATATAGATCAGAATACATGAATGTGAATAACATATAAGAAGACTAGAGGTCAAAATGAATGTTCTAGTCCAGTCTCCCTCTTTAAAAAAATCAAATCAAATCAAACAAATAAAACATGGAGTGATTGCCCCCTCTGTCCCTTTTATTACTCTTCTTATGGCATACATCACAATTTACCTTGGAGAGGGGAGGGAAAGATTCCAGATATATCTTTTGCCAAACCTGCCAGTGTACCACATTTGAAGATCAACATGAATTTCGAAGAGGGAGACTGGACTAGAATTTTATTTATCTAAGCCCTTCCATACCCTCAAATATTGCTTATCTGGTCACACAATTTGTAGAATTCAAATGTTAAAAAGCCCTAGCTTCCCTGGTCACTATCCCTTAAAGGGAAAGACGATCAGAAGCTTATAATCATAGATTTGACTCCTCACTAAAAGCTAATTAGATAAAAAAAACACCTTCACAAAAAGTAAATATTAAGTTAGACTCAAATGTCATTCAAGCAGATAGAAATCAGAAATAGAAGGTTTAATGATTAGTATAAATCAGGAAATTCACAAAAGTGAATAAATTCTTTAGCTTAGAATGTGATGATATGTCAGCTCCATAAAGAATCCTCAATTTCATCCAAGGGGAAGATTCTATGTAGTCATTAAGGAGATGATCTGAACATTAGGAACATGTTGTTTGCTGACCTTCTCTACGTGTTTGCCCTAGGAAGTCTTTTTTTCTCCATACGTGTTTAGATGGTCCATGGAATAGTCAGGAACCATGCATATCCTCTTTAGAGGCAAAAATAAAGAATATATCTCTTAAATTAATAATAATAATGATGATATAAGGCTATTCCATCAACTGGGCTCTTCACAACATAGTCATAGTTAAATCAGCACTCTACCAATACAGGATCCTGTTTGTTAGACTGTGGAGAGAAAAAAAAAACTATTCAGTGTTGGGAGGATTATAGAAATGCAAAACTAGTATGCTAGCTCACTGTTTGCAGAACCCTTAGTTGGATCAACCATTCTTCACAATTTGAAATTACATTTTTTGAAAGTGACTAAAATATTAAATCTTTTCCTCAAAGATCCTACTGCTAGGCATATCATCCACCAAGCTCAAGGATAAACTATGCCCAGAATGATGTTTTGTGGTAGCAAAGAATGGGAAACAAAGGTGCCCATTAATAGGAAAATTACTAAAGAAATTATAGCTGTGTGTGTGTGTGTGTGTTTCCATCTGGGTTTGTCACAATGTGTCTCAGGAGGGACATGGATAGAAATTTAAGGAATATCTCCGAGTTCTTTTTAAAAGAGACTTTGATTCCTGCCTGAGGGAAGTCAGAGAAGGGGCTAATAGGTTAGACCACTAGGCCAATCACTCTACTTTCCTTAAATTACTGAACTAAAATTCTATCCATATCTCCCTCTCCAAATATCACTAGTTGAGGAAAAATATTTGATTCATGGGTTCAAGTGGTTTTCCAATCACTATCTCTTTAAAGTCAAAGGAAAATAATTCATATGGAAAATTTGGGCTCTTTTCACTAAATACTAGTGCTATGAAATACTTTCACGAATAATGACTAGCAAGTAAGTACACTTACCTAAACAGAAATCAAATAGAAAGCAAAGTAGTTATATAGATAAAAATATACATAAAGAGGCATTGGATGAAGCTCTCTTACATGGAGGGAGATTTCACAGCTTACCTGAGATTCCTCAGTCTCACTCAAAGAGAAATTCCCCAGTCTCTTTCCCCCCTCCCCCAGGTAAGTAACCAAGGAATCAGGGACATGCCAGGGAGCCTGCTTTCTTCTTCATGTCTGTATTACAAAGCCTGTCCTCTTTCTCTAAATTTGTCCCCAAAGAGCATTAGGAATAAAATGTGTCCTCTCTCAAAGCAGAAAGAAAAGTCTCTCCTCACTAAAGGGCTAACTCTGCTCTTATGCAGACATCATTGGATCAAGATAAGATTTTCTCCATCAATGAAGTGAATCTTCAGCAAATTCACCAAGCTTGAACTTTGGGCTGTAGGCGTGTATGACTGTAATAGAATGTTATTTTGTTTTAATAATCAATCAATATGAACAATTCTTGCTAACATAGAAAACTGTGTACACTGGTAGTGAATATAGTAATCAGAATTAAGAATATTATACACAATGACAAATGTAAATGAAAGAACACTGGAACTAAACTGAATCCTGCTTAATTGTTCCGACTAATTTTAGCCCTGAGAACAAATGAAGAAATGGAGTAACTCCTTTCCTTGGAGTAGGGAGCTATGGCTTTGTGTATTTTGCCTACATGGTAGGACGTGGTTTGTGGGTTAGTTCATTTTTATTAACTTTTTTTTCCCCTTCTTCTTTGATACAAGGGAAGTCTCACTGGGTAGGATAGAAGGAGGTGTATATTAGGAAATAATTGAGATATAAAAGGGGCATCAATAAAATAACAAAAAAGTTAATTTGTAGAGTTTTGCCCAACAATAAAAAATAAATCCTCAAGGACTCTTCTCTCTTTTTTGTTGTTGTTTTAATAATTGTCACTCTTAAACTGGCATAAACCTACCTGACCCTGTAGTAATTTTATACTTCTAACCAACTAAAAGTTAACGAACCACAAATTACACTAGGGAGGAGAATTGACTATTTACAAGGAGCTAGAATGCAGAGAATGTGGTGAGAGAGCATTAACAAATCTGTCAATTAGCTTAGAAGGGATTTTGACTTTTATGGGTTTTCTTTGCGTCCTCAATATACCAAATAAATCCCCTTCATTATTCTATTTTTGAAAACAAAACATCCACATATTTTATTCTTATTCTGCCTTTCCCATATTGAAAGCAATAAAATTCTGAGATATTCTTTGAAATTACAATAATCCAACCAAAAACTTTTTTCAGACCTTGAATGTAATGTTGTTGCTTTTTTTCCCCCCTCTCTCTGATGTATAAATCCATTGCTTATGGTAGAAGTGAATCTTTTTAATTTTTTAAAATAATTTCCTAACATGTTAATGTTAGCAAGTCAAAATTATTTGAATTAGATTCTACCAGATAACATAAATATTTATATTTTCTGCAGTTATTATTTCACTCCCTGGTTTGGCAGAGAGGATGCAAAGTCAAACTTCAATTGACCCAGAGAAAAACAGTTAAGATTTCAGTGTTCCAGGTAAACCTCTTAAGATTATAAATGTTTTTTTCTTTAATTTTGTTTCTCAATCAATAAATATTCATTCAATATCTCTTTTATTCTAGGTATCATGCTAGGTATTGATGACACAAAGACAAAAGTAAAATAGACCTTTGACTATTTATTGATTGACTGTCCTTAAGGAACTCACAGTCTATATGAACGAACCAGAAGAATTAAGACAAACTTCTCATAGAAAATATCTATTGAGCTGAGCCTCAAAGAAAAGAAGGAATTCTAAGAGGAAGAGATGAAAAGATAGTACATTCCAGCAGGGTAGAAAGTCAGTGCACAAAGACTAACAGTGAAGAATGGCAAGAAAGCAAATATAGATTGACAATAATGCATATAAAAGAAGAAGAATGTCTAATGTGCCTTTGTTTTCCAATAAACTAGGCTATAAATGTGCTACGACCAGTAGAAAGACAAAGCAGTTACTGTACTTGTCCTCTTAATTTTGAAATGTACTTGTACATATGAAAAGAAAGAAGAAGAATTTTGTGGAACCCCTAAAACTGAATTTGTCTAATTAAGAAAAAGATGCCTGCTGATGTTCTGAGGGATAAAAAGGATATAAGAGGCAAGGAAAAAGAGTAAACTGATAACTAAGGAGAGGAAGTACAAAAAACCTAAAGAAGTCAATATTAATATAAGAAAGGAAGCTGAGATGGCCTTTTAAAGCAAGCTTCCAAAAAAAGAATGTATTTTCCATTGGGAGAGAGAGTTAACAAAGAAAAGAATAGTCATATTCTGAGATATGTGAGCTGTTGAAAATGTGATGCCCTGAATTGATAGAGGAAGTTTTCTTACCTGTAAGTTCCCTATACCAATGATATCAGAGGTCTAGTCCCTTTGTCTATATCTATCCCTTAGATGTCATAAAATCAAAAAATAATAATAATGCAACTTAGACAAAACTCTTCCTTTACTTTTAAACTACTAGGAACCATTCTTGCAGGATATTCTTTTCTTGAGGAAATATAAAACTGTCTCTATAAAAAAAGTAATTCTACAATTACTGATGTAACCAGAATTTGAAATCCTGTTGGTATGGGACACTCTCCTTATGGAGAATCATGCTTCTCATGCTTGATGGGCAGGATAGTGGTAGTTAGAGAAGGAGAAAGGGAAATTCTACTCTTTAGATATTCCTTGAGTCTCTTCAGTATCTTCAGCTCTAGAATTACTTCTGGTTTTCAGTTTCCAGCCAGAAGTAGGATGATTTCACCCTCGCTTTAGATTGATGAAAGGAGACTGATAATCTGGGAGGAAGTTGACATGAGAGGAGTTGGTAGTCTCCGTCATGTCAAGAATCCTCTACTTCCTACACTCAAGAGCAGAGGATTTCCCTGTGGGTGAAATTTGGGGCTCTCTCTTTCTTGTTGAATTTATTATCTCTCTCCTAATGGAGTAGCTACTTTATTTGGTATGGTCTGGGCTCCATTGATACTTTCTCTGGCTTCTATTTTGCTGTCAACTTCAATAAATGGGTATCCTTGCTAATTGTTTATTTGTTTTCATTTTGCAACTGATATCTGGTGGGAAGGGAGTCAAAACTTGGAAATAAAGGTTTTGTTCTTCTTTCATCATTAATAAACAGTGGTCAGATGTTTAGCTTGAACCTTAAAGACCACATCCCTACACTATCAACTTTTGAAGCATTGACTAGATATAATTCTAACCTGTTATCCCCTTTATCTAACAAGACCAGAGTGACCAAGCTTCTTGCCCCAACCTCGTATTTGTCTTCCTGGCAAGAAATAAAGTTTCCCTTGCAGAAGGGTGGGTGAAGGAGAAGCTAGAGATATCTATTCTGCCTTCCTTAGAGCCACACAATGAAACCTCCCATGTGACACGTAAGGCACAGCTCAATCTACATTATGTAAGCACCAATTATGTGCAAGGTAATTCCACTCCTGCTTCCCTCTGCCCCACAGGTCTCAGGCAAGAAGAGGAGCAGGAACTTTCATCTACTACTGCTTATGTCTTCCAAAGGAACCAGTTCTTAGGGACACAAAGCAACTTCAACACCCTGCTTCAAGCCTGATCTCTTACCCACAATGTGAGAAGGCTCCACATGTCCTTTTAGGGAAGAGCAAAAGGAAAGTCAATAGGGAGTGGGACTGCCATCTCCCAGTATGTAGCAGGTGCTTAATAAATGTTTACTGAGTGAATGAGGACTGGACTGCATAACTAGTTCTACTTATTGCTCAGGTGAGAAAACTAAGTATAAGAAATACTAAGGAGTACAGTTTCCCAGGGAAGGAGACATGATTCAGAATAGACTTGTTTTCAAAACAAATGATGGCTCCACTATACCCTAGATTGTTGCTTTGGAAACATTTTATATGTTTCATGGGAACATTTCTCTGGGCCTATATCTACCCACAATGCCCCCTCACATACACACACATTACCCACCTCAACTCCAAATATTTAATCCTTGCCAATTTTTTTTCCATGTGAACAGTTCAACATGATTCCCTAAGTGCTAGCTGAGTGTTCAGAGCTAGACTTTAGCCTGTAGAAATGTACTAGATGATCTTTGCTTTCAAGAAGACATTTTAATTCACAGATTTAGGTTTCCTTTCCTGGTTTCAAATCTATTTTGAAAGCAATTTAGATTGGTGAACATTATATTCCTAGTATTTCTGACTTTTCTATAGTATCTTACATCTGGTTTTAGGCCTGAGGATAGAATTGAGAAGAGGATAGCAGCTACTTTGTGGTATAATGCAAAGAAACACTTAGGACTAGAGATTAATAACACATTTTTTGGTGAAAAACCTAGGATGTGTTCCTGGGAATGAGAATTTGCTTGTTTGCAGTGAAAACTAATAGGGTGTCTATTTCTCAGTGTTTCCTTCTCTGTCTCGATTTACACTACTCTCTGAGAGCACCCATAGAATGACACTGGAGTGCTTTGTAAACTCTGTTGGGGAAATTTATGATGAAAACAATTTATTGGCCCAATGAGGTTCTACAATGCCTCTTAAATTACAGAGAGATGCATGCTGTGTGCAGTAATAAAGCTATTTTGGAAAAGAAGGCACTTTCTTACCCATAAAACATTCAAGTATTCCAAAGGCAAATAGAATACAGAAGGGAAAAAAATTAAAATGTAACAACATAGCAAATTGCATTCTGTTCCAAAGAGAATCCTTTATATGTGAATGCATTCAGATTCTATTACTTTGAAATCTCCATTTATTTGTTTCATGGCAGTTAGAAAACATCTCAAACAGAATGATTCTTCTCATCATTGATGACTTTTAAAAAATAAATTGCTTTGCAAAGAAATGTAAATTCTTAACCGGGTAATTAGTAATTAATATCATTTGGGAATGAACAAATTATTTGTTTGTTTGCTTATATATGTGGTTTCCACTGCAAATAATTCATTTGGCTAAGTTTTGGGGGTGCAGAATAATTCATATGATATGACATTCAAATTAGTAAACAATAAATTCAGTGCAGAAGAAAGAAGTAAATTACATTTTCTGTACTATTCACTTCTCTTTATAGCAAGCAATAAGTCATCAGACACAATGTTAGTGCTGAAAAGTTGGTACAGGAAGATCGATCACACAGTTAATCTGAATGAGCAAAATTCAGGAACGGCTGAATGTTTGGTTTTTTTTTTCATTTCTTCACTGAATTTTAAAAATTATACTTTGAAGAAGGGGCAGGAAGTGGTCAGAATTCTAGTCTTTTTAAATGTCTATAAATTGGTGACCTAAGTATGAGCTACTTGCCCAGTAACAAATGAGGAGGTAAACTATTGTATGAACAAAGCCATAACTATCTTAATAGAATCTTGATAATGAAACAAGAAAACAGAAGAATGATCTGTTCATATGGCAAGTGTGAGCAACCAACCAATGAATAGCCACTGCCATATTTGTGACAGACAGACAGAGAAGGTGAGGAAGACCTCCAGCACATTGGACGAAAACTCTGTGGCAAGTATTTGGAAGGACTTAGAAAAGAACTATATAGTCTGGTCAGATATGGTGATGGTGAGAGAGAGACAGAGACAGACAGAGAGACACAGAGAAACAGAGACTGATAGAGATGGAGAGACAAAGAGAGCCAGAGGCAAAGACAGAGACATCCTTTATACTTTTCTGACTCTGAATGCCTGAATTTCATCTGCCTTGTGCATATTTGGCTTTTGTAAATATGGTAGATTGGTTGCCAAAACTTCAGAAGCCCTGGGCTATTCTAACTCTGACAATGCACATTTTTCTCTTTGCATTCCCAGTCTCTCCTCTAGAAAATAAACTTGGTATTAGTGTTAAAACCGGGGATATGTTTCATGTTACACATGGTTTTCCTGTTTGTAGAAGGTCGTATTTCTAGGAGAGCTCTTATGACCATGGAATAGCAACATTAGGACAAATGCTCAACTTCCTCATTGATTGATCACTTTCATAATTACTGAGCCCCATTCTGTCAGTGTATAAGTTACTCTTGAGGAGTAAATGAGGCCCTTTGGGAAGTTTCTTGAACTCTTTAAGGTATGTGCTATAGGCAATTATTGCTTCAGGGCATGAAATGATAACCTTGCAACCTGGAGACATTTATGTAACATCTCAAGAGACCCAACACCCTCAGAAAATAACTAATACATTTGGAAGATGTGGTCATAGAAGGCCCTTGATATGTTGCATGTGGCCTAGATCATATATATGTTATAGGTCTTTTCCTCAAATACAGTTTTTAAATTTAAAAAATGCAAATGTATAACAAACTCCTTGATATAGTCCAAGCCAAAGAGATATGACAGAAATTGTCCATATATGTAAAAAACAAATTCTTATCACTATATTATATATATATATAGATAGATAGATAGATAGATAGATAGATAGTTAGATAGAGAGAGAGAGAGAGAGATAGATAGAGAGATAGATAGATAGAGAGAGAGAGAGAGATAGAGAGATAGATAGAGAGATAGATAGATAGATAGAGAGATAGAGAGATAGAGAGATAGATAGAGAGAGAGATAGATAGATAGATAGATAGATAGATAGATAGAGAGATAGAGAGATAGATAGAGAGATAGATAGATAGATAGATAGATAGATAGATAGATAGATAGATAGATAGATAGATAGACAGACAAATGATCAAGCATTTATTGAACACCTACTTTTTGTGAGGCGCTGTGCTAAGGTCCCGGTTGAAATGGGAAAAGTGATATAATGGTACTAATGTTAAAGGTACTAGTGTCAAAGACTTGCAGATTCAAACTCTGCATCCATGATTCTCTATTGATTTGAATTTTATTATAAATAAGGAAATAAAAAAGAAATTATCAGACTCATTCTTTAATCATAAAAATATTATAGGTAAAATACTCTACTAAATACAGAGGTACATAGGAAGATGAATCTGCGGAGTTTTCTAAGATTTGTATGAGGACAAGGGAGTGCTTGGTATACAAAAAGTGAGAAAAAAGTAAACATGGAAGATGGTAGCAGGAACATCTGAGCACACTGAAATAGGAAAAAGAAGCAAAGAAATGTAAAATAGATTCGCGTGCCCTCATCATTAGAGTACTTTCTCCTGGGTCTGTGATTTCAGCTCAGCCCCATATTAAAGACTGGAAGAGAGAAATTCAGTCCATTACCAATGCTATCACCTCAGAATCCATTTCCCCACCATTAATAATAGTGTTCAAAATGGAGGTATTCTGAATCATTTTGCTATCTCCAACTCTACTGCTGTGTGGATTTTTCTTCTCCTCTTGAATAATAATCTGTCCTTCAAAATCCCTCCTATGTAATTATCCTTAACAAGAGAGTTTCTAAATGATACTTCAAATTCAAATTCGTTCTGAGATTGAAATTTCAAATGCATAGTGATAAAGCATATAACATTTCCCCAAAAATATTCCCAAAGAAGAAGGCAAAATTTTGTCCTAGCTTTTCAGTCCCACAGAAAATCAACTTCTCTAAGGAAATATCAAGAAAAACACAGACGACCTCTGACAACATTTTAAAAAGACCATCTCAGAAGACTTAGAAGATAGACTAAACAGCTAGATAATTTGATGACTGAAAATGATTATTGTTTCTATGGAGTGTCTAAACAAAATAATTTTCCCTTTCTAAGCATGAAAAAGGCATAAATAAGCACACATTATGATTTCAAGTATCTCCTAGATTTTCCCCCCATTTGTTGATAATACTTAATGGAATGCTAAATGGGAAAGGAATTTTGGCAAAATAAAAAAAAAACCAAAACAATAAGTGACTGTCAAGAGATGGAGCTGATCTCTTGAAGACTAGGAAGAACATGTTTTTCAAGAGACCTTTTAATGATCGGTTTAAAACTGAAATCGGAAAGAGAAGCAGTTAAGCACATAAGATAAATTCAAGAGTAGAGACATAGAAGAAGCAGCCGGTGTTGCAAAAACTCAGAAAGAAGAGAGTATCCAAGAGGAAAGAGTGATCAACTCTCTCAGATGCTATAGAGAGGATGAGAAGAATGAAGGTTAAAATAAAGTCATGTCCATTGAAAATACAACATTGGAGAGAATGGTGTCAGTTGAATGATGAGATTAGAAGCCAGATTAGAAAGGATTAAATGAGTTACAAGAGAAGTGAAGGTACTAAGTGCAGATAACTTTTTTCTAAGTAGTCTGAGAAGAGAAGTAAAAATATATAATGGAAGTGTAAATGGGTGTGGGTGGGTAGTAGTAGGTTTCCTTCCTTGTTTTAATTTTTTCTGATTGCCGCTTCAATCATACTTTCCCTGTAAGTAGTAACAGACAACTATTTTATCTTCTTATTTCATAGACAAAGAAATTGAATGGAAGAGGAAGGTTGACACCTTCCCATCTTGACACTAGTGGTGAATATTAGAGGCATGGTTTTAATCCAGATTTTCTGACTTCTCTGTGTCCAAGGCCAGTATCAGCCCACTGCCACCAACCTGCCTCCTGTTACATTAATTCTTTACTCTATACCATGGGTTACTTTGAATCTTTTAATCAAAATTTATCTAAACTTTCCATGTGAATTAATTTTTGTTTTAAAGAGATCTCTTCCTTTGTTGCCTTGTTCCATTTGTTTGGCTGAATTAGTCCTTTTATTATAAAATGGAAATTGGTTGGAAAATATTCTCAAGTTGTACGTTAAACCTCTTGGCTCTCTTACCAGTTCTCTGCTTTATCCTGGTATCTTGTGCTCTGCACAGCAGATTATAGATAAATTATAAGGCATAGCATTTTTCCTGGAAATCAAAGGTTCAAAACTGCTGACATTTACCTCCCAGCCAAAACAGAACCCAGGTTCCACATTATCGATAGGCTGCTTAAAAGCCTATCACCAGTATCCATTTTTTTTATTTGGCCTCATGAGTGATTACAGTAAAATATTTACAGCCATGAGCTGGTTATTACATGCGTTTGGTATTTATTTGTGTTTGTGTGAAGCAAAATTTTGTTTCTTTGTCTCAGCTATCCCAGAAAAATGTCATTGACTTGGGCAATTTTTAATTTGTGTAATTCTTGTAGTTCAAGATTTATTTTGTTTTTAAAAAGGTTTACTCATTGCATTCCTATTAGTCATTCCATAGGGTATAATCTATAAATAAATGCTGCTTATATATTGTGCTTGCAATTTAATTCCATTACAATTAAATATCTACAGTTCTCTTTTATTGAAACACACATGCACACATACACACAGACACATACATACAAACACTGAATTTCATATGGTTTCTATACTTTGGAAAACTTTGTCTTGACAACACAAGGTGTACTTGGCAAGCAGTTCATTCTTAGCTATTTGTTGGCACAGTGAATTGGAATGAGTATTCCCCTCATCTGGACTGAAAGAATGTTTGGGCTGCCATTGTAAAGACTGCAGCACTGATGAGCTGCTGTGCCCAATCACCTACCCCAAACCAGCCTAATTATGACAGTGCTAAATGTCTGTGAGAAACAGAGAGACCTTATTAGGGAAACGCCAACCTTCTCCAAGATTGTCACTGAATTAATCATCCACACAATTCCTACATCACAATAATCATGCAAAGCATAAAAAGTCGAGTGGTGATAATCATTTTGCTGTCTTGCTGGAATAGTCTATCATCCATGTCTCATATTAAATCCTTTTATTTCAATATCATCCTATTTCTCCATTAGTCAAGTAGGACTTTCCTCTACGTAAATGTGGTAATAAAATCCTAATTATATTACTGAATGAAGGACTCCAGTTGGATTTTTTTCCCTCCATGTTAAGTCTACTAATTTGGATTAATTGACTGACATTCTGGACTTGCAAACAGAGTTAATGATGACCACTAACTAATGCACTGAAAAAGCAACAAATTCAGGCTTCAGGATAGATTTTGAGTCTTTGTGATGGGCAAGCCTGGCGAACTAATGGGGAATAGAATCTATTAATTCATCCTTTATAATTTGATTTGAAAGCTGAGAAATGCATCATGTGCCAATATAGCACTCTGTGGTTCAAGTAGCAGCATCGAAATAGCAGATATTTGTCACTGAGGTTCTTTCCATTTGCACCTAATTAATTAGTTATATGTGTGTATATACAGTAAAATAACCTAATAATCCATCTCTATGGACACATGTTTATTTGCAGACAAGATGATGGCATGAAAGCTGTGGTATTGAAGTTGGAGATGTTGAAGGAAGTTCAGGAAGCATTTATTAAGTACCTATTGTATGTTCAGGAATTTTGCTAAGTACCAGGGATATAAAGAAAGACAAGAAATTGTCCCTGCTTTCAAAAATCATTAGTTGAATGTGTGCTAATTGTGGAAGGTAGATGTTTTTCATTATTTCTTTATGCTTTGCTTTTGAGGAGAAGGTATTTGCAACTAGAGAATTAGGCAAGGCTTCCCATGCAATGTGGCATTTTAGCTCAGTTTGTAAAAGAAGCAAAGGATTCTTAGAGAAGAAAGTAAAGGACAGGATACATTAAAGACATGAACAAGAAGCAACAGAGTTTCAGAAAAAGCCAAGGTAAGGCATTGTGTGATGGTCAGCAAGAAGGCTAGTGCTGGTGGATCATGGATTGTTATTGTGAGGAACTTTTGGAATGGAAACTCCAACTGGCAATTTGTCTGCAATTTACATTGCTCTCCCTACTCAATAAACTCTGATGACTCCCTAGTGCCATTAGGATAAAACATAAGCTTCTCTGTTTGGCTTTCAAAGTCCTTCATGCCCTATCCCCAATCTCTACCCCCCCCATGATAATAATATTATTAATAATAATCACAGCTTATTTTATTAATAAAAATATTATTATGAAATCCAGAACAAAACAAATTGTAAAGGATTTCAGCATTTTCTCCTCTTCTATTCTTGGATTTCAATTATATTACATTTACCTTTGTTTATTCTCATCTCTGCTGCTAAATGTTAAGCTCCTTTTGAGGAAAGGGACTTAGTTTAATTTTAAATTGTATTTCCTTTAGCAACTTGTTGCAAGTTATCTAATTTGAATGAGCAAATATATTTTATTCAATCTGTATGTACTCAGCCCTTGTCAAAGAGAGTGTAATGGCCTGTCCCTTCCACCTGTGAAGTCTGTAGCTAGTGTTACAAGTTCTACTCCTGAAACATAGACATCAATGTTTCTGTACACTTATGCATTCTTGGCAGAAGCATAATTAACAATTTCTGTATCTGGAATGAATGTTGGGAGAAGGGGACAGAGACAGATGTGGTGTGGTACATTGTGAGTTATCTAAATTGCTAAATGAGGAAGTGTTCCTAAAAAATGCTGCTGAATGTATTTCTTTTGTAACATCTATACCCAAAGTCCAGGGCATCTACAGGAGGTGATTTAATTTTTTGTGCCTTTATATTTGGTGGAGGGCACCTAGGTGGTGCAATGGATAGAGCACTGGGCTTGAAATCAGGAAGACTTGTCTTCTTGAGTTAAAATCTGACTCAGACACTTACTAGCTGTGTGACCCTGGGCAAGTGACTTAAATCTTTTTGCCTCAGTTTCCTCATCTGTAAAGTGAGCTAGAGAAGATAATGGCAAACTACTCCAGTGTCGCTCCCAAGAAAATGAAAAAAAGGGGTCATGAAGAGTCTCACATGGCAGAAACAACAACAATAACAAAATACTTTGGGTAAGGTAAGAAATTTTTATGGTATTATATAAGATGCTCTACTTCTCAGTCTCCCCTTTGAGCTTTCTGGCATTTTATATGGTAAATAGAGAACATGAGGATGCAGCATCAAGTTGTAGAGCGATGAAGCCAACCTTGGTTTCAGAAAGACCTGTGTTCAAATTCAATGGCTTTCCTGATAATCCTCTCTGCAGGGTGACTTAGCAGCTCTTCTAAACATTCTGTGATTGAGAAAATTAAGAACATTTGCACAGGAGTTGCAGCTCTGCATTGGTTCTTTGAACAAAGTAATGAACACAGATGAAAAGTATAGACAGAAGTAGATAGACACAATGTATTATCTTTGAGGGTTATGGTTAATTAAGAGGAAAAAGGGTTGGGATGAATAGGCTGCCTGGCTTCTCTGTAGCATTGCATCACTGATTTACATGGCCTTGAAATGGATTGCTCTTCTCATACATTCAGCTCTATACATTGGAGTAGTCTCACACAGTGCTGTCTTTTGCAAAATTGAGGACTGCAACAAGAAAAAGGGTTTTATATAGAGATGTTCGTGTGTGCATGTGAATAATTTGTATATGTAGACCATCCAAGCAAGAGAAAATATGTAATATATATACACACATATGTGTCAAAGAACACTCCTACTTAAATTTAATTTATTATTCAGTGGTTTCTTCTTGTAATTACATTTGAAATGTCTTTGTGTATGTGTGTATGGAGGAGAAAGTGTGTGTGGGGAGAGAGAAACAGACAGAGAGACAATAATTTCATTATGTAGAAATATAGAAAAATAGGTAAATATATATCACATAAGAACTCATGGTTGAGCAAACACTGTTGAATTCAAGAAGCACTTAGTCACTTTTATGAGTCAGGCACAATGTCGAGCATGACAGGCATACAAAGAAAAAAAGTAATCAGTTCTAGCCTTCGGAGTTCTTAGATTCACATTAGACTGTGGGCTCCTCCAGAGCATCGTCTTTGTCTTTCTTTGTAGCCTCAGCAGTCAGCACAATGCTTGGCACATAGTAGGAACTTGATAAACACTGGATGATTTATTTACTACAGGAATGGATTAGACACTCAACAGGCACACAGATATGGAAGTGCAAAACACAGACAAAGCTAATATAAAGGAATTTTATATTCCTTGGTGCAAGAAGTAATGTCAATGATAGAATGGAAAAGGGGACTTAATTTTCAGTCAATGATGGTTCCAATCCCACCTCTGCTGCTGGTACTCTGTATAACCTTGGTCAAGTCATGTTACAGGTCTAGGTGTTAGTCTCCTCATCTATAAAATGAAAGGCTTAGGGAAGGTTGCCCTTGGCTCCCTAAGATCTCCCCATGAATGATCCACTTATGTTTACTCTATATTTGTAAGGCAAAATTAACCTTAACTGGGGTGAATGGCAGGGGGAGCAGTGACCAATAAATTCTCCAATAAGATTTACCATTTGAGAGACACCTTGAATAGAAATCTTGCTGGTGACTGAGAAATGGGGGTGGGAAGGAGAGATGAGAATGAACAATATTCCAAGTTTAGGGGCAGACTATAAAAATAAGTGATGCAGAAAATGGAATATCTTAAATGTGGAAGAGCCACTTGGCCAGTCTAGTGGACATAGGGTATAAGAGCTAAATGATTATAATAACAACCTAGGAAGAAAAATTGAAATGAATTTATGCTGTGGTTTTCAATAGAATGTTCTCCCTCCTCATCTCTGACTCCCAATTTCCTAGAGTTCCTTCATGTCCCAGGTAAATTCTGACTTTGACAGGAAGCCTATCTCAAACAGGCTTAACGTCTAATTCCTTCTCTCTCTTGATTGTTTCCAAATTGATTCTCTAGGGGGATTCTGGGAAAGTGGCAAAGCAGCTCAGAAAATTCCAAGCCTTCTAGATTTCCCCCATGAACAAAAATAGAGCCTCAGGGTGAACATAGAGCAGCAAAAATTAACAAGAGCTGGAACAGAAAAGTGGTCCTCCTGGGACAACTGGAAGAGACCTGAGGAAACACCCAAGGAACAGAGGTCTGCTGAGTGACAAACACCTCCAGGCTATCTTCACTGGAAAAAAACATGAAAAAAGTCCTGGGGGAAGCTGGGTTGGGAGGTAGACTCTGCCACGATCACAGGTATTCTCACCACAAATACTGTACTATGCTCCCCAGCTATAGCCAAAGGTGAGAAGGAACCAGCACACAGACAGGTGAGTGCAGAAGCAGTGAGGTAGGGATGCTGCTTGCTATGGATAGTTACAGCAGAGCTGAGTTCCTGGTTTTGGCTCCAGACCACAGGGAAGACCTGAATGTTACTGTATAAAGTCACACAGTGCACTTTCCAGAGGACTGCTGCTGTGAACAGCTTTCAAAGTTCTGATTACATAGTATAGTGAGCTATTTATTCAATAAAAATCAGAGCAAAATATTCATAGAAAATCAAAATGTAGCATTCCCCATGTCACAACTCAACAACTTATCACAAAATAGCCACATAGTTTTCATCAAAGCAGTCACATAGTTTTCAACAAAGTACATTCACTTAGACAATCACAAAATCCTTAATTCAATCACAAAGTACAAAAGTCAAAGTTCTCCACCTCTAAGTCAAAATAAATCATAATCCTCTCAGTCAGTACACAGTATCCAAGTAAAGTCTTCTTTCAGCTTGACTCAAGGATGGTTCTCAGCTTCTATGGTTCCTCTTCCATGGTCCTAGCTCCAATTGTCACCTGGGTTAAAAGGCAGGCAGCTCCCAGTTCCTTGTCCAGCTCCTGGTACAGTTCTTCATCCAACTCCTGTTCTATTTTGAAGTTCACAGTGTCCAATCCACTTCAAGTCCTTCAAAGTTCCTATTTCTGGGAAAACAAAGGTTGACAGAGGCACAGTAATATTCATACACATTGCCAGCACCATCATCAATTCACTATCTGCCTGTGAAATCAATTCAGACCCACCAACAGTTTTAACTTTGTTCTTTCCTCCATCTTCTTGTCACCTTGCCCCTTCCCTAGGGGCTCCAATTAAGTATGGATAAATTTATTGATATGGATATCAATATAATGATGTAGAAATATACACATACATACACATTCTCTTCCTTAAGATTCTGAATCTCCTTTTGTAATTGACAAACTTTCTCTTCATAATCTGGTTTTTCTTGGATTCTTTTTCTTTTTAGTTTTTCCTCAGTTTCCCTCATTTAATTTTAAAGTATTTTTTAAGGTCTTCAGTGAATTCTTTTTGGAGAGGTGAGTATTTGATATTACTCTTTGGGGTAGAAGAGTGTTTCTTTGCTTCATTTTCCTCTGCTGAATATGGATGCCAGTTTCCTCTATTCCCATGGAAGCTCTGTATGGTTCAATTCTTTCCCCTTTGTCTGTGTAAATTTTGTGTAATAGTTTTGTTTTTTATAATCACCTTTAGTCCTGTGTTGGGGTGGGGGGATTATGCTTCTCCCCTCAGGAGCTCCTCAGTTTTTCCCTCTGACCTTGTACTCAAACCAAGATTCCACCCTCCTGTAAGAGCCTACAGGCAGCAGCGTCACACCCCACTGCTTTTGCACTCACCCTGTGTGTGCTGGTTCATTCTTGCCTCCCACTGCATCTCAGCAGCACTTCTGGGTCTGGAGTTCCTTGGCAGCAGAGGCTCTACATTCACCTCGAGGCAATATTTTATCTCTTTTGTGGAGTAAAATCCTGAGAGCTTGAAATTTTCTGACCTACTCTGCCATCTTCCCAGAATCCTCTCAAGATCCAGAATCTTAGGGAAAAAACAACTCCTTGAAAACAGAATTAGGGAGGGGGGCAAATTATGCTATTAGGTACCAAGAAATAAGAAAACAAAATAAAAAGAATGAAAAAGAGAAAAGAATGTGAAACATCTCATAAGAAATTTTAACAACTAATCTGGAAAACAAACCAAGAGAGAAAACGCAAGAACTATCTGACTACCTGAAAGCTATGATAAAAAAATCTTGATACAATATTACAAGAAATAATTAAAGAAATTTTCCCTGAATTTTTAGAACAAGAGAGGAAAGTAGAAATAGAAAAAAATCCACTTCCTACCTGAAAGAGAGCCCAGGATGAAAACCTACAGGAATATCATGACCAAATTTTAAAAAGCTCAAGTTAAGGAGAAAAATATATGAGCAACAAGAAAAAAAGTAATAGCAACAAACAATTAATATATGATTGAACCACAATTAGAATTAAATGAGATCTAGCAGGTGCTATACAAAAAGACAATACATCTTGCAATGGTACATATTGAAGAGCAAAAGAACTGGGGTTGTGACCAAAAATAACTACCTAGCAAAGTTAAGTGTAATCCTGAATAACAGCAACAACAAAGTTCATTGAATTGACAGACTTTTTGCTTTTTGTCACAAAAAGATAAGAATTAAATGCACAATTTAAGATATGAGATCCAGGAGAAATATAAGGTAAACATCAAAGACCAATTACAAGGGATTGTAACAGTAATGAGATTTGAAGTTCCTTTTGCATTTCTAAACTAAGAGGTGCATAGCACCTACTTCAGATTGAGCCTCTGGTAAAGAAACAGAAGGTATGAACTCCTGTCTCTTGTTACTGATGTAACAGGAAAGGGTTGGCTGATACCGGACGCTAATGCTGTGTGTATATAAGAAAAGACACTGGGTGGTAAAGACAGATCTTCATGGAGTAAACTCCATGAAGGCAGAAGCTGCTGCTACTAGGAGGCTAAAGAGGAGCCAAGGTGGCTTAAAAGGAAAGCCCTCCCACCCTCCTTCCCCCCACCCCCATCTCAAGCTGAAGAAAATGATTTTAATTTTGAAAACCTGGATGCTGTGATTTTGATTCTGGAAACCAACTGAAACTTCTGATGAGTCCGGGGGCCAACCAGAGCTGCCAAAAGACTGAGGAAGCATGACTGTGATGCTGGTACTTTGAATGACCTTGTTTGTGGTTTTGTTCAGCCTAGACTTCCCAGGAACAGGGACTGTGAAGGATATAAGATGGACTGTACACTGTGAGCTCTAATGTGGAGCAGAAACTGCACAGAAAGCTTGACAAGGACCTGGGAGCTGTCTGCCTTTGAACCCAGGTAACAGTTTGGTGAATCCAGGTAGGATCTACAACCATGGAAAGGGATCCAGGGACTCTGAGAGACCACCCTGAGTCAAGCTAAAAGCAGGCTTTACTTGGATACTGTGTACTGACTAAGAAGATTGTAATTTGCTAGTGGTGTAGGGTCAGTTTGTGTATTTTCTGATGATCAAATAGTGAATGATGAAGGATGAATGACTGACTAAATGATTATACTTAGTGATTGATGACTAAGTAATTGATTTGTAACCAAGTATGCCCTATGAGAGGACAACTTTGACTATTGTACTTTGTGTCCCTTAAGGAGGCACACCTCCCTAAAGATGATTGAATGATTAAGATGATTGAATAATTAAGTTACTAAATGATTGTCCTCTTAATGACTGTCCCCTTTTCAAAGCTTTGTGACCACTGTAGTGAAAATTATGTGGCCATTTTCTGTGATAAGTTGTTGTGAATGCTGGATTTTGATTATCTGTGATAAGTTGCAATATTGTGAATGCTGTACCTTAATTATGGGAATTTTTTTGCTTTGATTTGTTATGGAATAATGAGTGTTCACTATAATGTGTAATCATAATTATAAAAGCTATTCACAGTAGCATTCTTCTAGAAAGATGCTTGTGTGTGGTATTACAGGGGATTTAATAACATCAAACTATTCACATTTTATAAACAGAAATGTAAAGAGAGAAATTATATTATGCTAAAAAGTACTATAGATAATGAAGCAATAGCAATACTAAACTTATATTCACCAAATGGCATAGGATCTAATTTTTTAAAAGACAAATTAAGTGGAAATAAATGGTAGTACTATTATGGTAGAGGACTTTAGTTTTCCTCTCTCAGAGCTAAACAAATCTAATGAAAAATATAAATAAATATAAGAAAGTAGTTAAGGAAGGGGATGGATTTTTAGATAAGCTAAAGATGATAGATATCTACAGAAAATTGAATTGAAATAGAAAGGAAAGCACCTTTCTCTCAGTGCTACATGGTATCTTTACAAAGAGTAACCATATAATAGGGCAAACAAATTTTATGGCTAAAAGCAGAAGAGCCAATACATTGAACTCTTCCTTGAGAAATCACAATACAGTAAAAATTATATTTGATAAAGGGCTATGAAAAAAAGAAAAGAGTAATTGGAGACTAAACAAACTAATCTTTAAAAAGTATGGGTTTTAAAGAACAAATAATAGAAACAAACAGTAATGTCATTAAAGAAAATTGCAATAATAAAACAACCTATCAAACCTATGTGTTAGGTCTCTGATACCTCACGTGGGGAGGAGACTCCTAAAGAGGGTCTTTGATACTCCACGTGAGATGGACTGAGATGGACGGTTGAACCGGTCCTCAGCTAACAGGAGTACAAGTGATCACCTGGAGGCATCTGCACCTGCTTACAATAAGCAGGATAATCACTCTGCCTTTGGGGTGGGACACATTGGCTTGCTGTGGCGAGGACATGGCCAGGGGAGGGGCCCTAAGGGGCCCTGGAGAAAAGACTTAAATACAGGCTACTTGGAGGAGGGGGCAGTCCAGCCAGTGCCAGTGGAGTCCAGCCAGGCCAGGCCAGTCCAGTCCAGCCGCACTAAGATAGAGGATGAACTCTCAATAAAAGCTAGAAGCAAGTCCTGTGTCCTGAGTTTCTCTGTGCAGCTGTTTCTCCCGGAGTAGACCGGAAGCCGGGGACGCCCGAGGCCTGTTGAGGTGGGTATAGGTAAGCCCTATACATCCTGACCCAAAAAGATAACCCTCACCTGAATAAAAAACCACTAACACCTATGGGATACAGAAAAAGCAGTAATCAGAGGAAAATTTATATCTCTAAGTGCTTATATCAATCAAGAAGAAAGAACAAACCAATGAACTTGGTATGCAAATAAAAAACTAGAAAAACAACAAATTAAAATTCTCAAACTTTAAATTGGAAATCCTAAAAAGTAAATGTGAAATTAATAATATTGAGTGTAAGAAAACCATTGAACTAATAAATAAAACTTAGAATTGATATTATGAAAAAACAATAAAACAGGTAAACCATTGGTTAATAGGATTTTCTTATTTGCTTTTTGGAGGGCTAAAGTCAGGGCAATTGGAGTTAAGTGACTTGCCCAAGGTAACATGGCTAGTAAGTGTTAAATATCTGAGGCTGGATTTGAGCTCAGGTCCTCTTGACTCCAAAGCTAGTTCTGTATTCAGTGTGCCACCTAGCTGCCCCTAGGACTTTTTTTAAGAGAAGTAAACAAATCGTGAATATAAAAAAAACAAAAAGGGTGCATATGCAGCCAAAGAATATGGTTTCAAAGCAATTATAAGGAGTTATTTCACCCAAACTATTTGCCAAGAATTTAACCCCTTAAATGATATATAAGAATATGTACAAAAGTAGAAACTGCCTAGATTAGAAGAAGAGGAAATAGAATATCGACATAGACCTATTTTAGAAAAATAAACTGAAAAAACTATAGAAGATTTCCTAAGAAAAAAGCACCAGGACCAGATTTATTTACAAGTGAATTTTATCAAGCATTTCAAGATTAATTTGAATAACAAATACATTATTTGGAATAATAGGCAAAAGTGAGTCCTACTAAACTCCTTTAATGAAATAAATATGATACTGATAACTAAACCAGGATATACCTGGCTTAATAACTAAACTAAAAACAGAGGAAGAAAATGATAGACCAGTTTCATTAATGAATATGGATGGGAAAATCCTAAATAAAATATTAGTAAAAATGTTACAACAGCATGTTGTAAAGATTATACATTATGACAAGTATGATTTTTCCAGGAATGAGGGAATGATTTAGGATAAGGAAAACTATTAAAATAATCAATTATATCAATAATAAAAGTAGGCCAAAATTACATGATAACATCAATAGATGCAGAAAAAGCATTTGATAAAGTATAACACTCATTTCAATTAAAAACACTTGAAAATATAGACATAAATGAACTTTTTCTTAAATTGATAAACATTTACCAAAAACTTTAGCAAGCACTAAGCTAGAGCCTTCCATGTAAGATCAGGTGTGAAATAAGGATCCCACTGTCACCAATATTACTCAGTATTGCATTGGAGATCATAGCAATAGTGATAAGAGAAGAAAAATAAGGAATAGGATAAGGGAATGAAGTAATAAAAAAATCTCTTTTTGTGGATGATATGATGATATACGTGAAAAATCCTAAAGACTCGACTAAATAGTTAATTGAAATAATTAATAATCTCAGCAAAGTTATTAAACTGCCTAAATCATTTGACCCAGGGATACCAGTGTTAGGTCTGTGCCCAAGATGATAAGGGAAAACAGAAAAGAACCTATACATTCTAAAATATTTATAGCAGCTCTTTGTGGTAGCAAAGAATTGGTCACTGAAGAGATGCCTGCCAATTAGGGAACAGTTAAACAAAGTCTGGTATATGTTCATGATGGAATATTACTCTTCTATAAGAAATCATGAGCTCAATGCTTTTAGAAAAGCATGGAGAAATCATGAAATAATGAAGACTGAAATAAATAGAACCAAGAGAACATTATATAGAGTAATAGCAGTGTTGTTTTAAAAATAACTTTCAGTAACCAAATAATTATATTATAAATACCCAAATTAACTTCAAACGATATATGAAAGATGTTTTTGAATCCAGAAAAAGAATATGTGTGTGTTTGTGTGTGTGTGTTTTTGTGTGTGTGTGAGATACAGTCTTGTATCTAATGGTAGCCATCTCAAAGTTTGGTGGGGGAAGGAAAAAAAAGAAAGTTACATGATAAATTTGTAGTATGTTTGAAAGGAATAGCAAGTTGTACATAATACATCTGCAATTTCAAGTGTAATCCTGTGTTTTTCTATCCCACTTTCTTATGGAAATGCTTGTTTTATTTCTTAAGTTCATAATAAAATAAATTTTAAAAATAAAACAAAATCATTGTCTATATGACTTATTTGTACCAAGTTATTTGCATTGCAGGTTGTTTCCCCCTTAGATTGTAACTTCCTCAAGTAAAGAGAGACAGTTGGGTGGCACAGTAGATAGAGGGTTACAGCAGGAGTCAGGAAGACCCAAGTTCAAATGTGGCCTCAGACCCTTAACTAGCTGTGACCCTGGGCAAGTCACTTGACTATTTGCCTCAATTTCCTCATCTCTAAGATGGGCTGGAAAAGTGAGAACCTAATATCTTTGCCAAGAAAACCCCCAGTGAGGTATGGGAGAACCATATAGGGAATGAAAAACATCAACAAGTAAAGGAAGTGTCTTTTGTCCTTCTTTGTAGCCTCAATGTTCAACAAAATGCCTAAAACGTAGTAGATGACTAATAAATAGTAGCTGATTTACTGTCCAATATAATGACATGATGTGATAATTATTGGGCTTGAAATAAGCATAGTTGGAGCATTTCCTAATTCATCTGTTTCTCGGTTTTCATAGATTGATTTATTTGGAATTTCCTTAAAGAAGAATTAAGCATGCCATGTATAAAAACTTTCTGGGAAGATTTAACGCATTAGTGCTGTTGTTGTCATTTTGTTTTTTTTTTTTAAATAAACTTTTCTCCCTGAACATGCTTTAAATATTCCGCACTGTATTGACATTGTGAACTTGTAGCTCAATATCTCTGTATGTGAACTTTCACCTCTGATGGGACTGTTATTGATCTGGACAACATCTAAAGCTGCTCAGATCTTTAAAATGAATCTTGTTTTCTTTATTTACTTTTTCCTGCTTAACATTAAATCCTTTAGAAGTCTCCAATGCATACAACTCAACCATAATATTAGTCATGTGATGAGATAATTCTTTCAGTTTGACTAACTTAAAAAGAAAGCACACTCATAGTTGGTGTTTCTCATTACTTTTTGGTACTTTGTTATGAATGTGTCTTTGTTGATACATTATCACTGTTACATTTAAGAAAGATATTTTAGAATTAATCCCTTAATTCTCACAATCTTAGATTTGGAGGTGGAAAGGATTGTAAAGGGCATAAAATCCAACCTCTCTCATTTTACAGAAGAGGAAACTGAGGTCTGAGAAGGTTAAACCTGGAGTAAGTAGCAAGAGGCTTCAAAGACAGAGGTCTGGGGATCAGTGGCCAGGTTATTACAGCAGCTTCCAAGGAGAGTGTTGACACATTTTCAGAGCTTGCTTCTGATTCTCCTTAGATTCACAAAACCATACTATTATCTTAGCCCAGTAAAGGAAAGTGTAGTTGAGATGTACATCTCATGTACATAAAGAACTACATGGACAGAAGCAGTTTATTTCATAGAGCCTTAGAGCAGTTTATTACATAGATCCCCTTTCAATCAGACAATGGTGACATCACTTAAGGACTATCTTCTCTAAAAACATGTAGATATCTGGGATGGTTAGATGGCGCAGTGAATAGAGTGCCGGCCCTGGAGTCAGGACGAACTGAGTTCAAATCGAGTCTCAGATTAGCTTAACACTTACTAGCTGAGAGACTTTGGGCAAGTCACTGAACCCCAACTGCCCTCCCCTTACCCTAAAGAAAAAAAAGCAAAAATATGGAGAGGTGAATGTTACCTCCACCAGTTGGAGCTATCCTAGAAAAACAAATTTGAAATCAGGTAGGTGCCAGGGGAAAAATAAAGCAGCTCATTAGTTAAAGGAATCATTTTAATGCTGCATAAATAGTTTTTTAATGTTTTATCTTCCATTAGAATGTAAGTTCCTTGGAAGTATGGACTGCTACAAATTTAGTTCTCATACCCTCTGTGTCTAGCATGGTGCCAGGGGCACAAAAGGCACTTAAAATTACTTGG
Organism: Pseudocheirus occidentalis; assembly: GCA_028646575.1. NCBI lineage: Eukaryota > Metazoa > Chordata > Mammalia > Diprotodontia > Pseudocheiridae > Pseudocheirus > Pseudocheirus occidentalis. Next base: position 40,271,529 of record CM053593.1, on the reverse strand, counting down.
TTATTGATTTATTGAAAGACCTTAATCACCTTTGTTCCTTTTATTACCTTTGATGATGTTTTTCCTCTGCTATTGGCTGAACTTCCTATAGAAAAGATGACCAAAGGCAGTAGTTATATTATATATTATTGAAAATGAAACGTGCATGTGTATACATACATGCATGTATGTATATATACACATATGTACACGTATATGTATGCATGCATAAACAATTATGTATGCATATATTTTTTTCTTGTTAAGATGCTAAATTATATGCAGTAAATTCAGTTTCATTCTATTCAATAGACCTAAAGTAAAATAATAGTTATCAGTGGAATGATACTTAGACAATTAGCTGGCATCATTAATAGAGTTCTGGGTCTGGTTTCAGGAAGACCTGAGTTCAAACCTGGCCTCAGATACTTACTTGTTCTTGGGCCCTGGGCAAGTGACCTAATCTCACTTTTCTAAACTATACAATGGAAATTATAATGGTATCTACCTCTCTGGGTTTGTTGCAAGAATCTAATAATATAATATTTGCAAATTGCTTAGACAATGCCTGTACATTATAATATACATTATATATAGACATATAATAGACATTATAATCTTCCCAATACAGGATGTAAACAGTTTAACTTTATTTAGTTTCTTATATTTTTCTGCCTTGTATTTAACTTTTTATGCTTCCCTTGAGTCTTGTGCTGCTGTTCAACTTGGGTCTTTTCACCAGGAATGCTTGAAAGCTATTTCATTAAACACCCATTTATCAAAGTTATATCTTTGAGCCACTTTAGTAACAATAGACCTTAGATTCAAAGATTTCAATCTTCCCTTAAGGGGGGAACAGGCAATACAGATTGGAGGCTTTGTAGAATCAGCATTTTTCTGGGGGTTTTAAGTCAACTATCATTGATTCTCTGTATGTGTGAAATTCCAGAATGTGATTAGTCTAACTTCACAAATGAAGATGAAATGAAAGGCCTTATATTTACTCATTGTTAACTGTTATTAAAAGACAATAATTATAATAATCTAGCCCTAAACTTCAGTGTTTACTTTCATGAAATTTATGTTTGCTAAGTTTTCTTTGTTACCTTGATGACATGCAAATCTCACCTCTTCAATTAGTCCATGGTGAGACCTTGAAGTAGTTTGATTTGTAGCTTGACTTAATTTATTTATCAAATATATTTAACAAGACTTTTCTACTTTGGAAGCAAATAAAATTATAATTACTTAGCAATCTTTGGGCCTCTCACTCCACACTCTACCCTTGGTCCCCCTTTAGGCAGACTATCATTATGTCTAGAGGAGGGGTATTGAGAATCATAGGATCAAAGGGTGAAATAATACATTAAAAATTAGCATTGGTCACTCCATTTTGCTTTTATCTGCCATTTAGTAAAGTTAAGTTTCGAATCGATGTAAATCACCTGATTTAGGATTCCCACTGTCACCTAACTTAAAGAATGCCACAAGAATAACTTACTCCCTCTTAGCTCAGTCTCTCCCTAACCCCCTCCACCAATGAGAAATCCATATAATCTTATATTTCCTGGTTTTCATTCCTTCCAAAATGCATATTAACTGTGAGAAACAAAGCTATATGGTACTTGGTCTACCAGGAAAAACTGGACCCAGTTTGTTTCGTGACCACATGCATTACCAAACAAATTACTTCTCTGGATAAAACTCAGTTTCTTTTTTTTTCCACCTAACAAATGATAACTGAAGATAAAAGTATGAGAATGTGTGTTCTTTCGGAGAAGATGAAGAAATTCAGAAGATCATGATACAACAAAATGTATACTGAAGTGAGATGCATACATGTATAAAAGGTGGAAACAATGTAGGTGATCTGATATAAATCTAAAAGTGAGACCTTGCCCTATAGCAATGTCAGTGGGGCAGAAACTTAGCAAGAAATGAGGCTGACAAGAAAGAAGGATAAATACAACAAATCAGCCTTTGTTTGATTTCTTAAAAGCTGTATTGGGGAAAAAGAATGATCACATATTTCTGATTGGAGTTGATGTAATGGGAAAAATAAATTCTAGAGAAAAAGCTCGAGAACTCAATTCTTATTTTGCTTCTGATTTAAGTGACAAAAAGAATGATCATTGGACTAAACGGGACAGATAAATTGTTTGATGTCACACTGTAAGGAGATCACCAGGGTGGTGTGGTAGGGCCTGTGCTTGGCCCTCTGTTGTAGAACATTTTTACCAGTGATTTGGATAAAAGCATGTATACAATACTTTTTAGATTTGCAGGTGATGCAGAAGTAGCTTTATTAACATAGAATGAGAATGTCCAGATCCAAAATAATATTTCTAAAATTAGAACATCAGGTTGATATTAATACAGTCTTTTATTCAATCATACCCCACTCTTCATGACACCATTTGGGGTTTTCTTGGCAGAAGCATTGTAGCGGTTTGCCATTTCCTTCTCCAGCTCATTTTACAGATGAGGAAACTGAGGCAAACAGGGTTAAGTGACTTGCTCAAGGTCTAATAAGAGCTAATAAATGTCTGAGAACAGATTTGAACTCAGGAAGATGAGTTTTCCTGACTCTAGGTCTACATTCTATTCATTGCATTACTCAGCTGCCCGATATGTCATAGGATTACACATTACAGATTTGGAAGAGACCTCAGGGGCCATGTATTTGAATTCTCTTATTTTACAAATGAGGCCCAGGAAGATGAAAAAAAAAGCAAAAGAATCTCCAAAGACTTCAACCTTCTGGAGAAACTGGACATTTCCATTTCTGTCTTTGTGTTTCATAGACCTTTCATGGTTTTGCTTTCTTCTTTTAATAAAAAGTAGTTTTTTTAATTAAAAAAAATTCAATTAATGTGTTTTGAGTTAAACTGCCCTAGGACATAAAGGTAGCAAAAGCAACAGAGGAAATAGAAACCAAGATGCTCTAACTCCAATTCCATGACCTTTTCTTTTCTTTTCTTCTTTTATTATTCATTCTTCTCCTTCCTCATAATGAAAAGCACATTGTATAAAACTCAATATGTGTCTTACACTTGGGCAAAAAAATATCGTGTTCAGGAGGCAGTTGGTGGTAGAGTGGATAGAATGCTACACTTCATGTCCAGAAAATTTATATTCTAATCCTTACTTAGACATTGAATAGGTGTGTGACCTTGCCAAGTCTTTTAACCTCAATGTCTCAGTTTTCTCCTCTGTAAATTGGAGATAATAACACCGCCTAATTCCTAATATGATTTAACAGAGAGATAACATAGGTGAAGTTAAAGAATACCATTATCATAATTTATTATAATTTTAATATATGTCCTTATATTGTTTAAAGTAATTTAATATTATAAAGTCTGGATAGGTCAAATTTTCTATGAAAATACTATTTTCTTTTATTGTATTCGTTTGGATTGTATTCTCAATGAGTCAACAGTGTCATTTGGAAATTTAAAAAAGTTAATACATCCTTTTATTGAATTGAAAAGAAATATAACATCAAGAATAGGGGATTAATCATACCGTTGTCTCAGTTTGACCACATATGGAGTACTGAGTCTAGTCCTGGGTTCCAAAATTTAGGAAGGTAATTGAGATTTTGAAGAAAATCTAGAAGTGTGAAATCAAGATGATGATAAGCCTCAAGACTATACTGTTATATCATTTTAAAATAACAATAAAAATGACAGCAGTGCCAGTAGCAATAATAATAATGATTTTACATAGTGCTTTTATGTTTTCTAAATAATTTACAAATATCTTGTTTGATCCTTTCAACCCTATGAGATAGGTGCTATTACTATCACCATTTTATAGCAGAGGAAGAATAAGTACATAACAGTCATGCCCAAAGTGTATACCATGTCAAGTGTCCCACAGTTAGGAAGAGTTTGATGCCAGGTTTGAACTAAAATCTTCCTAATATCAAATCCAACAAGCACTCCACTGTGTAACCAAGTTGTCTGACAATATGTCAGATAAGTTGTCCATCATTTTTGACTCTTCATTTGAAGTTTTTTTGGCAAAGATACTGGAGTAGTTTGCTGTCTCCTCCTTGAGCTCATTTTACAGATGAAGAAACTGAGGCTAACAGGGTTAAGTGACTTGCCCAGGGTTACACTGCTAGTAAGTGTCTGAAACCAAATTTGATGTTTTCCTGACTCCAGGTCCAGTTCTCTGTCTAATACACCACCTACCTGTCCTATTACTTAGCTGAAATATTTTAGCCTGAACAAACTATCAATGTTTAGGTAGAGGAAATAAAACTTGTGACAAGACATGAAAGTTCTTTTCAAATACATGAAGTCCAATTAATTGGAAAAGGAAGTAAATTTGCTCTATTTGGCACCAGAAGAACTAATGACAATGGGTCAAAACTGTGAAGAGGTAAATTGCAGCTTATTACAATGAAAACATATTCTGACAGTTAGCACTATCCCAAAGTAGACTAGGCTGTCTTGGAAGGTTGGGGCTTCCTATTATTGTAGGTCTTCAGGCTAGGGCTGAATGGTCCCTTGTTAATTATGTTACAGTGGAGATCAGCTACAGCTTAATTAGATCACTTTTAAGTTCTTTTGCACTCTGATAGTTATTTTGTGAATTATTCAGGACAGTTAAAAATGACAGGAACTTAAGGAGAATGTAAACACCTCATCTTAGAATTCTTGGCTCATAGCCCATCTCTAGAACCTACCCAAGCTCATCATCTTTACAGATTTCAAATCAATGTCAACAGCACTCTAAAACTGTCACTAAATAGTTCTTTGACTTTCTCAATTATAGTGTTCTTCATATCTAATCATCTTCAATCATCCACCCATATTCTAACAGTCTCCATTCTACAGAATTATTATATCTTTGATAGATTGATGTTCACAACTCTACTCTGATCAAAACACTCTTACCTTGCTTTTTTACCAAAACCCACACTACTATTGCACATGATTCCCCTTGGCTAGTCATTATGTTTCTCAGTTACTAAGTTTTTCAAAGTTGATTCTCTTTACAATATTGCTTTACTGCATAAATTGTTTCCTGGTTCTACTCACTTCACTATCCATCAGTTCATACAAGTGTTCACAGTTCTTTTTTCCAAAAAAAACATATCTTTCATAATATCTTACAGCAAAATAACATTTAATTGTACATGCATGTGTATTCTGATTTCATTCTCCTCTGAGTCCTCTTCTTTGCTACATTATCACTGGTGGTGATCACCTAGAGTCTTTGAAATGGAAAAATTAGAAATAATTGAAATAGCCCTTTGTCTACTAAGACTTACCAGTCATCTGAGAATAGAACCTTTATATTGACTCTGGAAAACATTTTAATTTTGGTTTCTGAAGAAACAGACCATGTGTCAGAAGCAGACCAAGGGTGATGACTTGAACCAAATAGAGGGAACAATGCTGTAAAGATGGTCTTACACACTTGAGACTTATAAAGGAAGACAGAGATTCCATTTGAGGTGAAGCAATTTGGGAGAACTCATAGAGAAAAAAGTTTGAAAATGACCAGCATGATAGTCTCACCTTTAAGGGAAGCTCTAGTTGATAGAATCTATGCATGGAAGCCAGTGCTATGAGATTAGGCTGTGGAAAAATACTGATAGTATTATTTTTTTAAGATTAATATAGCTGTGTCCAAAGATAATATCTTGCCAACTACCAGTTTATTTCCCCCCCCCCAGCCTTTTACCTATGTACCTCAGAAATCTTCTATGTTCCCTGAAACTTGACATGCAAATTGGACAACTCTAGGTGGCCACTAAGATCAGTTTAACTATCCCACTCTTAGAAATGTACTTTTTCCTGTGCCATAATCTCTTTAGCCATCCCCCATTTGATTGGTACTCAATTTGTTTCATGATATTAACTGGAACAAGTCCTAGTATAAATATTTTGGAATCTATTGAATGTGTATTTTTGTAATAATTTTTAGACTGCTGGGTGGTATAATAGATGGCTTTTCCTGAATGTACAAGACCTAATTTAAATTCATTCTCTGATACTTACTGGCTGTGTGTCCCTGGGTAAGTCACTTAACCTATTCCTGCTCGAGTTTCCCCATCTGTGCAATGGGGGTAGTAATAGCACCTACCAAATGACAGATAGAATCATTTTTAAAAAACCTTCAAAAGACTTACATGAACTAATCAAAGTGACATAAGCAAAACCAGAACAGCAATACAGTGATCCAAGACAATCCCAGAGGACTCTAATGAAAAATGCTATCTGTCTCCAAAGAGAGAACTGATGTTGGCTGAATGCAGACTGAAGCACGCTATTTTTCACTTCATTTTTGTTTGAGTCTACTTATACAAAATGACAGTTTGGGAAATGTTTTACATGATTGCACATGTATAACCTGTAGCAGATTGCTTATTATCTCATGGGCTGCTGAGGGTAGGGGAGGACAAATCAAATTTGGAACTCAGAATTTAAAAGACAAAAATCTTAAAAATTGTTTATACATGTAATTGGGAAGAAAACTTAAAATATTTTTAAATGAAAGACTTATAGGTTAAATAACAATTTTTTTAATAAAGTATGTCTTAAAGAATTTTTTTAAGTTAAAATAGGTATACCTTGGAGTGTAGCCCCCACCCCACCTCCCTAGGAGTATAGCCCCCCTCTCTTCTACACCCTGGGAATATGCAACTTCTATGGGACCAACCTTCCCACCTGAATAGACCACTTGAACTGACCTGTGTCTCTATGATCCTTAAAGCAGTGTACCCTTACATGAGCTTTATTCTATGCTAATGTGTGTATGTGTGTGTGAGTGCACTAATATTGGGTCCCCTTCTCACCTTCTTGCTTTCCACTTTTTCCCCCATTTCCCTCTATTATTTGTTGATTAAACTTGACTATTTAACTGGCCTCCATTTTTATGATATATTAATTACAGCAATGGAGCTCATCAAAGGGCTTCTTTTCCCCAACATCAATGGTTGACCCATGGGCCTTTCCTTAGAAGTAAATTGGTCCCTGGGCAAGGACTTTCCTTTTTGACTGTTACATCCGGTAAGGACTTGGGTAGTATGAGTCTAGTCTTAGAAAGCAAAGGTCAAAAATGAAATCCCGAGAGAGATTCCCTTATCTCAGAGGACTGTCACAAGACAGAAACTCATCCCTAATCGTTATTAGGCAATTGAGAAAATGTCCTCACTTGACTAGTCCTATAGATTATAGGGCAGTTTATATTTGTCTCATACAGAATACAGTACATTTGGACTCCGGGCCTTTGTGCTGAGAACGGATACTCCCATTCCCCAGTATGTGCTTCTTATGGTGGACCTAGATATCATATACCAAGAATGCCTCTGCTAACAGTTTTCAAGTAGCAATAATCATTGATCTTATCTGTGTGTCACTCCTCTTCATCAAAACTACTATGAACTACAGTCAAACTGAACAGAACAGATTGAAAGCAGAGAATCAAAGAAGTCAATCAGAAAACTGAATTGTTTAGCAGAGACCATGTGCCAAAATAACAAATGTTGGAAACTGCAGATGGGTTATACTTCATTCAATATTGTATCTAACGTAATAGTTTAAAAAATTCTTATAAATTCTAGCTACAAAGAGGAGTTGATATAGTCAGAACATAATCAGGAAAAAAAATTAGAGGAAACTTCTTAGAGAAATGACATATAATTAGGAGAGGAAATTTGTCATTTCAATTATAAATCAGTCAATAAACATTCATTAAACTCCTACCATGTGCCAGACACTGTGCTGGACATTAATTAAATAAAGACAAATATTCATCTTTGCCCTTAAGGAACTTAAAAACAATACAGGAAGGTAACATAAAACTGTAGCAATGTAAGCAAAACAAACACAAAATTAAAATGAAGTAAATGTAATGGAAAAACTTCTTACAAGTAATGGAATTCCAGTTCTATTAACTCCTATCTAGATAACTTACTACACTTCCAAATTGCTCATCCCTATTAGTGGTGTTCCTTCACCTAACTCTAAGAACTTGAAGAGATCAAGTTATTAAGAATAAGAAATAAGTTGAGAAAGAAAATCTATTAGCACAGAAGACCGGTGTAGCCTACAATCAGTTGGATAATTAAAGCATGAGAGATTACAATTTCCTAGTTTATAAAAAAGGATTTGGAGATCAAATAACTTTGCAAGGCACTGCTTGATATTTGCAGGTAATGAGCAGTCAGTTGGTAGAAGGAAGGTCTGTAGAGGAAAGCAATTAAGAATAAGGAACCAAAGTTTCTAGGGGAAAATCTGAAGACTTCTAAAAATAATGGGTTAATATGAGCAAAAGGAATTCAAGATAATAAAATCCACTTTTACAAATTTATCTAGGGAAAAGGGGATAATCAAGAGAAAATTGCCCTGCTAATAAATGAGTAGGGGCATAAAATTTCTGATAAGTCTACCATGATTACAATGCTAAATTTTCTATAAAGTATGTTTTATAAAGTTAAATTAGGAGGAGACATATCAACAATTCAGAGATAATAGAAATCTTACAGAAATAGCTATTGTTTAAATGTGGCTTGGGAGATATTGAGAATGCTTAGTATTTCATACATTAAAAGAGGATTTCCTAAATGGAAACCCAATGATCTGAAAGTTTTAGCACAACTTTCAGTAGTTCTAAGTCACTACTAAGTAATATTAGGAAAATCTGACTTCCTAGTTTATTGAAAAGCAAATCCTAATGCTTAATTAGGGGATTTCTATAACCAGCCTATTTCTTAAAGTGTATTTTTCTACACATTTGCATGATAGAGACAAGCAGATGTTGACACTGATTTATAAATGAATAACAAAGGACTAAAATCATGAAGACTTGACTAGAACAAATAAAATAATAAAGAGGTACAGAAAAAATAAGTAAAGGTGTTTATAGGTTGTAGGAATGCACAAAACATGAGAATGAACATTTTTGTTCTGATAATATGAATATCTTTTTCTGATTTTACCTAAATAAATTCACATATTCATTATGTTCCATTCCCATTAGTAGCATTATCCCCTCCACCCTCACATGTGAATCTTTAAGAACTTTTCTCTATGAAAAAGAAAGAATTATGGTTCATTTTTGAGGAAATGAGGAAGAAAACAGGGTAGGCTAAGTCCGATCTTGTTGGAAAAATTGAATTTAAATCCAGTATTAGCACTATCCATTCTCCATTCACTTCTAGAAATGCCAGAGCATGGGTAAATAGGTATATTTTTCTAATCCAGGATTTTTCCTCCTTTTCCCTTTTTTTAAAACTTGAAATCATGAGCTGGACATATCTACTAGAAAACTTCAGAATTAACAATATCAAAGCAGTCACTGGAATTCCAATACATAACCACTTCCCAATGGCTGAGAAACTGATTGTGAGACAGGCCACTTGGTTTGTGTTGATGTTATTATTACTGCCATGTTTCCTACACTATTCTAATAATAGCTGGTCTGGTTGGTCTCCCTGCCTCATTTCTTCCCACTCTAATCTATTCTCTACTCAGCTGTCAAATTGATCTTCCTAAAATATGTCTGACCATAATCACCTCCATATTTATTAAATTCCCATTAGATACATACTACCTCCAGGATCAGATATAAAATTCATTGTTTGGCTTCAAATCCCTTTACGGATCCTTCCTACATTTATACTTAACTCGCATCTTCATTACCTCCATGTCAACCAGGCTCTAGTGAAACTGGCCTCCTTAATGTTATTGGAATATAACATTCCATCTCTGGACTCTAGGACTTTTCACTGGATATCCTCAATACCAGGAATTCACTCCTTCCTTTTCTCTGTCTCCTCACAAACTTTCCCCAGCTCTTGCTAATATAATGCTTTTCCTCTGAGATTACCCCAGATTTATAGAACAGGTATCTTATTTGTTCATGGCGTTCTTCTTGTCGTCTCCCCCATTAGATGACTGTGAATTCCTTGAGAGAGGTTTGCTTTGGTTTGGTTTTTTTAGCCTTTCTTGGTATAGTAACTTGCAGATTTACAACATCTTCATCTCTTTGGCTATTAGGAATGCATGCTCTGATTCCTCTAGCTTCTTTTGGATTCCCAACAGTCTTTTGTTGTTCAATTTCATTTTCATTTATATTTAAAGGTATTGTCCTTGTCTTTTGTAGAATTTCTGTTTTTTATCAGTGGAATTGTTGAATTTAATCACTAGGCATTTTAAAATTTACAGCAGGTTTTTTTTCTTTCTTTTTCTGAAGGCAATCTGTGAATTATTTGAATTAGCTCGCTATTTTTTTGTGTTCAATTCTGGGGACTGTTTTTATTGTTTTGTTTTGTTTTTGTATTTATTACATTATGTTTTGGGGGGCTTTTGTTTTTGTTTATTTTTACTATTTCTGTTCTGGAAGACCAATAATTCCTTAAATTGCTTCTATACATACTGTTTTCAAGATCAAAATATTTGGCTCATGTGGAGATCATATTTTCTTTTAACACGTTTTGTTTTCCATTTCTTCTTCCAGATTGGAGTTTTCCTCCATATATTTGCATTTCTAAGCATTTATTCTCTCTTTTTATATTTTTGGTGAGACTTATTACTAAGTTTTTTTTCTATTCTGGCATTGCTGCTGTTGTGCAGGATATAAAATCTGCTTTCATTATTCTTATTTCTCATTTAGACCATTCAGCAAAATTTTGCTACAGTTTTCTTGAGAATCCACGTAGTCCTCTGCCTCATCCGGTGTCAATTCTTTTTAATTTCATTTTTGCTTTTTCATATAACAATTATTCATAGATATTGGGTATCTTTAAGCCGACCAAGGAGTCATATTTCCATCTGTTATTAATATTGTTCCTTAGTTTTATCTCATTATGCTCAATATCTTTAATTGGGCTTTATTCCTCTTGAGGTTTCTGGTCATTTCAGGTTTTTCTTTCTTTTTCTTTAAATCTTTATATTCCTTAAATTATCACTCTTTTTTTTCCTTTGATGGCAGTTTCCCTAAGAGATACACCTCAAACCTATTTCCATGTCCACCTATACTGTGGAATTTATTCTTCTGCCTCAGTCCCTGACCGAAATGAATTCAAAGGGAACAGCATTGGCCCCATCTAGATGTCAGTTCCTCTTTTCATTTAATCTTGGTAGAAACTTCTCTTCTCCCTGCCTCCTCAAAACACACACACACACACACAAACACAAACACACACACACACACACACACTTTGTTTTCCTAATTTCATTCCCTCAGTTCCCTAGTTCTCTCTCTGAGCCCTGTTGCATCAGAGTGAACAACTGCACAGCTGATCCAGGCAAAAAATCACTTTCTCAATTTCTTTTTCATTATATCAGTGAAGCAGTGGGGGTGAGACAGTGTTAAGTTCTGTTGAATGTTGCCAAAGGGATGATAGTGTGACAGGGTCAGAAAGTGGTATACTGATGCAACTATAAGGAAAATGCTTAGTTGGTTCTGGAACCCCAGAGTATGAGGTTTTCTTGTGGAGGATGTGCTGAGTAATCATGGTAGGAATTAGCTATTAGCCTTCTCAGCTGTTATTCCATCAGATCATTAATCCTTAGGTTTCTAGGTGTCTTAGACCATGGAGATGGTTGCAGTTACTTTACTTCTTGCATATAATTATTATTGTAGAGAAGTCTGAGAAGTCAAGAAGATCTAGGAAAATGTCTAGTCCTGGTTATGTATTGGCCACCAAAGATGAAAGCAATCTACATCATTCTTACCTGTCACATGATGCTTCAACAAAAAAACCCCAGTCTCAAAAAGCTGAAAGTAATAGGAAGTTTCATGGAGTTTTACCTATGCTAGAAAAAGGACTGTGTATGTATTAATACTTCATAATTTTCTATACCCACTGACTCAGAAGGAGCTTTGGTTTCCCTCTCTAGTCCAACTCATACCTGCAAAAGAATCCTCTCAACAACATGTGTGGCAAGTAATTACCCAATCTGTATTCAAAAAGCTTTACAAAATGAAATTTGCTGTCCCTTTGAGGGGGGAAGAGAGACAGAGAGAGAGAGAGACAAAGAGACAGAGAGAGACAGAGATAGAGAAATGGAGAGAGACAGAGAGAGTTGAGTCTATATCTCTCTCCTGGTCATGAAAAATCTTGAATGCTGAAATTACCCAATAATAAAACAATTCCTCAAGATTTAATTGTTCATAAGAAACAAACAAAATTTTAGGGTTTATATGAGGATAATTAACTCTAAGATGTTATCTGTTCAGATGGAGTAAATAACACACTCATTGGGATCATGAGTCTATTGGGAGAGAGGAAAATACTAAATCAATATTTATCCTGTAAAATTCTCTTCTTTCATGTAAATCATGAAAACAAGCAATCTGCTAATAATCACTCTTCAAGCATATACTGTGGGCCAAGGACTGGTAGGCGTTGGGGATACACAAGCAATGATAAATCACCCCTTGCCCAAATTCAAGGAACTTCTGCAGGAGTAGAAGACTGGTTCAAATGTCTTCTCTGTATTGTATCTTCCTCAAGAAGTTTTGCCAGAACTAAGGATGGCTTACAAAATTTGGAATGGTACTATGTGTTGCTGACTGAGCTGTATTATGTTTTCATCCTATTCATCAGAATGCATAGTTCCTCTCATAGACAGTGCTGGGTGTTTTACTGTCTTTCATCCAACAATGAACCATGGAAATCAGCCTATTAGTTGACTAATAATTACTTTATTTTGTCATTATGTCAAAATAACTGCACTTTCTGAAGCTAATAGCTTGTATTCATTTCCTTAAAACACACAGACACAATAGACCTGGCATTGTGATTTAATGTTTTGAAAAAGACAAAGCTATTAGCCTAAGCATTCAAAGTTAAGCAACGATTCCACATAGCCATAAGCACACTGCAAGGCTACATTAGGAAGTAATGATTCCCACCAATTGTACTTCAGCTAGGGTGAACAAAGGCAAAGAGAAGAGAAACCAGGTTGTTTAGGTTGAGTGCATTGTTAAATTTAGGATGAGGAAAGGGAATAGAAATTTGAAAACCTAATCTCATGGGAATTCAATGTAAATTATTTTAGCTTTCTCCCTCCTTGTGTGTCTTTTTATTCTTCTAATTTATACTGATCAAAACATAATCTTAGGAAGGAAGGAAGAGGAGACGTTCCCCCATATATGTTTCCTGGTTTCAATGTAAAAACCAGAATCACCTTACTTTGGATTTAATTAAATCAGAAGTGGGTTAAATCATTCAAATCTTAGGACCAAAGCTTTAGAGGAAGGAACCTCACAAGCAATCTAGTCTAACCATTTTATTTGGTAAATGACAACTCTGAAGCCCAAAAATGTTAAATCAATTTTCTCAAGGTCACAAAAAATTAAGTACCAGAGGCAGAATGTTCCTTCCTTTTTGAAGTCAGGAGAGAAGTCAAGGGCTTCATGAAAGCAAAGAAAACAGCAGAGCTAATAAACTACGATAATGCAAAGGAAACTAACATTATTATATATGAGAATTGCACTGAAATATATTTTACAATCTTATTCTAGAAAATAAATAATGACACCATCATCCTTTGGAAAACAGTTGGCAAACTCCATGATTATAATGCTGCATATACTATCAGAACAAGTTATTGTGTTGGTTTGTCCTGTGTATTGTGTGTTCTATTACAAAGGAGGGTTAGAGAGGGCATAGTATGGAAGGCACAGTGTTATTTAAAGAAAAAAAAATTAGCAGACATGTTTGAAACATTTTAGAACTCAGTAAGTGATTCATGACAGTGAGCTGTTACAATGGATAGGAAACTGGCCTTGGAATCTGGAAGACTCATCTTTATGGGTTTAAATCTAGCCTGAGACACTTACTAGCTGTGTGACCTTGGGCAAGTCACTTAACTTTATTTGCCTCAGTTTCCTCATCTATAAAATGAGCTGGAGAAGGAAATGGCAAATTACTCCAATATCTCTGTCAAAAATTGACAAAAATGGGGTCCTGAAGAAGAAGAAAAAACAAAAATTTTATTCACAAATGCTTGTGGATATATTGTTTTTTCCAGGAATCAAGAAAGGTTCTAAACATAGATGGATTAGGGGATTTAGAGTGAGATAGGGAAATTTTAGGTCTGAAGTAACTCTATGTCTGCAATTAAGTATATACTCAATGGATTTAAGAATAAAGCATTTCTTTTTGCCTCCAGAGGTTAATGATCCTCTGAAAAGTGGCTCATTGCCTTCCATTAGGGTTCATCTGAGTGGGAAGTAAATGTTTCTTTGGAAATGAACTTTTGAGTTATGTAACAGAAATATGACTGAGTACCAGGACACTCAAGGAAAGATTACCTGCTTAAGGTCTAGACACAGATTCAAAAGCCTTTGTATCCCTAGCATCCAGCTCTGTTTCTTGCCCATAGCAGGGGTTTAGCAAATACTTGTTGGCTTGGACTGAAGAAAATTCATTGTTCTCCTGTGATGCCTACAAATTGATAATATTATATGGGGGATTTTTTTTGTCTTTTTTTGGAGGGGGAAAGGCAAGGCAATTGGGTTAAGTGACCTGCCCAAGGTCATACAGCTAGTAACTGTTAAGCATCTGAAACTGGATTTGAACTCAGGTCCTCCTGCCTCCACAGCCAGTGCTCAATTCACTGTGCCACCTTGCTGCCCCAGTATTATGTCAAAAAAACTGCACTTGTATATATATATATATATATATATATATATATATATATAAGAAATGATGAGCAGGATACAGGCAGAAAAACCTGGACTTATATGAGCTGATGCAAAGTGAAATTACTGTATACAAAGTAACAGCAATATTGTAAGATCATCAGCTGGGAATGACCTAGTTCTTCTAAGCAGTACAATTACACAAAACAACTCTGAAGGACTTATGATGAAAAAATGTTATCCCTCTCCAAAAAATGATGATAGACTGAAGCACACTTTTTTACTCTCTTAATTTTTGAGGGTTTTTTTTGGGGGGGTCTGTTTTCTTTCACAACATGATTAATGTGGAAATATGTATTACACGACTATATGTGTATAATCTATATTGAATTGCTTGTCTTCTTAATTTCGGGGAGGGAGAGGGGAGAGAATTTGGAAATCAAAATTTTAAAAATGAATGTTAAAAATTGTTTTATGTATAGCTGTAGAAAAATAAAATCCTATTTAAAAAATCACTAACTTGATCCATCCATCCCTATTAGCTATGATGCTATTTCACACCTCACTTTTGTGTCTAATCTCTTTGAGAAAACCATCTTTCCCTCTCATTCTCTTCTTAACTCTCTATAGTCTGGCTTCTGACCTTATAATTCAACTAAAATTTCTATCTCCAAAGTTACCAATAGTCTCTTTCTTGTCAGCTCTAATGGGCTTTTCTCAGTCCTCATCTTTCTTGATCTCTCTGCAGCCTTTGGTGCTGTCAGTCACCCTCTTATTAATATTCCCTTCTCTTTAGATTTCTTGTGAAACTGTTCCTTCCTGATTTTTCTCCACTTTTCTCTAGGCATTTTGTTCAGTATCCATTGCTGGATCTTTAACAAGATTATTTCTGCTGGTGGTCATTATCTCCGAAGGCTCCAATATGGACCCTTTTCTCCCTCTATACAATATCTCTTGGTGATCCTATGGATTTGATTATCAATCTAAGTATCATCTTCCATCCCTTACTCTCACCCACCAATATCTAATCAGTTGTCAAATCTTTCCAATAATTTCCTTAAAATCCAGCTGTGCTCCCATCTTTATATTGCTGCTTATTTTTGGAAGCAAATTTACTTTTCATAAAATAGGGCAGCATTCTTTTTTCCAGAAAAAGGTTAAATAGATGACTGATGAACTTTGTAGGATTAAACACTTTTTGATGCTTTCTCTTTCATGGGGCCACAACATATAACAGTATTTTAAAAAATCTTTTGATAAATATTATAATTCTTTTTCTCCTACCTTGATATCTTTTACTGAAGGATGACATTTCATTTTGGGAAACATCTTGATCATGATAAGAAATTTGCCATTAGTTTTGAAACTGTCATTTTTTCCCTTCCCAGAGAGCTAGTTTCTCTACTGTCATCACTATTGAACTTGATACTTGCTCAGAAGATGTTGAGGTTCTTTGGATCTGAAATGACTTTTGAATGAGAATGCTTAAAATGTCACCTACTTCCTGGAAGTTAGGCTTGTAATTGAAATGCTTCTATAGGATGTTCAATAGAATGAAAATGTATGAGCTCAGAAATTTTTTTAATCTCTTCGTTATGCTGCATCTCACTCACCCAGTCTGTTTTTTTTTCTTTTTGGTGACTCATTAGTACACTTGAGGTATTGCTCCTAGAAATAAATAAGTAAAATTTTGCAACATCTCATCTAAACATTTGAAATAAATTGTTCTTTTCTCCCTAGTTTCCAGGTATGTTTTAATTTGAAAAATAACTAATAATACTATTATTTTTGTGTCATGGAAGGATTCCATTTCCAAATATCATGAGTAACAGCCTGTGGCCTTCTGCCTCAGAATGCACCCGAGGCATTTATTAATGGACCAATAAAACACAGCCTGTCTCAGCTTAATGCTGTATTCCCAATTCATGTGAACAAGTCTGTTCCCAGAATTTGCCACAGGCAATCTAGTATTTTATCTTTTGTCTATCTTTGCCTTAATCTCAGTTAAGTTTTACTCTTTGTCTGGGATGCTAACCAATAAGTGTGTATTTAATTTTCATTCTCCTCTAAGAGTTCCTGATTTTAGGTGGTTGCAGGTTTTCAAAATCATGTACATGACTTCCTCTCTAAAAATCAGATCTGTTGGAGTCACTGGGGATCATCTCTTCCTCTGGCTCAGGATTTGCTGAATCCACAGACAATGGTACATGGTAACAATGCAATTCTCTTCACCAGGACTGAATCTGACTTCTTTTGCTTTGTTCTAATATATACTTCATTTTATCTTCTTTCCCATGGTGAGAAAGGCTAACTTTTGGATAATTTTATTTTTCTCCCTGGTGGCCTATGTATGAAAATGAGACTGTGGTGCCTTGGAAACGTGAATTTATAGTTGAACACACCTTTTCTCTGGTGTATATATTTCTTACCTTTAGTTGTCATAGCACAACACATGGGAATTGCAACATTTTTGCTAGTTGTTTTGTGTGTGTGTGTGTGTGTGTGAATATTTTCTCAGTTCTATATATAACACAAGTATTCCTTCTAGGTGCTATTATCACATGAGTGCACATCTCAGAACCATCTGATCACCAATGAATTAAAATTGTGCATGACCAAAGGGGCAATAGATAGACACATAGTAAGCTGTAGTATATTAAAACAATTTATATGTGGTAAGTGGTTTAAACAAATGTGTCATGTGAAGAATGCATGATCAGAAAAAAAAAAGGCCTTTTCTGGGACTGCTTTATGTAACTCCTTTCCTAGTACTCTCCACTCCAAGAAACTGACTTACAGGTACTTCTTACTGTCCTACCCTCCATCTTGACCCCTTTGCCTATGTACAAATGTTTTGGTTTTTTTTTTGCCAAATGCCCTCTCTCCTTTCTTCTACCTCTAATAATTCCCAGATTCCTTCATATTACAACTCTACATATCATCCTATTTGAGATCTTTTGGGATTCCCTCAGATTGTACTGTTGTCTCATCTTTAAAATTATTTTGAATTTTAGATAATAGACATTTATATTATTAATGACTAACATTTAAATATAGCACTACAAGGTTTATAAATGTTTTACTCATATTATCATATTTGATTAATACACATGATCTACACACATGTGTGTGTCATCTTCTCTCATGTCCAGTATAATCTAAACTTCCTAGGATCATGTGTTTTTGGTGAGAGGTTTTTTGTTTTGTCTTTGCATCTCCATGGCTATCACAGTATATTGACTATACAGTGCAGTGTACAATGCCTGAATCAGAATAGATGCTAAATAAATCTTAGGTGGCTGACAAAATGACATCGTAAGTACTTTAAAAAGCTAGTTGAATTAATTTCAGTGTAGCAAAAGTGAGTTATAAGAAACAGGTATTGCAAGGGTTGAGGGCAGATGAGGAAGGCCTCTAGTATTTTGGAAAGATATCCTTTGGACATTTATGGGAAGATATAGACAAGAACTACAAAGGATGAGGTCTTGGATGTGTTTTCCTCTATGCCACTGATGGCAGCGTCCATGTAGATAATGTCACAGATTCATTAAAAATATATGAAAACACATACAGATATCTATATGTTGCTGGATCACATTTAAGCTTATTAACAAATTGTGTAAGTAATCTAGTTAATCTCCTTGTTTAAGAAAAAGGGGCCATTAGGGTACTTGAGTTAAATCTCTTTAGAAAACCAATGATATCCTCAATCATATCATTCTCATTCATTTACATAGTATTTCAATTACATATAGATATATGTATATATACACACACATAACTATACACACATATACCTGTATACATACATAAACATACTCACACATATATACATACACACACTTGCAAACATATATATATATATATATATATTCCTCTAGTGACACTCAGAATACGTATTACCAAGATTTGAACTTATGATATATTGAACAGAGCATCTTCACTATGGATCTGAGGAGACTTTGGGAAATCTGAGTTTTCTCTCTGCTTTCTTCCAAGAATTTCCATACTGCCAAAGATCTTTGACTGGCCATGGAAGAGAGGGTAATTTTTCACAGCTAATGGTTTTATGCTATTTATAACTGCTGATTGGAGGTTTATCTGTTCTCTCCTTCTATCCAAACTTTTAAGGAATTGAGATCATAATTTATCATTGCAGAGGAAGTAGAGCAAGCTCATTAATGTTACCCTGTTTACAACCTTCCACATGTTCCATTTTGAATAAATATATGTGATCTGATAAACAAAAGTACTCACCTTACTCTGCCAAATGATGATGTTAGAAAATATGGTTTTCTTGACATGATTATGTTGTCATTGTATTCTTTGGCTCTAACACAGTTTCAGAAAAGTACATTTTAAAAACAGTAAGCACTAAATCAGTATTTGCAGAGTTGCTACTGATGAAGCTTTTAGAGTGCTAGGTTTATATTCAGGACCATCTTAGCTCAAACTTAGCCTCAGACCTTTGTTAGTCATGGGCTTCTCAGCAAATTGCTCATCTCCTCTCAGCCTCTATTTCCTCTATCTGTAAAATGACAAGTTTGGACTCAATGGCCTGGAAATTCCATTCCAACTCTAAATCTCTGGTCCTTTGAACTTAAGGGGTGTGTCAGTGAAAATTGCTACATATTCAAATATCACTAGGTAGCATTTATCTTCCCTAATTTTTGCCCTTCAAATTCTGGAGCATAAAACAACATACCAGCATCCTCTTCTTGGGTTAGTACAATCATACAAGGGAGAAACAGATTTTTTAAAAGTAAAATACATCTTTAATTGGATCTAATATTTGATTTTGGTAGGCATTGAACATTGCTTTCTGAAGATTTTTTTAAATCTTTAATTGTATCTATTATTCTATTTTGGTGAGAATTAGACATTATTCTACAGTGAGATGTTTTGCTATGCCTATAGAGAATTCACTGTCAAATAAAAATATTTATTTTCCAAAGTAGCAATTATTTTTCTGCCAGAACATATTTTGTACAATAATTAATCTACCTAAATGGAACTTGACTTGTTCTGTTAGACATTAAGATATCATGGGAAATATTACAAATAAAGATAATTTAAAGCAAGATGACCACTGAAAATATAAATGTTTTGAAACAAAATTCAGCAATGAAGTAAAATGCACTCTCAGAATCATGATCAAAATAAAACAGAAGGAAGGGGGAAATCCATCTGGGTTCAACCAAGACCATAGAGTTTTCAATTCTATAGAGTTTCTTTTTCTCATCTCATGCTCAGTAAATAGAAGAAAAGGGCAAGTGAGCATTCCAGACAAAAGATCTGGTTTTTGTTCTCTGAATTCAATACCACCAAAGTATGAGGCCCATTGCAATAAACTCTGCCAAAGACATGCAGAGAGTCCAACCCTTTCCCTTTTTCCCCCCTATGAAAGATGTTACTTTTGTAACATCTTCAAAGGGACCCAAATTCTCATCCCCTTCTGAACCTGGAGATACCACACATGGAGGGCACATTCTGGGCAGCACAACCCAGTAGGGAAATGAGATACCATTCAAATGAAAGTAAAAAAGGAATGGGCAGAGAAAAGAGATGCACAAAGGCACAGAATTAAGTGAGGGTAAAAAAAAGTTATTCTTCCTTCCTCATGCAATGGATTTAATTTTCATCTATTCACTTATGCTTATGTTTGTGTATAGGGAATGACCACCTTCCTGAAATTAAAATCTGCTTTTTAGTCTTAACTTCATCCCGAATATAGCATGATATACAAATGTTTAGATCGATTCTTTTCATTCACCTTTCAATGATATCTTATATGTGTGTGTGTATACATATATATATATATAGATATAGATATAGATATAGATATACACCTGTAAAAGTTTTCATGTTATTTTTAAGTTAAATTTAATATGTGAGGTTTTTGCAATGCATCAAAAATATTTCCAGCCATGCTATTTTATTCTGTAAAAAGCATTTGGCTTTTCAGCATGTTTTCCTATTAAAGAAAGGAAGGTATCATTTTTTTCCTCCCCTTTAAATACATAATGAAAAGGAACTTCAAATAGATGAAAATTGATTCGAAATTTCAACTCCACTCTTCAAAATATGTTTCCAAGATATGACTTTATTATGTGATTGGATTTTTAAAAAATAATGTGCAATTGTCCATAATCTTGCCTCTACATTTAAAAATGGCTTGTTTCCTTCCTAATCATTAGTGCCAATCCTTGAGAGACTGTGTGGAGCATATGTTCTTAATAAGCTAAGCAACAGTGGAATATTGTTTAGGCAAAGCACAGGTATATTATTTTTCCATATACTTCAACCATCTCCGGCCACATATTATATGGTCACTCCATAAGAATTTATCACAGGTGAGGTTTCCTGGAAAGATGATTGCATCAAATATTCCTATTAAATAACTTTTCTGTAATGAAGGCATCCAGATAACTTGGAGAGCTTTAATAGTGTGTGCATTTGTGCTTTTTTATGCGTGTGTGCTTGAAAGTGTATGTTTTATTGGGATACCATGCTCATACAAAATGTTTTTTGGACTTCAGAAAATATTTGTTCATCGAATATTCCACAGTTGTTAAAAGTAAAAGATTATTGAAAGGCCCATGGCACACAAGATCATATGACTTAAAAGGTAGTCAGTGATTTATGGCATTGTTACCTCCCATCATTGAGTAAATGAGGCTTGAAACTGACTAATGTTTCTCTTCATTTTGTTTGTAGGAAACATTTATAACTTCCTTAGGGGATTTTTCAGTGCTAAATTGTAGAGTAGTCAGAAAAAAAAACTTGAATTGTTGCTTGATTTTAATTACATGTGAGAAGAAGTAAAAACCCTGGGAATACTTTTGACTTGGTAAACTTTATTTTACAGTTCTTATTGTCAACATATGCCCATGTTAATAAAGGCAGAGGGAGCATCAACTTTATAAATCAGTTTCTACTCAACATTCCTCCCATTCGTTGTGAATGAACAGGCTTTGTCTATTCAAATGTCTCTGTTTTACATTTAGCTAATTTCTCCCAAATTTTCCCAGAGTAAGCACTTTAATAAGTGCAAAATCACTTGGACCTCTTTTAGTAGTCACTGGATGATCACTTTTTGGGTATATAGCCATTGAGATTCACTTATGAGTTGGGCCAGATGGTCACTTAGGTTCACTTTCAACTCTTCAACTTTGTGATTCTGGGTAAAAAGTGCACGTTGTTTATTTTTTTATTGGATCCAAATATATATTTGTAGAATCTGAGAGTTGTTTGGGACCTCATTTGGCCATCTAACCAATTGCATCACTCATCAAGAATTTCCTCTGAATCTTTTTAGAGAATTAGTCATTTAGCTTTTATCTTAAACCTTCATTCTGAGAGGAAATCCATCACCTCTCAGGCCATCCATTCTACTTTAGGACAGCTCCAATTGCAAGGAAGTTTTTAATGGTATCAAGCCAAACTTTGTGTCTTTGCAACTTCCATCTTTGCTTCCATCCACTGGGGCCAAAGAGAGAAACTCTTAATCTTCCCTTCACATAACAACTCTTCAAACACTTGAAGATGGCTCTCACATCTCTCCTGAGGCTTTGTCTCCATGCTTAGTCTCCCTAGCTCCTTCCTTTGAACAATCCTGATATGGTATGAGTAATACTATATATTGCCCTTATTATATATTTCTCTTAAGTCAATAAATATTTGTAATTTCATATGACCCACAACCCCACAGTGATAAAAATCTAATAATTTATTTTATTTTTCTGTTTCTAAAAAGATATTTTGATACAGATTCATCTTTCTTTCATAGGTCTTCCTAATATAATTTCATTTTTCCCCTAGGATATGTCCTCAAGTCTTTGTCTTTATCTCTAAACATGTAAATGTATTAGCTACATGATTATGGTTCAGTCAGACAAGGTCCAAAATATTCAGTCATTCTTAGTAATTGTGAAATTCAGATGTGATCATAGGGACTCAAATGGAAGGATATAAGTTTTGCATGATACCAGAGGCCAATTTTTTCCAGAGAGCTGGCCTAAGAAATGTGATGTCTCTATACAACATTACAAATTCTATAAGCAATGTATAGTCAGGACATTTGCAAAAGTCAGCCATGGCTCTAAGAAGTCTTTTTGTAGGGACTGATGGCCAGGAAGGGACTGCAAAGCTTATAGCATATGCTTTGCTTAGAATTTTAAAATGTGTATTTCTAGTGTTATTTCAACATAGCTTCATCCACTGAAATAGGAATTATTACTCTCTTGCATATAGCATTTGTTTGGCCCATAAATGTATGGGCTTTCCAAGGTCACTATTTAAAATGTCCAGCATTTTAGGCAGCTTAACAAGAAAACTCTATCATTTGGACAGTGGCACCCAACTACAATTGTTTCTGAAGAATGAAACATAGTAGAATAGAATAGAATAGAATAGAATAGAATAGAATAGAATAGAATAGAATAGAATAGAATAGAATAGAATAGAATAGAAATTGGAGAATCAGTAAGATATGAGTTCAAATCCTACCTCAAACACTTACTAGATGTGTGACCCTAGGCAAATCAATTAACTTCTCTGAGTTGCATTCTCATTTGTAAAAATGCCATCATAAGAACACCTTTCTCAGAAAGTTGTCATTGGGATCAAAAGAGATCATTTTTATAAAGAGGATTGCAGGCACAACACATAAAATTAGCTGGTTTTTTGATAGGAAATAATTCTTGTCTTTTTTGATGGAGTTGTAATCTCTCTCTCTCTTTCTGTATATATATATATATATATATATATATATATATATATATATACACATACACATATATATACACACATCCACACACACATACATACACATGCGTATACATACACACTGTGCACATATATACATACATGTACATATGTGTGCACATGAATACACATATGTATGTATATGTTCCTGGGACAGGGATGTTCTGCAACCTTTACACAGGTGGACAAGATTAATGTTTTTCATTGTTTAATCAACATACTTATCTTGGGAGAGGGTAATTTAAAGGGTTTTTTGTACAACACAAGCAATAGCCAAAATGACAAGGATGATGTATATTTTGCTTCATTTCCACATAATTTTTATTTCTGCTCCCAGTTTTGAAATATAATTCTACTTTAAATTTGAATTCTATTTTGAGTATTTTTGTGTTCAGGAAAAAAAAGGTGAGTTTGGGGACATGGTGACATTAATGAAATCATTGAGTTTTTTTAAAGATTTGTATGGATTAACTTGAATGATTATTCACATTATAATTTTTCAAACATTTATCAAACATCAGGCACTGTTATAAATGCTAAGGTTACTAAAAGAGGTCAAAGATAGTCCCTGCCTTCAGGGAGCTTACAGACTAATGGGGAATAATGATAGGTAATAATAAACGTTGATAATTCTCCAATTCTAGTATTTTATTATATACCTAGGGCTATTTAGAGATGTTCATTTATAGCATTGGGATGTTCTTTCAGCCAGTTCATGGGAAAAATGTGAAATTCTGATTTGTAAATCTAGTCATGAAGTTATATCTTGATGAGTGATCAGGAAAAGCTAATTTTATTTTTTTAAATCATACAGTAAAATGTTGCACAATTTCTAACAATTCTTTGTATCATCAGTTTTGATTACCAAGTAAAGTCTCCATAATAGTAGTCTTTCTGTAACTTCTAGTTGTGATGAGCGCATCATAAACACCTCTGACTGGATAAAGAAATCTGTATGTTTCAGTCATGTGTTTAATGCTACTTTGTAGACATGACTAAGATCATTCTGATACCATCAATAGAGTGCCTTATGATTCCATTTCTTTTTTTGTTTTTTTGTTTTGGTTTTTTGGAGGGAGGAAAGTAGGTCAATTGGGGTTAAGTGACTTGCCCAAGGTCACACGGCCAGTAAGTGTTAGGTGTCTGAGGTTGAATTTGAAGTCAGGTCCTCCAGACTCTAGGGCCAGTGCTCTATTCACTGAGCCACTAAGCTTTTGATTCCATTCTTACTCCTAAACTTTACTGGTTTAATTTTGAGAGAAACCTCCATAGGTACATTTGAAAAATTCCATGAGTATATCTGTTATCAGACTTAACTTTTTCATAAGGAGGTAATGTATGCATGTTATAGAACTATACATGTGGGGTTTTTTTTTACCTATTTATCATGTGATATTAATCTTCTTTGCCTTTATTTTTTTTGATCAGGAAGTGTTAATCATTCTGTAACTGCTTTAAGGTAAGGGACACTTTGCTTTAAAAATAAAATACAAATTTTGTTAGGATAGTTTCCAAATGTAATGTTATATTTCACAATTAAAAATGTTTGACAGAGCATATTGAATGAGGATTAATTGACATAAATGTGATCCTACCATCTACTATTGATTACAGGAGGCTAATTAGTCTTAACAATAAGTGAGCTGATTTTCCCCCTCTTTGATTAGGATATATACAATTTGTCTTCTTAGTATAATGACCAAGTTTTAGCATAGTCTTCATCCATTGTTTCAATTTAATATTGAAGTTAAATCCAAACCTGCAGACTCACTTTTCTTAGTTTCTTTTATTTATTCCTGTGGTTTAATGATTCCAAGTGACATTTTTACATCATTTGGAAAATGTTTTCTGAGATGGAGCTATTAAACGTAGTTTCTTTGGTACTATTTTTTCTGGTTGAATTAAATAGCTTAATGTCATCCAATTATATAAACAAGTTAGTAAGATGTCTACTTTCAACTTCTTCTTTAATTTGAAGGCCATATTTAGTTAAGTATAAGAGAAATAATAAATAAAGAAATAAATTAGTAACAAATAATAAATTAATAAAATTATATATATGTATATATACATATGTGTGTATATATGTGTGTATATATATATATATATATATATATATATATATATATATATATATATATATATGTGCATATAAACACCCACTAACATTGCCATAGGACACTGAAAGAGTGTGAGTAGTATCCAGACGACATCCTTGTCTACCCACCACAATCCACTCAAGTGAATATAGGTGTGTATGCTGTTGTTGTTATTTATCCTTCATTTTGAAAAAGACAATTGACACTACAAATGAGTCATATCTTGACTTGCCTACCAACTGTATAGTGTGTATGTGGTCTTTAACATGTGTATATTTGTATGTGATATGTGTGCATATGGACAATTGGTCTATAGCTGGAGCGGTAGTTGCTATATTTATTTGAATAGTAAAGAAATTACTTCTTTTAAGAAAGTGTTAAGAAATTAATTTCTATTCTATTTCTATTTCTAATATTTTTTCTATTCTATTTCCTCCTATTAAGAAATCATAAATCAAAATGTATATTTGAGAGAAAGATAGCAAAAGACTTTGGTCCCAATTTATGAACAATTTTGAATCATTTGGATCAATATGTACAGATTTATTTGGCCTGCTCACTTTCAGTTCTGCCAAAAATCTAGAATTTCAATCATCTCCCTTTATACAACTCTTCTGCTGTTCATTGATTTAATTGGCTGCAAGCTTTCCCTTTTTCTTTTGGTTCAATTTGTTCCTTCATTGTTTTGAATTTCTTGTGCCCATAGACATGACCAGCAATATCCCACATCTTTCTTCTTCAGCCCTTCTCTCTCCTATGGATTTTTTTTCTTCATAAATCTCTATTGAGAAGTTTTTGATTGGTGTTTTTTTTCTGTCATTTATACTGCTTTGACTCTGTATCAACTTTAACCTTTTAATTTTTGCTTAATCTAGAATGTCTGATATGCCTTTGTTTTCCAAATTCTGTTTGGCATACTCTTTTTTCTTGCTGTTATTGCCTCTAAATGGGATTTGTGGTGTTATTATTTTTCTGCTATGCATGATACCCAGATAGAAATATAATATTTCTGTGCCTTTTCTTGGATCTTCAATGGCTCTCTAAAGTCATTTCTGCTATGATGGTTTTAATATATTTGCTTTTTTTTAAAGACCATTTTAATAACTACCTTTTAACCTTAGGTTCTTGCTGCAACAATGGCTGCCTCATGTTTAAATGTGCTTAGACCCTGAAATATTTTTATATTTTCTGTGAAATATTGTGGGAACATCTTTACATTCATTATGGATGCATGCTTCAGGAATGTGTTTTTTTATTCCATTCTAAATTTGCCCATCTTTTTTTCCCAAAATTTGGAAGCACTTCAATTTTTGTCACACATTTTCTTCTTATGTGTAATTTATAGAGGTGAAATAATGATGTTTTATCATGTCTTGTTCTTCAATGTTTCTCTCTTCAGATTTTTGTAGCTTTTTCAGTAAATCTAGCCTAGCAACAGAAATGGAGTTGTTCCTTATAATTGACCTGCAATGGTCAATTATGTATTGTTGTTTCATTTTGAGCTAAGAGTACTGTTAACAAAAAATAGCATAGAGGAGGGAGCCAAGATGGTATATTAGAGACAACCATCTAGCTGATCTCTTTCAATATTCTCCTCTAAAAAACATTAATGGTGTAAATCAAATTTCGGAACAGCAGAGTTAACAGAAGGTTGGTAGTGAGATATTGTTGCCCACCTGAGCCCTATCTAGAGCCCACACATGCCATAGCAGCAAGAGGAGCCATAACAGCAGCAGCAGATGGGTGGGTCTTGTGGGGGTGGGGGTGGAGGCAGACTTCAGTGAGTAAGAAGTCTGGACAAATGGTCAGAAAAAGATTACAGGAAGAACTTTTATTGGAACTGTGAACAACTGGTGCTAATTGGCAATTCTATTACCCGTACACCACTCCTGGTCACAGTTCCAGAGTAGAGAGGAGCTCTGGTAGTTGCTCACAAGGGAACAGAGACCCTGGTCACAGTACCAAAGCAAAGAAGGACACTACTGCTTCTGGCTACAGGGGCCCAGGGGCCCCTCTTGGTTAAAGACCACAGCATAGACTGGGAAAGAAGTGACGATACTTCTCCCAAGATTATACCACCTGAAACTTGTCAGATCCTAGAAATAGCTCTGAAAACAGCAGCACAAAAAGCCTGAAGCTTAAGACCGTGTCTCTCCATCCCCAGGTATGTAGAGCCCAATTTTAACAAAATTCAAAGTAAAAAAAAACAAAAGAATGGAAACAAGAACATGCAACATTAAAAGCTTCTTTAGTGGCAAGGAAGACCAAGATATGAACTCAGAAAAGGACAGTGTGAATAAAAGACATTTTTAAAAGGCTTAAAGAAAAATACTACTTGGACTCAAAGCCACCAAGAAGTCTTGGGGGATGAAAGAGAGAGAGAGAGAGAGAGAGAGAGAGAGAGAGAGAGAGAGAGAGAGAGAGAGAGAGAGAGAGAGAGAGAGAGAGAGAGAGAGAGAGAGAGAGAGAAAGATTCTCTCCTAGTATGTGGAAGCTGACTGAAAACTGAATTGGAGTTTTCCTGAGACAATAATCTGGTGAAGGCCACACAGAAGGCCAATATTCCTGCGGGGTCTTAGAGCCAGTTAAACTGCTGGAAGACTGAAGAAGCATGAACAGGATTAGACTTTATTTGTTCATGGCCTGCCTGATCCTTGAGTTCCAGGCAAGAGAAGTAGTGAAGGGTCTGAGATGTTCTGAACCCTGTGAACTTCAGTGTGTGCCAGGAATTGCTCTGAGGACTGGGCAAGGACCTGGGAGCTGCTGACTTCTGAATCCAGGTGATTGTTTGAAAGATTCAGGAGAGAGATGGAACCATGGAAGGGGAAGCAGGGAATCAGGGAGACCACCCAGAGTCAAAATGAAGAAAAGGCCTCCCCTTGGATGAGACTGAGGTTTGCTGGAAACCAAGGGGTGGAAAGTTTGTGTGGTTTTAGCAGTTTCCACATTTAAGAAGTGGAAGGCTTGGAATATGATACTCTGAAAAGCAAAGTAGCTAGGATTACAACTACATACCCAGGAAAACTGAATGCAATCCTTCAGGAGAAAAATAAATAAATAAAGGGTTTTCCAGCATTCTTGATGAAAAGACAAGAGTTGAATAGAAAATTGGCATTCGGGGGCGGCTAGGTGGCGCAGTGAATAGAGCACCGGCCCTGGAGTCAGGAGTACCTGAGTTCAAATCTGGCCTCAGACACTTAACACACACACATACAAAAAAACTAGCTGTGTGACCTTGGGCAAGTCACTTAACCCCAACTGCCCTCCAAAAAAAAAAAAAAAAATGGGCATTCAGAAGCAGTACTCAAGGACAAAACGGTAAACATGAAAGAGTAATCATGAGGTCATTAGGAAGTCAATATAGTTAAATTGTTTAAATTTTGATGTAAGGAAGAGGATACATGTAACTCCTAAGAAATTTATCATTCTTAAGGGAGTTAAAAGGAATTTACATATACAGAGGGCATGGGTATGAGTAAATTATGTTGGAATGATCACCAAAAAATGGAATGAAAAAGAGAGATGCATTTGTGAGAACAGGGAAGGAGA
This sequence comes from Pseudocheirus occidentalis, assembly GCA_028646575.1. NCBI lineage: Eukaryota > Metazoa > Chordata > Mammalia > Diprotodontia > Pseudocheiridae > Pseudocheirus > Pseudocheirus occidentalis. The sequence continues at coordinate 40,242,517 of CM053593.1, read as the reverse complement.
GGTAGAAGTGGGGAAATTTTCTCAAAAAGGAAGAACGCAAAGAATATCTTTTAAATTAGAGGAGGAAATGTGGGATAGTGGGCAATACTTGAACTTCACTCTCATCAGAATGGGTTTAAAGAAGGAAAAACATACACATGCAATCACTTAGATGTATACAAAATGTAACTTGGTCAATAGTGAAATAGGTGGAGAACAGAACAAGAAAATGCTACAGGATAATAGTGAAGTCATGTTCATTGATACAATGGTTAGAAGTGAAATAGACTCAAGGAGTGTGTGTGTGTGTGTGTGTGTGTGAGAGAGAGAGAGAGAGAGAGAGAGAGAGAGAGAGAGAGAGAGAGGGAGAAGGAGAGAGAGAGAGAGAGAGAGAAAAGAAGAAGAAGAAGAAAAAGAAGAAGAAGAAGAAGAAAAAGAAGAAGAAGAAGAAGAAGAAGAAGAAGAAGAAGAAGAAGAAGAAGAAGAAGAAGAAGAAGAAGAATGGGTGGAAGAAAATACACAGTTGGTAAATTGGTATTCAAAACTGGGAATGTGAATGGGGTGAGGTTATCCATAAAACAGAAGCAGAGAGCAGATTGGATTATAAGCCAGAATTCAAAAATATGTTGTTTACAAGATACACACTTGAAATAGAAAGAGTTAAACTAAAGACCTATAGAAGAATAAGGTATGCTTCAGCTAAAGTTTAAAAAGGCATGATCTCAGTCAAAGTAAAAGTAAAAATCAATCTATTTAAAAGAGATAAGCCAAACTACATTATGGTAAAAGGTAGCATAGACAATGAAGAAATATCACAATTTTTACAGCAAATTTCTCTGATAAAGGTCTCATTTCCCAAATATATACTGAGTATAGGACTCTGTCAAATTTATAAAAATAAGAACCATTCCCCAAGCAATCAAAAGTGAAATGATATAAACATGTAGATTTCAGAAGAAGAAATCGTAGCTATCTATAGTCATATGAAAAATATCCAAATCATTATTTTTTATAATTAATTTTTTATTTTCTTGTTTACATCATTCCTTTCCATGACATTTTGAGTTACAAATTTTCTCCCCATCTTTCCCTTACCCCTAACCCCAAAACAGCAATCCCACTGTAAAGCTCCTCCCCCATCTGATCTCTTTTATGCCCTCCTCCAATGATACTCTAACTTTCTGGTAGGTCAGGGAGGGTCTCCCTACCACAGTCCCTGTATATCTTAATTCCCAGTTGAACGTAGTTAATAATAATAACAATTATATACATATATATACGGATAGATATATATGTGTGTGTATGTATATATGTTTTGTTTTGTTTTGCTTTTTAACATTAGATTGTAGAGCTTTAAATTCTAGATTCTTTCAGTTCCTCTCTTGTCACCCACCCCCACTGGAAGGACAAGCAATTCAATACAGGTTGTACACGTGTAATTATGCTGGACATCTCCACAGTGGACCTATTGTGAGAGGCTGATTATATGTCCTTCCTTCCTATCCTATCCCCTCCCTTGTTCTATTCTCTACTCTGTCCCTGTCCCTTTACTGAAGTGTGTGCTTCCAGGAACCCTCCCCCAGAACCTGCCCCCCCCCATCATGCTGCCTCTCACCCAAATTATTATTGATTAGAAAAATGCTATAAAACTATGCATACATTTGATGTGGCAATACTACAACTAAGTCTGTATCCCACAGAGATTAAAGCAAAAGAAAAAAGGATGTGTATGTACGAAAATATTTATAGAAGTTTGTGTGTGTGTGTGTGTGTGTGTGTGTGGTGACAAAGACCTGGAAATTTGGGGGATGTTCACCAGTGGGGCAAAGGCTGAGTAATTTGTGGCATATGATTATAATGGAGTACTACTGTGCTATAAGAAATGATGAGAAGGGTGGTTTCAGAAAATCATGACAAGACATATATAAACTGACACAAAGTGAAATGAGAAGAACTGGGAGATAATTTTGCATAGTAACAGCCATGTAATGATGAAAAACTGTGAAAGACTTGGTAACATTAATGAATATAATGATCTGAGAAAATTCCAAAGAACTCATAATGAAACAAATGATACCCACATCCAGAAAGAGAACTGATGAACTCCAAAAGAAAACTGAAGTATAATTTTCTTTATTTTTCTTGCTTTTCTTAAAATATGGCTAACATGGAAATGTTTTCTGTGATTTCACATGCGTAATTGATATCATGTTGCTTGCTTTTTCAGTGGGTAGGTGAGTTTGAGAAAGGGAAAGAATTAGGAACTCAAAATTTAGAAGGAGCATGTTTTAAAAATAAATAATAAGATGTTAAAAAAAATAAGGGTGGTTACATGGTATAATACCAGTCCTGGAGCCAGGAAGACTTCCTGAGCTCAAGCCTGAACTTAGACATTTACTACTTTCATGACCCTAGACAAATCACTTAACCCTGTTTGCCTCAGTTCCTCATCTATAAAATGAGCTGGAGAAGGAAAAGGCAAACCACTCCAGTTTCTATCTTTGCCAAGAAAACCCCCATAGGGGTCACAGAGAGAGACATGACTAAAAAGATGACTGAGCAACAACAAATCAAAATAAACATTTGTTGACTGAGAAGCATTTTTTCACTTCATTTTCTATATGCCCTGTACCATAATTATATGCCACATAATAAATGCTGAATAAATTTTAATAATTAGTTTAAAGCTCTTGCCCATAACTGGTCAAGTCTGTTTTTGATTTTGTTGTGATATCATCCTGGCACATAATGAAAGTATCCCAGACTTTGGAGTCTTTCATCACCACTCTTGGTTTGCCCTCCATAACAGAGCCATCCATAACAGCCTGTTTCCAGTAGGTGTTATATTAGTACATCTTATTTGCCTTACTTGCCTTCTTGTGGTATCAAATATCAAATGACTTCCACTTGTTTTGCTCTCCTCTATTTCAAGTCTATAATCATGATAGGTTTTTGAAGGGCCAGTCTGAAAACCTATGTTTCTCTGTCTGTTTTAAGGAGCACTAGAATCACAGTGAATAGGAACTTTACTCAGCAGTATTCCCAGAAACCCAATTTTTGACATTTTAAGTTACCTACAAATGCCCTCACAGTCACTATAATGGTCTCAGGGTATGCAAAGTTGTGTTGTATATCAACCTAGGTAAAATCCTCCAATTTTGGCATTGCTCCCCCCCATGACACACACATCACATGGATGATGGATGAGTGATTACTTCATGTTCTACTACATTAAATTACATTTCCAGGGAAAAAGGTATGACAGAGACAGTGTCTCACAAAGAACATGATCTAAAATACACACATTAGAAATACTCCAAAATAATTGAATTTGTTCCATAAATCATGTTTGATTGAAATTGGGAATCTCAATTCACGGATTGCTAAAGAACAAAATAACTCTAGTTCTTTGTAAAGATAACTGGTACATACAATAAGATATGCAAGTATGGTTTCAGTAAGAAGAAAAACACATTTGTTTCCTTGCCCAGTCAGCAGGCTTACCCTAAAGATGTTGACTTGGCAGCAATGTTTTTCATTAGTTACACTTGGGAATCAGCATTTCCATTGATAAATATAAAGCAAGCATCAATGCCAAATTTGAATCAAGATTGAATGTTGTGATTACCTCCATCTCTAAAATGTATTAACCTACTTTTAGGAAATTTTAATATTTTCATCATGGACAAAATATGACATGTTTTCCATCCACATAAGTGAATAAAACTCTTGCTCATTAAATTCAATGAGTTATCAGACATAACAATACCAAACATCATGGGATTTGACTCAAAAGGAGCCTCAGAGTCCACATAGTTAAGCCCATACCTGAAAAGAATTACCCCTACAGTATGCCATACAATTGGATATCCAACTTATGCTTGGAACATTTTCAAGAAGGCAGTACCCACTACCTCCAGAGGTAGTTTATTACAGTAATAGAAATAATAGCTAACTTTGATATAGCATTTAATGTTTACATAGGAATTTACAAATATTAACTCACTTTATCCCTATAAAATCCTGGAATATAGGCACTATTGTTATCCTAATTTTATAGAGAGCAAAGTAAGGCAGAAAGAGGTTAAGTGACTTGCTCAGTCATACAGCTAGTAAAAATATGAGGACAGATTTAAACTCAGATTTCCCTATATCCAGGTCCAGTAATCTACCCACTACGCAGTGGTTAGCCAGAATTCTTAAGGAACTTTTCTTGACATAAACCCACCTACTAAGCCTACCAGCTTCTTCCCTTTGAGGCTTAAAAGAATATATTTAATTCCTTTTTGTCAGGTATTTGCCCTTCAAATATTTAAAGTAACTACCCTGTGGATTTGGAATCTTCCTTTTTTTCCCTGCAAGCTAAAATATCCTTATTTCCTCCAACTCCTATGAAATATCCTCAAGGCCCTCTATTATTCTGTTTGTCTTTCTCTGGACGACATGAATCTTTCCAATATCCTCCCTAAACTAATATGCCTAAAAATGAATACAATATTATTATATATGTACCTTGATGAGGTTATATTTTTCAAAAGTACTATTACTACTTAATTCCTGAGAGCCAAGCCGTCTTTATTTTTTTTTCAAATATCTGGAGAGGCTTTTGGGGTGAGGATTCTGGAGAGATGAGGAGTAGGTCAGAAAATTACAAACTCTCAAAATCTTTCCCCCACAAAACAGTTAAAATACCACGATAGGGCAAAATGTGGGTGTAGATAAATAAGAACAGGAGCACAACCCAGTCCTCTTGGGACAGTTTTAGATCAGAAGAAATATCCCAGGATGAGGTTTGGTCCTTGTGAAGAGTAAATACCTCCAGGCTAGGTTCCATTTCAACAGCAAGCAGCAAGCCTCTTAAACAAAAAGCAGAAAGACCTGGGGTTAGTTCACTCAAGAGGCTGCCTCTGCCCCACCCAGTTTTTAGTTTTATCCCTGAAACTTTGAGGGGAGCTGGGTTTCTGAGCCCTGGAAGATGGAGGGAGCTTCAACTGACCAGGAATGCCAGATACAGCTGTGCTGCAAAGAGTGGTGGTGGAGGCAAGAAGGAAACAGCACATGCCTGGTGAGTGCAGAAGCAGTGGGGCAGAAAGCCACTGGCTGTGGGCACTTACAAGAGGCTGGATGGAGGTTTGGCTTTGTTTTCAGGCTAGAGGAGAGAACTGAAGTTCTGGGCTAGATGTACCATTTATCATAGCCAAGGGATAGAGATGACTAGAAATAAATTATCACCACAAAAATAAACAAATAAATAAATGCACAGGCAAAAAAGAAAGAATTCAACTACAGAAACCTATCATCTGAATAGAGATGACCAGGGTTCATCTTCAGAGGAGGAAGATGAAGTAAAGAAACACCTGAAGAGTTACATCAAATGGCCACCTGCCCAAAAAGAATTTATAGATGACCTTAAAAAAAACTTTAAGAATCAAATGAGAGAAATGGAGGAAAAACTAAAAAAGAAAATAAAAATAATCCAAGAAAAATTAGACATGTAAGAAAGTCAACCAACTAGAAAAGGAGATCTAGAACCTTTAGGAAGAAAATGACACCCTGAAAATTAGAATTGGCCAGAGAATTTATAAGAGATGAAGAAATGATTAAACAAAATATGAATAATGAAAAAATGGAAAATGAAACATAAGAAAAACAACAGATTTGGAGAATAGATGAAGAGAAAATATAAAAAATAATTAGACTAACTGAAAGTTATGGTCAAAAAATAATCTTGATACAATAATACAAGAAATAATTAAAGAATGTCCTGAAGCATTAGAACAAGGGGGGAAAGTAGAAATAGAAAAAAAAATCCATCAATCACTGCTTAAAAGAGATCCTATGAGAAAAACTCATAGGAATATCATAGTCAAATTGCAAAATCCCCAGCTCAAGGAAAAACTATTAAAAAGTATCCAGATTAAAATCATTTAAACATGATGGTACCACAAGTAAAAGTACACAAGACCTAACAGCAGAGATGTTAAAGGACTGCAGGTCTTGGAACACAGCCTACCAAAGAGCTGAAGTGGGACTCCAGCCCAAAAATATCATATCCTGCAAAGTTAATTATTCTCTTGAACAAAAAAAAAAATAGACATTTGGTAAACTCTCAGATTTTCAGGATTATTAAAAAAAACAGAACTTAATAGAAGATTTGCACATAAAAAAGACTGATTATAAGAGATCTATAAGGACGGACTGTTTACTTTTTATATATGTAAAATTAGTAATAATTGGTAGTTCATAAAAAAAATTGGGAAAAATGTGGGCATGATATGAATTGAAAAAGTAAAACCATTTATGAACAGCTAAAAAGAATAATTATTTCATATAGATGAGGTGCAAGACTAAGAACTGATACATAATAGGATTTAGATAGTGGAGGAAGACTGGTAGTTCTGGTAACCTACTTACATCAGAAATTGGTGCAAGAGGGAACACTATATATATATATTTTAAGAGTATAGAAGTCTTCTAAATTCAGAAGAAATAAAATGGTAGGGAAATAGGGAGGGGGGAGAGGACAAGGGAGGGATCTTTAGAGGGGAGGGTGAGAAAATATATAAATAAGGGTATAGACGAGTGTTTAGATTTATGGGAATGGGAGAATAGGGGAGGGATAATTGGAGGGGATAGTCAAGTCATAGAAGGGTGAGGAAATGGGAAAAATAAAGCAAATAAAGCAGGAGGGATAGGAAACAAGAGATGTGCATATACATAAAAACAATAATCAAGAATAGAATAGTTTTGGGAATATATATATGAGTGTGTGTATATAGAGAGCTATGGAGAAATATATCTAAACTGTATTGTAACTTTCTGGTGGGAGGGGGAGGGTATGTATATACCTATAGCTATGGAGAAACATGTCTAAACTTTACTGTGGCCTTCTGGAGGGAGAGGTTAGGAGAAGGAAAAAAGAACAAAGTAAAAAAGTACACAACATAGAATGAAAGGAAACTCACAAGGAAGCAAAGATGGACAATTCTCAAGACAGTGAGCATTATTTATCATATAGGCTTTCTTTTTTTTTAATTTAGTTTTTATTTGTTTTCTTGTTTACATTATTCATTTTCATTACATTTTTTGAATTACACATTTTCTCCCCGTCTTGCTCCTGCCCCAACCCCATAACAGCAATCCCACTGT
>CM053593.1:40185038-40234889 GCA_028646575.1 Pseudocheirus occidentalis | reverse complement strand
TTCCTCTTTCTCATGTTGGCCAGTCAATTAATTGGTTGGTTGTTTTAGGTCTGTGAAACTTTGCTTCCAAGGGGGGAAGCTCTGTTCCAAATCGCTGGGGTTTTCCCAACTGCCGGAGCTATTAGGGGGGTGTTGGAAGTCCCCCCAGCTTTGGCTTGCTGAAAGTGCACCCCAGGACCACCACCCGAGACCACGATCTGGATCCAGGCCACTCAACACAAGAACACTTAACCCGGATCAATCAATTCAGCCCCCCTGCGGAGTCCGCAGGCCAGGGGCTCTGAAGCAGCCTGGTGGGGGCCACTGCTGCTGGTTCCAGTAGTTCCCCTCCCCCACTGCTTCCTTGCCGGGGGGAGGGGGGGTAGAATGGCCGAATTGCTTTATCCCCCCCAATTAAGTTTCAAAGTTTCAGCTTTCACTAACCGTCTCTGACCGAAGCTCCCCTCAGGCCAGTCTGCTCCTCGTGGCCACCGTGGGGCCTTGCCTGGCCGCATGGTTTTGGGCTGGCCGTTCTCTGCTCCGCTGAGGTGCGAGCTGCGCCTCTCCGTCCTGCTCCTCAGGCCTTGGCAGATATGGGGGTGCTGGAGGCTGTAGAACCGCTGCAGGCTGGCTGCCGGCCTTGGCTCAGCTCCTTCCCACCGTCCCAAGCCTGGCCGTGGTCTCAGCTTCCGGCTGTTCCAGCCTTTGCTCCTGGAGGCCACATGAGCCCCTGCTGCCGAGCTGCCTTCAGCGAGAGCTGTGTTCTCTGTATTTCTGTGAGTCTGAGAGTCCTAGGCTTTCCTAGACTTTGTCTGGGCTCATATTTTCTGGATGTTTAGGGTGGCGGTGTGGCATCTGCGGGACCTTGCTGCTTCTACGCCGCCATCTTGGCTCCGCCCCCATATAGGCTTTCTTGAGATGAAAATTTATTGTTTTACGTGAAGAATCCTCTCTTATGTCCTGCTAAGCACATGACATGATTTTATTTCTTTCTAATTTTGTATTTAAGTTCCAATATTTAAGTTTATGATATGTTTGTGTTTCTTTTCTCTATTCTTTACTTGTGTTCTGGCATTTGAGTCTAAAAACATTTTTGGAGGAAAAAACAATTATCTGTTATTCTATCCGGATTCAAGTTGATGGGCAAGCAGAGCAGTAAGAGTGGAGATGTTATCAACCAAAGGGTCAATCAAAAATGTTAAGGTTATCTAACCAGAAGGGTTGTAAACTGTTCAAAAAGAAGATTCAAAAATGAATATGTATGTGTTCTTTTAATGCATATTTAGATGTTTAATATTTTCATTTAAGGGTAAAGACATTATTTTTCCTATACATTCATTTTCATATTCCTTAGACTTCAGCAATTCAGAATGAGAAGTGAATATAAACTTTCCAAGTTACATGAAATTTAAAAGAGTAAAGTTAGGAAAGGTACTAAGAATTTCTTTCATTGACTAATAGAGATCAAAAGGAACTTAGAGATGATCTAGTCATCCATCTTCACTTCACAAGTGAGGAAAATTAGTTCCCAGGGGGTTAAACTACTTATTCAAATCACATAGCTAGTTAATAGGAGAATTAAAGAACAGAATTTAAGTCCTTTCATTACTGATATAGGATATTTCTTTTTGCACCATATTGTTCCTCCTTTGGAATTCAAACCACTTCCATTCAATGATGTTCTAAAATTACAATCTAAACTGAGTCAAATTTATAAGAATACAAGTCATTCCCCAATTGAAAAATGGTCAAAGGATATGAATAGGCAGTTCCCAGATGACGAAATTAAAGCTACCTCTAGTCATATGAAAAAATGGTCTAAATAATTATTGACTGATTAAAGAAATGCAAATAAAAACAATTCTGAGGTGCCACATCACACCTATCAAATTAGCTAACATAACAAACAGGAAAATTATAAATGCTGGAGAAGACATGAGAAAATTAGAACACTAATGCATTTTTTTTGGAGTTGTGAACTGATCCAAACTTTCTGGACCACAATTTTGATCTATGTCCAAAAATGTGCATACCCTTTGACCCAGCAATATCACTTCTTGGGCTATATACCCCAAAGAGATCATATAAATGTGAAAAGGAACCACATATACAAAAATATTCATAAGCTGTTCTTTTTGTGGTGGCCAAGAATTAGAAATTAAGGATGTGCCCATCAATTGGGGCATGGCTAAACCAGTTGCATATGAATGTAATAGAATACTATTATGCTATAAAAATAATGAATAGGCAGACTTCAGAAAAACTTGGAAAGACTTATATGAATTGATGCTGAGTGAGAGGAGCAGAACCAGGAGAACACTGTACACAGTAACAGATACATTGAATGGTGACTAACTTTAATAGACTTATCTCCTCTTAACAATGCAAGGATCTAAGAAAACTCCAAAAGACTCATGATGGAAAGTACTATCCACATCCATAAAAAGAACTATGGAGTCTGAATGCAGCTCAAAAGCATTTTATTTGCTTTCTCTCTGTCTCTGTCTCTCAGTCTCTGTCTCTCTGTCTCTGTTTCTCTCTGTCTCTCTCTCTGTCTGTCTCTCTCTGTTTCTCTCTCTGTCTCTCTCTCTCTGTCTCTCTCTGTCTCTCTCTCTCTCTCTCTCTCTCTCTCTCTCTCTCTCTCTCTCTCTCTCTCTCCCTCTCTCCACCTCTCTTTTTCATGGTTTTTTCCCATGGGTTCTAATTCTTCTTTACATATTTCATGCCATGTTGTGGTGGGCAGAGGAGAGAGACGAGGAGAAAATTTGGAACTCAAAATCTTAGGGAAGTCAATGTTGAAAAGAAAATAAAAGAACAATCTTAGATTTCTTTGTCAGCATAAATGGAATGGTCATTTCTATGATTTGTGTAATGAACATTCCATCAGATAATATAAATTTTAAGTATGTTATTGTGACTGATATTACATTAATAATATATGATGATGTTGTTGTTCTTCAGTTGTTCATTTGTTACTGACCCTTTGTAATGGCATGGACTGCAACATGCCAGGTTCTTCTAAACTCCATTATCTTATAAACTCTGTCTAAGCTAATGTACATTGTTTCCATGACACTATCTCATCCTCTATTGTCCCCATTTCCTTTTGCCTTCAATCTTTTCTAGCATCAGGGTTTTTTCAATGAGCTCCATTTTCTCATTATGTGGCCAAAGGGTTTAAATGTCAGCTTCAGTATTTCACCTATTGAATAGCCTAAATTGGTTTAATTAAGCATGGACTGATCTGATATTACTGTTCAAGAGACTCTCAAATGTCTTCTTCAGCACCACAGTTTGAAAGCCTTGATTTTGTAGCATTTAACTTTCCATATAGTCCAATTCTCAGAGCCATACATTGCTACTGGGGTGGGGGGGAAATCTCTTTGACTATATAGACCTTTGCAATCAAGGTGATGTTTCTGCTTTTTAGTAAACTTCTAATTCAATTCTAATAAACTTCTAATTCAATATTCTAACTGTCCTTGTCAGGGTAAGTAGAACATTGGTTATGATACTACATCTTGCTTGGAATATCTATGTATATCTATTTGTCTGGATAGATAGATAGATAGATAGATAGATAGATAGATAGATAAATTTTGCTACTCTCTTATGGTGCTTGAGAAAATGAGTTACTGTTTGATGAGAAGGCATTAGATGAAAGAATTTATTCCCCCTCCATTATACAGGAGCCCAAGATAATTTAACATTTTATAAAGTCAATTCTCTTTATAAAGATATATGATGTGGCAAAGATCCCAGTAATAGGGTTAAGACACTTCTAATCCCTGCCAATTTGACTGAGTAATGGACTGACTTTGGCACTCTGCATGCGGGTTAAAATAATGCTAGTGAGAAGCAAAGAGAGGAGATTGAAGAAGCATGATGCTGTAACTTTTCTTTAAGGAAAATGTTTCAAAATATAGCTATTTTATCCAATCAAAACTCATTTTGATAATATATCAATAATCAAAATGATAATTTTGATAATTTTTTAAAATTTTTCTGTAAGAATCAGTACTAATGAAATTTTAATTCATTAAGAAAGGGCTTACTAATCTAAATTCCACAGACCCCTCAACCCCTCCCCCAAGAAGTCAATGGATAGTTTTTAGAAGGCCCCTGAATCTGAATGGGAAAATAAATACATCCTTATTTTCACAAACTTCTACCTGAAATTATGGATGTAGATAACACACATTAGTATGAGAAGCTGTCTTTAGGCCTAACCAGACTGCCAATAGTGTTCCTAAAATACACAAACACACACACACACACATACACACACACACACACATTTTGAACACCACCATTAAGGTCACCAGCTCATCCCTGATTAAATACATGTAGATCACTTGTTATGCTCTTTTGACCCTTTAAACCTACTTTCATTTTTTTTTCTTTTTCCCCTCCCTATGGAGATTTAAAGGATTTATTTTAACCTTTCATGTAATACCAAAGCTTCTGCATGGAGGCCTGGAAAGGAAAGCAAATCCAGTCCCTCTTATGCATTTCTAAGCATTGTAGTGACCACAGATACCCAATTAATACATCACTCTTATTATAATTACCATACCTTGCCTATTATCTCCTGTACACTTCCAGAACTTAGTCTCAAAAGACTCAAGTACTCATGAAGGGCCCCTTCTAGCAGATAGAGCCTTGATGTGCTTCTTAGGCAGAAGGAGACTGAAGTACAGCTGTTCTAAAAGAAAAAAGGTAACACTTTGAAGTAACAACCTAGCTAATTAATGCTGAATTCCAGCAGAAATCCTATTCCTCCTGAAGTACTTATGACATCCACATTAATACCAAATGAGCCCATCAGAATTAATGTCCTTGCAATAAATACCAAAGGAGTTGAAAATTATTAGGCCATTGTTATAAAGTGTTACATGGAAAGATGAAAAAAAAGACAGATTTAAAAGGAAAATGGCAATGGTTTGTTTCTGCAGATTGTAGCGAGTGGAATACATATTTATTAAAAGCACAAAGGACATGGGAATGCACAGGCTCAGTTATTCTGCATTTACTCCATTTTGAAATGAAAAGAACCCTAGGCAGGGTCATAATGTGTAATGTCTGAGGTTTCATAAAGCTCAGCTAAACAGGGATAAATTGTAGGGGCACCTTTAATGGGCAGAGTATCAGATTTTGAGATACCAGATCAAAGTTGAAATCGATGCTCTACTGCTTTTGGCCAGTGTGACCTAAAAAGGTCACTTCACCTCTGTGGTCTCAAGAAACATTATCTATAAAAATAATAGGGCAACCCTGGGGGAACTGTAAGGTCTCTCAAGAGAACTTAAGGTGTCCTATGACTCTAGGACTCAATGTCCTCTAGACTTCATGAATCAGTCCTTTTTATAACTGGAACAATATGAAGGCCCTTTTCGTTGTTGTTGTTCATTTGTTTCAGTCATGCCCAACTCTTCATGATGCCATCTAGGGTTGTCTTGAGAGGATACTGGAGTGATTTGCCATTTTCCTCTTTAGTTCATTTCATAGATTAGGCACAGTTAAATGCCTTGCTTAGGGTCACATAGCTAGAAATTGTCTAAGGCTGGATTTGCATTTATGAAGTTAAAGTCTTCCTGACTCCAATCCTGGCATGCTACCCACTGTACCACCTAACTGCCCTACGTGACTCTGACTATATACATAATTCTCCATTTTGTCATTATCAGTTGTTATCATCTTCTTTTCTCTAGCTGTTCACAGTAGGGGCATAACCAAATTTTCTGAAGAAGCACGGTAGCACCAAGGAAAGCTCATTGTGCTTTAAAAGCTTTGGTTAGATCCTAGAAACATAGGTTTAGGGCTGCAAGATACTTTAGAGTTCATTTAACCCAACTTCTTTTTCTATACATGAGGAAACTGAAGATTGGAAAGACTGAGAGTTTTGTGCAAGGTCACATAAGTAATGAGTGGAAGAGACAAAATTACTTCCAACATCTGGTTATCCCTTCTCTTTTTCTTTTCTCCTGGGGGGGAAAAACTCTTTAAAATATTGGACACATGAATAAGCACATTTGCGTTTCTGAGGAGAAGGCTTCTAAGCATAAAAAAGAGAGAAGCTTCTAAAAGAAGATGAGAAAGTACATGGGATTTCCACAAAATTTATAGCCCGACACAAAAACGCAGGATCTTACATACATCCGACTACTCCACTTCCCACATTAGTGGTTAGATTCCAAGTCCCACTAACAAGAACCCATTTCCTATTTGAATTCCTGTTGAACTTGCTTTAATGAATAAGAGGGACTCATTTATAATGAGCACACAACTCCTGAGCTACTTATATAATCCAGAGAATCTGTGATCTCATCAAAGTGGCAACATCCTTCACTGGTGCAGATCTTGCCCACCTCCTCATCATTTCACTCTTCTTGACAATGTTTCATCAATACACCATAGAATATCAATACAATGTGCCTGAGTCAGATCCTTTTCATATTTCGTGAATACTGGAGCTGCACTCAGGTGCTACATTACTCTCACAACTGTACATAATTGACTTACCCACCCCATTGTGTGACATACATATTGTTTTATTAGTTTTGATTTGCTATCCTACCTGTACAGATAATAATACAAAATATAAGCTCTTGACAATGGGGACATTTTTGTTGTTTTGTTTTGTTTTTATAACACTAGTAGTTTTTTAGGACAATTCTTTATTCCATTGCACTGGCAATGCAAAGACAAAAACTAAACAGCCCATGCCTTCAAGAGCACTATGTTCTCATGGACAATGGGGTTAAGAGGTATATTTCAGTCCACTTTTTGTCAGTATTTTTCAGTGTGAATTAGGGAGAATGACTAGATCTCTCCTGATCAGTTTCCTCATCTACAAAATGAAGAATTAAAAAAAAGCATCAGTACTGGACTTGTGACTTCATCCAATTGGGGTAACTCTAGATGAGTAAATTCCCTCTACCTCCTCTTCAATTTATATTCTTAGAGATTTGCCTAAATATAATAGAGCAGTTATTGCTCTAATCTCCACTGCCTGAAAAAAAGGTAAATTACATTCCTTCCCATTCCCCCACAGGTTCTCTGTACCATTAAGGGTATCTAGTCTCTCACTGGCTTATGTAGAACCCTCTGGAGAAATAGAAAGTTAGGAGCAGTGGGATGCATTCATAGCTACAATCCCATTGGACCCAGCAGAGGCACCATAACTAATATGTTAGGGAACCTACAGCACTGGTGATATTTTCACATTTTAGCATTTATTCTCCAGGTGTATGACCATAATGCATTACCTCTATGTCTGTTTATTCTCCCATTGATGTCTGCATATTTGTAGAAAAGTGTGCCCTTGATTTCTGAGGGAACTGTTCTGTTGCATGTCTTCTTATATTGCATTAAATACCTTTGCTTGAATTAATTGATTCCTTCAATTGACAATAGTAAAAGTAGACACATTGGTACTTCATGAGGGATCATTTTGAGTAGATGCAGACTCAAAGCACCCTGAATTGGGGTAGGGGGTGGAGGGGGTGGGGCAGGTGCCACAGGTGCCACAATCCTGTGACTTAAAGATTATTGCTCTTTGCAGCATGCCACATAACATTATGTAAAGCCCAGAACCCTGTTGTAATTGTCTAGTTATCTGGGAAAAACTTCACATTTGCAGTATTGCACTTTTCAAAGGAAACTATATTCTTTGAATATAGCTGTTCTCACCCATCATACTCTCAAGATAGCTATTTTTTGCTTGTACATTAGCTTTAATTAACCAATGGATTTTCATTTTATGGTCTTTACTGTCAACTTCCACCATAGTGCTTGAATGTAGATTCCTTTGTAAAATCTTGATAACAATATTTTCTCAAGTGTTAGGCTATAAATGTCTTACTAAAAAAGGTCAATTGACCTATTATAATTTATTTATTTAATGGTATCATTTACAAGTGATTATGTATCAGATTATTCTTTCCCAACATGCTATTTTCCCCAATACTCCATGTCACTATTATTAGTAACATGCATGTTAGCTTATCAATGAGAATTATTAATACTCATTCATACCTATCAAACGCATCATTTGGAAACATTAATTAATCCTCCAAGTTGAGATACAGCACTTATTCAGAGACCCTAAAGCAGGTGCTTAAAGATCCCATGATCTGCCTCTATCTATGAAGTAAAAGGTATTGGTTCTCTTCCCAGGACTGCTAGTGACATGCTTGGCAATGCACTTATACTTTTTGTGCCTCGATTTCTCCCATCAATTAAATTAAATAATATTGGTTACCATCATGTTAACTCATAGAGCTGCTATGAGCAGTAATAAAAATGGTTAGTAGCACAGTGTTTTGACAGAATGAGGTGAAGTTCTAAGAACATTAAACAGAATTCAATATATATATTTTAATAAGAGAAATATTAAACAGTTGCACAGCTCTATTCTGTCTTCTTTTATTAGTTATGCTTCATCAAAAGCTTATTAAGGAAGTCTGGGTATATATTCCCCACTTAGAGATAAGGAGACCAAGATATACAGAGATAAAGGTAGTGTCTATACTACACTTGAAAAGCAAGCATTTTTAAGATTAAAGTATAACTGGAAATGTTTTAGTATGAAAACCATTTTAACGTACTTATTCTACTTTCTTTAAACCTGAAGTGTAAATCTCCTTCTCTCTCTGTCTCTCTCTGTCTGTCTGTCTCTGTCTATCTCTGTTTCTCTCTCTATCTGTCTCTCTGTCTCTGTATCTGTCTCTCTCTTTCTATCTCCCCTCTCTCTGTTTCTCTGTCACTGTCTCTCTCTCTCCCCCGTCTCTCTCTGTCTCTCTCTGTCTCTGTCTCTCTCTGTGTGTGTCTCTCTCTGTCTCTGTCTCTCTCTCTGTCTCTGTCTCTGTCTTTCTCTGTCTGTCTCTCTCTGTGTGTCTCTGTCTCTGTCTCTCTGTGTAAGTCACTGTCATTTCTAAAAGTCATTGTGTCAAATAACGAGAATGGTCTCCTCCTTCTTTTATTGTTTACTGA
Source organism: Pseudocheirus occidentalis (assembly GCA_028646575.1). Lineage (NCBI taxonomy): Eukaryota > Metazoa > Chordata > Mammalia > Diprotodontia > Pseudocheiridae > Pseudocheirus > Pseudocheirus occidentalis. The sequence continues at coordinate 40,225,916 of CM053593.1, read as the reverse complement.
AGAAAAGGAATTTGTTTGAATGAGTTTCTCAGTTAAGAATGAGTCAGTATAGAATGAGATCACATTTCCTTATCGCTAAATTCCCACTGGTTTATTCTTAACCTGGGCTACCTTATTATAATTCAATCTCAAGAAATGTTGAGACAATTGAAGTCTCCTGCCAGAATTATTAAACTACCCTGAGGAACATAAAATCAGGAAGCCCTCCCATACACTCTGTGTATGATTCCTGAAGAAAAAAACTTCAACATCATACAACATCACACATAAGTTAGACATTAAACTGCATCTCAACATGAGGAAGAATATAAATGTTATGGAGATACGTTGTCCCCATCTTCACCTGCTGTCCATGCAATGGGACCCAGGGGATATAATGATTATTAAGGTAGAGCTACCAAAAAATAGAGCCATTTTGACAGTCATCAGCAATTATGAACTTCAAGAATCACAGGAAATTGAGAACTTCAGTTTCAGAGGGGAATGTTGGATGAAGGAAATGTTCTAAGTCCCCAAAGACAGTGTGCTGTTTAGGTTTCTGCCAGAATGAATTAAGAATTGTATATATCCACAAGGCAAGGTGCTCTCCTTGTGAAAGAAGAAGGTAAAAGGGCAAAGCCATTACCATTGAGCTCTTTGATTTATCAAGAAGAATGATCTATTCATTGAAAGAAAGGAAAGAAATGCATCAAGTGGAAAACAGACAAAACAAATTAAGAAGGTAAAGTACAGAAATCAGATTTGTGTTGGAGGGATGAAGACATGATAGATATGAGTAATGATAGATATAGAAAGAGACAAAGACAGAGGTAGTGATAGATATAGATGTTTTCTCTCTGTCTTTTTCTGGTATCTCTCTATTCATATCTATATACAACTTTATCTATCCTATTGCTGTTCGTCCATTTTCAGTTGTATCCAACTCTTCCAACCCATTAGGGGTTTTCTTGGCAAATATACTGAAGCGATTTGTCATTTGCTTCTCCAGCTCATTTTATACATAAGGAAACTGAGGCAAACAGATTTAAGTGACTTGTCCAGGAACACGCAGTTAGTATGTGTCTGGGACCAGATTTGAACTCAGAAAAATGAGTCTTCCTGAAAGCCCAGAAAATATCACCATAGGACTAACTTTGGAATAGCTAAGCTAGCAGAAAGATGGGGTACAGCGGGCTTATAGCCCAGGAACTCTGGGGAACTAACAGGAAAGACCCCTCTCACTCTGTGGTAGGGAGAGTAGCAGAGGACAGGAGGCATCCTAGAAAACCATCAGCAAGCCCCACCTCAGCAAACCAGAGGGATGTCCTAAGCGTAAGGGTGGTGGAGCAGTCAAGCCCCCCCACCCGGACACCCCCAAGTGCCTCAGCACAGGCAGGGGAACCAACAGACAGTTCAGAAAATCTCTGGGTATGCTTGTGTTCTCCAGAATCCAAATATCTGGTGCTTCAGCATAACTCTAGGAAGCACAACTCCAGGAGGCACAGCTCCAGGCATCAGGCAGACATCCTCCAACAGTCAAACATTCAAGTGCAAATCCAAGTAAGCAGGAGCCAGTGCAAAGCCTGAGTGAGCAGGCATCCCCCAGGGGCCAGACTCCCTACCTACACTCCCAGAGCTCCAGTGTTGCTGACCAAATTCAGCTACAGGTAAGCTGCCAGCCCCAGAACCTCCAACTGAGGTTCCAGTGAACTGTTCTGGGGCACCCAGCACAAGAAGCTTGGGTCAGTGCCCCTGTGCTTCAGCAAGAGAACTCAACTTCAAAAGCCAGGAATTAGGTAAACACCATGAGCAAAAAGCAGAAACAAACAATGACCATAAATTCTTACTATGGGGACAGGGAAGACCAAGGTACAAATTCATAAGATAACAACACAATATAACCATATCTGAAACCTCAAAGGAGAATTTAATCTGGTTCTGGACCCAAAAAGCCTTCTTGGAAGACCTCAAGAAGGATTTTAAAAGTCAAATAAAAGAAGCAGAAGATAAATTCATTAAAAATTAGAATTGGATAGTTAATTGGAAGTTAATGATCCTATGACATATCAAGAATCAGGCAAACAAAAACAAAAGAATGAAAAAAAAATAGAGGAAAACATTAAAAACCTCATTGATGTAACAACTAACCTGGAAAATAGATCAGGATAGACAATTTAAAAGACATTGGTCTACCTGAGAACCATGATGTAAAAAAGATCCTGGGACAACATCTTTCAGGAAATGATTAAAGAAAATTGCCCTAAGGTCTGAGAAGCAGAAGTAGTCATCAAAAGAATCCACTGATCGTCACCTGGAAGAGATCCCAAACTGAAAATGTCAAGGAATATCATAGCCAAATTACAAATTTATCAGGTCAAGGAGAAAATACTGCAAGCAGCCAAAAAGAAAGAATTTAAATATCTTGGAACCATAGTCAATATTACACAGGAACTTTCAGCTTCTACATTAAAAGTTCAGAGAGCACGGGATATGATATTCCATAAAGCAAAAGAACTTGGATTACAACCAAGGATCAACTACCCAGTGAAACTGAGCATAAGCTTTTAGGAGAGGAGATGGACATTCAACAAAATGTGGCACTTCCAAACCTTCATGATGAAAATATCAGTACTGAACAGAAATTCGATCTTCAAATACAAGAAGACTGAAGAGACACATAAAAACGTTTAAAAAGAATGAAAAAAAATAAAAACATGTTGTTACAAAGAGCAAACTGTTTACATCCCTACTAGGAAAGATAACATGTAACTCAAGTATATTGTTATTACAACACTTAAAAGGTGTATACATCGACAAAGGTTGTGGATATAAGCTGACTAGAAAATCTAAGTGGTGAAAAAGAATTGTATTGAGAGAAGAGGAAAGAAGGCAGACAAGGGTAAATCACATCACATGACAAGGCACAAAAGCTATCCCAATAGAGGAAAAGAAAGGAAGAAAATGAACATTGTATACACCTTACTCTCAGATTTGGCTTAAAGAGGGAATAACCTAATCAGGCAGGTATAGATACAGAAATCTAGCTTACCCTATTATAAGTAGGAGGGAAAATGTGAAAGAAAAGAGTGTGTGGATGAAACGGAGGGAAGAAGTAGCAAACATAAAGGGGAATAGAAGGGAGGGGGTTGATAGAAGGAAGGGGAGGTTGAAGGAGGCAATGGCTGAAAGCAAAACTCTAATGAGGATGGAAAGGGAGAAAGGAGAGAGAAAAGCATGTATGGGAAAAATAGGATGGAAAGACACAAATTGTAATCCTGACTGTGAATGTGAATGGGATGAACTCTCCCATAAAACAGAAATGGATAGCAGTGTGGATTAAGAACAATAATGCTACAATATGATGTTTACAAGAAACACACGTGAAACAAAGGCATACACACAGAATAAAAGGAAAAGGCTAGAACAGAAAATATGCTTTGGCTCTGGTTAAAAAAAATCAGGGAAAGCAATTCTGATCTCAGAAAAAGCAGAAGCAAAAATAGGTTTATTAAAAGAGAAAAAGAAGGAAAAAACACATCATGCCAAAGGTACCATAGATAATGAAGTGATATCAATACTAGACATATATGTACCAAGTGGTACAGCATCCAAATTCTTAGAGAAGTTAAAAGAGAAGAAGAAATAGATAACAAAAATATGCTCATGAGGGATCTCAACCTATCCCTCTTGGAACTGGATAAGTCTAACCACAAAAAAAAAACATGAAAGAAGTTAAGGAAATGAATAGAATTTTGAAAAAGTTAGATATGTTTGACTTCTAGAGGAAATTAAATGGTAATAGAAAAGAATACATGGTACATGACACCTACACAAAAAATGACCATGTATTAGGGTGTAAAACCTCACAATTCAATACAGAAAGGCAGAAATAATAAAAGCATCCTTTTAAGATCATGATGCAATAAAAATTACATGTAGTAAAGGGCCATAGAAAGATGGACTAAAAATTAATTGGAATAAAAGGTCAAGAATATCAAGGGGATTAAGAAAAAATATAAAAGAAGGTAAAGTAGTCATGCCAGATCTGAAACTAAATCATAAAGAGGCAATAATCAAAAATATTCGGTACTGGCCAAGAAATAGAGTGGTGGATCAGTGGAATAGGTTAGGTACACAAGACACAGTAGTCAATGATCATAGCAATCTACTGTTTGATAAACTCAAAGTTTTGGGCATAAGAACTCACTATTTAACAAAAGCTGCTAAGAAAATTGGAAAATAGCATGGCAGAAATTAGGAATAAACCAACATCTTACACCCTGTACCAAGATAAAGTCAAAATAGGTACATCATTTAGAAATAAAGGCTGATACTATAAGCAAACTAGGAGAGCAAAGAATAGTTTATCTGTTAGCACTTTGGAGAAGGAAAGAATTATGACCAAACAAAGGGTAGAGAACATTACAAAATGCAAAAGGGATGTTTTTGCTAACATTAAATTGAAAAGATTTTGCACAAACAAAGCCAATGCTAACAAGATTAGAAGGGAAACATCACTGGGAAAGAATTTTTTATAGCCAGTGTCTCTGATAAAGGCCTCATTCCTAAAATACATAGAGAGCTGAATGGAATTTATAAGAATACAAGTCATTCCATAAATTGATAAATGGTCAAAGGATATGAACAGGCAGTTTTCAGAGGAAGAACTTAAAGTTACCTATAGTCATATGAAAAAAAAGCTCTCAATCACTATTGATTAGAGAAATACAAATCAAAACGACTCTGAGATACCCCATCACACTGAACAGATTAGCTAACATAACAAAACAGGAAAATAGTAAATGTTGAAGAAGATATGGAAAATTTGGTACACAAATGCATTGTTGGTACAATTATGAATTGATCCAACAATTCTGGAAACCAATTTGGAACTATGCCCGAAGGGTTACAAAACTGAATGTACCCTTTGACACAGAAATACCACTATTAGTATCCCAAAGAGATCATAGAAAATTGGAAAAGGATCCACATGCCCAAAAATATTTATAGCAACTTTATGTGATGGCAAAGAATGGGACAGAAAATTCAAAACTCAAAATCTTATGGAAATGAATGTTAAAAATTAAAATATACAAACAAATCATTAAAAACAAAAGAGTATCTATCAGAGAACTCTAGGGAAGGGGTAAAATGCAACACATATGGCCTTTCGCTTATGGATGCCAGAGTAATCCCTGTTAAACATGTTAACAATTCTCAATAGACAGGATGGAGCCCTGTTGTAAGGGGCTTTTATGACAAACAAAAGAGTTTTGCATTTGATCTCAGGGTAATAGGGATACATTTGATGAATGAGGAAATGATATTGTCAGACTTATACTTCAGGAATACTAATATGGCAGACAAATTAGAAAGATGGATTTGAGAGGGGAAAGACTTGAGACAAGAATTAGGGGCTCACAGAATTCCTGAGCACTGTCAGATAGCTGAACACTAGCTGAAAGATAGTCTCGCAGCTAAGTCTATATCCCAAATACATATGTGTATATATGTGTATGTGTGTATGTGTATACGTATATATGTATATATGTTTATATACATATTATACATGTACATACCTGTGCATATACATGTATTCACATACACATATATATTAAAAGGACCTATTTGTTCAAAAGAATGTTTATAGAGGCTTTTTTGTGGTGGCTAAGAAATAGAAATTGAAGGAATGCCTATAAGTTGGGTAATGGCTGAACAAGTTTCTATATATATATATATATGTATATATATATATATGTATATATATATAATTGTGAAGTGTATTGTGGCATAAAAATGAAAAGCAGGATATTCTCAGGAAAAAAAATAATAGAAAGACTTACTCAAACTGATTCAAGGTGAAATGAGCAAAACTGGGAGAACATTGTACACCAGGAGAACATTGTACACAGTAACTAAAATATTGTATGATGATCTATTGCAGATAATTCAGTTATTCTCAGCAACACAATGATCTGTGACAACTCCAAAGGATAAATGATGAAGCATACAATTTGCCTTCAGGGAAAGAAGTGAATTGTTTGAACATGGAATGAAGCATGCAACTTTTCCACTTTCGTTCTTGTTCTTTTATCCTAGGTTTCTTGTGCAAAATTACTAATATGTAGATGTCTTACATGATTTTGTATGTAAAAAATATATCTGATTGCTTATTGTCTCAAGAAAGGAGTAAGTAAGAAAGGGAGGGAGGGATAAAATTTGGAACTCAAAACTTTAAAAGAAAAACAAATGTTAAAAATTGTTTTAACATGTACTTTTTGAAAAAATAAAGAAAACTAAAAGATATGTTCTCATCAATAGAAATTATGTTAAAGAAGATGCATTGCCATCTACTAGTGTGACGTATATCAAGGTCACTGGCATTTCCATCTAACTTACAGCAGACAGCTCCTGTATATTTTTCTCCCCTTTTTACAGTGGAACTATTTGAGTCCAAGGGCTGTATCTTCTATTTCTATTCCCAATATTTGAACTTAGTAAGCATTTAATATATAATTTTAAAAAATTTTATTCATTAGTGGAGAGAAGGAAATGGTTTCCTTGTCAACTGGACATTATGTAATTTTAAGGTTCGAAGTCAATCTATTAAAATGTAATAGTTGTAAACCAAGCTTAGTTCATGTTTTTGATGGCTAACTTTATTTGTAATAGACCAACAAAATGATCTTTGGCCTAGAACAGTGGCTCTCAACCTGTGGGTTACGACTCCTTTGGGGGTCAAATAACCCTTTCACGGGAGTCACAGGCATCACCTAAGACCATGGGAAAGCACATATTTCTGATAGTCATAGGAACTGAGATACAGCTCCTCTATCCATCTCCAGGTGGGTCCACCCACATGCAGATATACCCACATACCAATATTAAAGGGTCGCAACATTAGGAAGGTTGAGAACCAATGGCCTAGAACATTTGATAATTCCAACTCTATCAGATTCTACTAGTAGTCCAAACTTTTCCATCTTGGTTATAAGGATAAGGCTATAGACCCTTCTCAACATTTTTGTTTTGTTTTGTTTTCTGAAATTCTTCTCTTGCGTCTAATTTGCCTGCCCAAACTATGACATACAGGCCACTTGCCACGTGACAAAGGTTTTCAGGTGGCCGACAAAAAGTGTAGGGGAAGTTTGTGCAGTTTTCTGCAGGTTGTGCCAGCCTGATCTATCTGCTTTAATCATTATTAACTTGTCAATGTTCTTGTTAATTTTTATTAAAGAAGCATCTTTCTAAGAATTAGAGTTAGTCAAAAGTGTAATGGATTGCCTAAGGAGACAGTGGGGTCTTTAGTCTTCAAGCAAAGACTAGGTAGCCATTTATTGGGTACATTGCCAACAAATTTCATGGTCAGGTATGGGTTAGACTAAATGACCTAGAAAGTTCCTTTCAAGTCCAAGAGTCTATGTTTTCAGAGATTCCTAAAACAAGGTTGATCACAGAAATCTAGATCTCTTACCATGTGGAAAATAACTGGAAATTATGCTTCCATTAAAGCAGCAATGTTGTGACTGATTTCATTTGTTTATCTCAGTGTTGATTCATTGATCTTGTACTGCCTAAACATCCATGTATTATTTTTCCCATAAGTCAAGGTCTAAACATGCTTTCCCATTCTTTTTCTTATTTTTAATTTTTACTCCTAAATGGTCAGGAACTATGTCTTTCATGACATATTGCAGAATTGTGTCAGTGACCTGAGTGAAGTTCACACCTATCATTTGAAAAATACACATTCTTATGCCCCTACTTTCCCCCTGACTTTTTTTTTTCCAATGGAATATCATGAGTCTCTTCTAGTTTTTTAGCTTGTCTCCTATTCTGCTTAACTCTGTCAATTCTGAATAAACCACATATAAAGTGTCATGCTGAATCATGGGTAATATATCTGGGAATGGCATTCACAAACAAATGGATAGTGACTGATACTGTAAATGGTTGAGAAGCCATTTCATATGTGTAACAGAACAGTAAAAATTGGCACATTTAGTCTGGAGAAGAGAAAATCTAAGACATTATAATCGCTGCCTTCAAGTTCTAAAACTACCTTCCTGCAAGATGACTCAGATCTATGCTGTTTGGTGTAGGAAAGCAGGAATTCAGGAAGCCAGGAAAATCTAGATTTTACACAAAGAAAATCATACAATTATCTTTTCTTTAGGGGAAGGCCCTGTTTTTGTCATTGTTGTTTGGTTTTCTTTCATTGTTTTTGTTTTTGTTCTTTTTTTTTCTTTTTAGAGCAAAGAAGCTTCTTCGGTTGGCGGGGGGGGGAGGTGGGATGGGGGGGAAGGGGTTTTCAAATAAACTCCTTGGGAACATTTTAGGGATAAAAATTACAGAAAGTGAGAGATGTCTAAGGGCCCTTCCAAATCTGACATTCTATCCTTCTATATTTTTGATAGGCCCTTAATCTTTTTGAGCCTTAGTTTATTCCTTGATAAGGTATGGAGAATAATAGCAATGATCATATCTGTTTTATAGGGTTGTTTTTAGAATTAAAGTAGATAATTCCTTTTAAATGTCTGTATGTCCATGTAACTTGATAGATAGATGATGGATTTAACAAAACATTTTCAACACATCTTAAGTGCCTATATGTACATGCAAATAATATACAAGCATGTGTATGTGTGCATATTTAACAAAACACTTGAAATTCATAAGCTCCTTTCTTCCTGATAACATATATGAACATAAGTATATACATTTTATACACACATGGACATATAGATATACATGTATGTATGTATGCATATATACACCTGTATGTATGCATTATGTGTATATATAAATATATGCTAAATAAATATATATTTATTTATTTATAATATAAATGTATATATATAAATATATAAATATATTGCTATTGTTAATGCTACTTGGACTTACAAGCAGCTTCTGGGAGTGTGACTACAGACAAGTACTCTAGCATGTTTATTCACCATTAATGAGGCAGCTCCTTCATTGATTTAATGACCATGTCTACTTGGGGCTCAGATGGGGTCCATTTATTTATTGTGCTTCCTAGCACTTAGAAATTCCAGGAAACCTAAGAGCTTCTGAGCAGTATGTATGAATATTGCAATTTCTGGCAAAACATCTACAACCCAAAACCATGGGCTGATTCTTCTTAATGAAATGTTAATGAGGTATCAATTATGGTAGAGAACCAGAAAGTCTTTTCTTTTCTCTTTATAGGTTATATTGTTCCCCACAGATATGGATAATTGAGTGGGAGACAATCCCTCCCTTCTTCTTTCTCTCTTTTCAGATCTTGCCTTGAGTTTCTATTTCTGGTTATCATAGGTATCAAATATGTGGTCCACGGACTACAAATGGCCTACAAACACTGCTGAATACACCCAGAACCAGATGGAAATATAATTGGGAAATATTTAACAAACTAAATGAAAACAGAATACAATATAGATAATATTAATAGGTGGTTTTCTAAGTAAATGTGTGCCTACAGGGACCCTTATGCACAGTTCTATAGCCTGTTTGTATTTGAGGTCAACAAAAGTGAACTAGAAGAAAGACTATGAGGGATTCCTCTTCCCACTGTCAAGGAGAAAGAATTTTAAGTATGGCTTTTAAGATAGATTTTTTTTTAAATTTTATCCTTGTATTTTTTTCCCCTAAACTTAATGCTGGTGAATTGTGTGTACTTGTGATTATTTAAATTAGGTAACTAAAGTTCTGGAGTCAAAAAGACTTGAGTTTGAATACTAATCCAGATATATCTCAGCTGTGTGACCCTGGCCAGGAAATATACAACTTGATTTGATATTCAATTACATGAAATTGAAAAAAAATTAGCACGAACCAATTTAACTCAACTTAAGAAAGGAAAAAGTTAACTGGAAAGAAATCTTTAAATCACATCACTGATAAGAGTCTTAGTTTTGTCATCTTAAAATGACATTAATAATGGAAGTTACCTCACTGTGACCAGGGTTTTAGTGAGGAACTAACATGAAAAATGATTTCTAATGCACCATGTACATAGTAATTGGTAACAGTAGGAGGAAGAAGAGAGAGTAGTACTTCTCATCTTCCTGTTATATTTATCGAGCAACTAAGAGGCACAGTCCATAAGGGTGCTGTACTTCATGTCAGAACATATCTGAGTTCAAATCCAAAGTCAAATACACATACTGTAAAATGGGGATACTGACAATATTTACCATACAGCGTAGTCATAAGAACCAATGACTCTCTCTCTCTCTCTCTCTCTCTCTCTCTCTCTCTCTATATATATATATATATATATATATATAGATAGATAGATAGATAGATAGATACATACATACATACATACATATATACATACATACATGTGTGTATACATGTGTGTGCATAAGTATGAAGCACTATAAACACTATTTAGTTGCTAATTATCATCATCATCATTCTATCATCCTCTAGGAACCAGGAGATGACTCCTTCTTTACTAACTCTACTTTTTCAAATTCTTCCTTCTTTCAAGACCTGGTTCAGTTGTCTTTGAAAGGTCTCTAAATAGTCTTACTTATCTCATAATTGTTTCATCTCTTTCTAATGTGCTTAGTATATTATAATACAGTTTTGTGGTGCATTATGTAAGGTGCCTAATCATGGGGATTAATCAGTTTCTCTTATTGTTTTCCCTACAGTTGGTCTATTCCTGTGAATATAGCAAGTATTTAATAAATACTTCTGGAACTTAACTGAATGCATAGGGTTAAAGTAAGATACTCTAGAGATTCTGAAAATTCATGATTTTTTAAAAATTTTAATTAATTTCAATTCTCTCAAATTTAAATTAAATCCAAATAATTCAATTTATTTAATGCATCAATTCCTTTTTCTCTCAATATCCCATCACTCAGAAATTTCATCAACTCGTACAACTTTTTCTGTTGCCTCCAAGAAGATGACTCCCAAATTTATTTCTCTATGATATTTTATGAAAATTCTTGGCCTCCCCTTCTAACTCTGCAGTGGGCATTTCCAATTGTATTTAAGAACTTGGAATATTCCATAAGACTATAAATTGCATAGGTGGTGCCAACCTCCACTGATAGAGGGAGTTTCCTCACCTAGAATGTCTATATGACAAAGGTCCAGTTCATATTCCTATCCATAGTAAGTTTCCTCTCTTTGTCAGTGAAAAATCTTGAGATCTTGAGAGTGTAATATGTTTTGGAGTGAAACCTGACTCTACCAAGTGAATAAGGATTCATTGGATTGTATGATAAACTATGACAATGGTATTTGTACCTCTCACCTTAAGGTCACAATGTACTGTACAAAAAACCAGGACAATTTGTGAACTTAGGGTGAGTTGTAAATACCATTGTCATGGTTTATTGTGCCTAAACAAAATCTTCACCTTCATAATTCACCCTCCCTTTCCTTTGCTAACCTATTATTCACCTCAAGTCAACAAATGTCTACAAAGTGCCTACTAGTCCCTAGGCTTGATTTATTCAGACCTCTGCTTCAATAAAATAGTTGGCCTTCATTCAGCAAATATTTAATGAAGGCACTGAATATAAAAAAAGTATACATGAGAGGGTTCCAAGGCAGCAAAAAGACAATATTGAATATTTTATAAGTTTATCTCGTCCCACACTCCTTAATGATATCTCTGTAACCTAGAACTCGTCAGTTTGTATAAGAATCGACTCAGAATGTTTCCTGCAGGCATAAATCCTTGAGCTGGTGAGGGCTTGTGAGAGATCTCTGTCCTTACTGTAGTAGCTCCAAGAGGGAAGACACCAGATACCTGATTCTCTTCAGAGAATTTCCTGAAGGCAAAGAAAGGTTCCTAGAAGAGGCTTCTATATTGAGAGGCTGATTTATAGAGAGGCTCCTGACTCAGTCTTTTCACTATTGTGATTATCTGATTTCTGTTTTCTATCTACTTAAATAAGTGGGGTTATTTGGATAAGAGAGTTTATTTACCAATTGCTCTATGTGTCTCTGTAATTGAAATTTGTGAAAAGAGATTGAAGCCTTAGGATAAATTGCTTGGATTCCTCCTTTAAGAACCCTCTTAGAAATCCAAGGACAAATACAACAAAAACTTTAACAATCAGGAGAACAGCTTTAATGTAAAAATTATTTCTCCATAGACTATATATATATATATATATACATACATACACACATACATACATATATACATCTATACATATATAGATGTATATATGTGTTGGGGGGTGGGGGTGAATATATATATATATATATATATTTATACACACACACAGTTGTTGTAGGTGTTGTTGTTGTTGCTTGGGGGGAGGGGCAACAGATGATAACAATAAGTGTAAACCAGTAACCTCCCTCAAAGGAAATTCGAGTAGCCAGCAGTATGGTTCCAATCTTCTGTCCTCCACCTGACAGGAATCAAACTCTTCCTAGGTGAGGAGTAGATGAAGAAAACTCTGAGATATCTATTCATGCATTCCCAGAAGCTTCTTTTACACAGATCCATTTGGTTACACATAAACTATATGGAACACACACAAAAACAGACAACGCTATATGTATGTGTGTGTGTGTGTATATGCAGGTATATGTGTATACAGATACACAGATACGCACATGCAAATGTATAAATTTGTGTATATATACATACCTACATGCATATATACATATATAATGATCTAACTATCCAGTTCAGTAGCAAATGTATTTCATTTCAACTTTAACAAATATTTATTAAGTGACTGCTGCATGCAGAACTCTGCTAAAAATACTGGTTATTTTTTCATTTTACTCAAAAAATAAATACTGCATTGTCCCTGGATTCAGGGAGCTAAGAGTATAATCAGGACATAGCACATGCAAAATACTAAAAAAAAAAAATTTAATAAATCTTCCTCAGAATGCCCATAGCAGCTTTCCATATACCCCACTTGCTTTATCCTTAAAAGTTAATGTGGTTTAGCTAGTTATTCTATCAGGGGAGCAGTCTCTTAATGCATAAAATGTAGGAGTTGTATGGGATATTTTCACATGTATGTGTTCTGTCTTTCTACTGGCATTAGAAGTCACCCTTGATGGCAACAATAGCAGCCAAAAGGGGAATAAAAATATTTTAAAAATTCATATGTACTTATCTAAGAATTTTTTCCCATGCTTAAGCTTTCTTATAACTGTTCTCTTGGTGGCATCATCATCACCATCATTAATATTACCATGAATATTATTATTAATAATAATTATTATCATCTCATTTTGGAATGTTCTTTAAGTACACATATAAAAATACTTTGGAAAACAAAATAATTTTTGTTAAAGAGCTAAAATCATGATTTTTGTTTGTTTTTTTAATCCCAAACCAAAAATCCTAATAACCCAAATTGAAAGTATAGAACTAAATTTGAGAAAGGTTAATTGATTTGACCTAGGTTTCCTAGAAAGTCTGGGAAAGAGACAAGCAGAGCACCCTCTGTTCCAGTCTGGGCATTTTTACTCTCAAAACTTTTCCCATGTTTAAATTGCTTCTTTATCTTTTGGGTTATTTGTCTCCTTCAAGTATATAGCTACCCTTATCCTCTTGCCTTTAATGTCTTTCCACCAAAAGCTGACTGAGTCTCTAGGATAGATGTCCCTACTTGCTTTTAAAAAAGGAAGAAAAAAGAATTTATTTCTCTTCTTTTCTTCTTGTTGCCAGTATCTCTTCTCTTCTTGCTACTGCCAGCAGAATGTAAATGTAAATTTTATGCAAAGAAATAAATATCTAAATATAGATCTTCCAGGAAAGTTCATTACAACTAGCATTCAAAGACCCCTTATTTTGCCACTATGATAAATGTTATACTTTAATTCTTGCCTCTTGAAATATACAGTCATGTTGTGTAGGATAAATGAAGTGGTATGTCTTTTGGTACCAAAAAAAAAACCCATACAATAAAAGAAAATGTAAATTGTAAAAGATTGTAATACATTTGTTCCTGATTCCATAGGGTGTATGAATAAGAAGAGGATTGAAATATTTTGAAATCCAAGACCTTGTCCCTGCCATATCCCCCAAATAACACTGTAAAACTCCCTATAATAAGAGCGATCAATGAGAACCACCTTGCTCTACAATGACTTTATCCTGGAGTCTCTTCCACACCCATCCCCTCTCTCAAGAACACAAGATTCGAGAATTTCACAATGCCCTATTATTGCCATGGTTTCCAACACTTTCTTTTTTCATTGTTGTTGACTCATTTTAGTCCTTTCTGACTCTTGTGACCCCATTTGGGGTTTTCTTGGCAAAGCTACTGGACTGGTTGACCATTTCCTTCTTCATCTCATTTTACAGATGAGAAAACTGAGGTAAATAAACAGATGCAGAAACTGGGGTAAATAAGGTTAAGTGAATTGCTCAGAGTAAAGACATTTTTCTATAACAATAGTAAGGGGAAGCATATATTTTCCCATGTTTAAATTGCTTCTTTATCTTTTGGGTTATTTGTCTCCTTCAAGTATATAGCTGACTTGCTAAGTCTCCCAGTCTTCCATGTGACATTCTATCACCCAGCTTCTTGTCTTGTCTTGTCACTTACACTTGCACTTTATAGAATTCCCATCTTCTTTCAAGCAATAGTTCATGAACAGACCATGAGATTTTCTTGATCCTTATTCCAGTTATTTGCATTATAGCCCTCTTGAAATTACTTTGTAAGAATATGTATATGCTATAATTTGCTTACTTATATTTTGTTTCCTAATTGTATAAGTTCCCTGAAGGCACTATTTTTTTTTCAAGGAAAAAAGTATAACACAAAGACTTACACTGACTAGGTATTTCATAAATGTGTACTGAATGGAATTTAATCCCAAGATCATTCAGAAACCCCACTAGAAGAAAAGGTTGTGGCATTTTGTCTCTCTGATCCACCAAAATCTATTTGTTCTGTTCTACTCTGTACATTCATTGTGTGATTCTGAATTTCTCTGAATGCATGCAGAAGGGAAAAGCAGACAAATTGGGAATCATACAGCTCCTATTATCCTATTCTCACACACACACACACACACACACACACACACACACACACACACTAGCACGCACATGCACTTATTCATACTTACACTATTTAATCCTTTTGGTACTCATTTTGCATTTCACATATTTTCTTGAAGTCTGTTTTTAAGCTTTAGGGCTCATAATGTAAGTTCTTAAAGTTATGAGGGGGAAAAAAAGTGAGGTCATTTTTAGGGTTGTGTCACTAATTTACAATCTGAATACTTTCACTTTTTTTTCTTTCCACAACTGCATTTAAAGAAACTTAAAAACTTATCAATAGATTTCTTTGTGACTTTTACTAATGAAGTTGTATTTTTCCCCTCACCAGTGGTAGGTGTTGAATAATTTGAATGGGAATTTGAAGGTTCGTGACTTCCAAACCAGCAGGAGTTGAGGTTTAATTGCTTGGAAATACATTTTCATGGCTGATACTGGTAAAAGGAAAAAGTCTGTATGTCAAGAGACTCTAAGCTAATCAGTTAAGCATAACATGGGCCACTCCATACCTAGGGACAGAGCAACTGCTAACAGCTTGAAGCTAAGGAAAACGTACCAATGGGGAATTTGCCCATATATTTATTTTATTTTATTTTTACTAACAGGGGTATTACCTCTAAATAAACTAATAGAAAATATTATATCTTCACTACTGTCAAGGAGAAAAGGAAAGCAACTGTGTCCTTCACCCAATTTTAACTTCCAAACACATTAGGTCTGATCCCATTCATTAAGGTAAGACCTGAAAGTCTCCCAGTCGCTAATTCAACCTCTGCACAAACTCAGAGCCTTCTTGGTAGATCTAGTTACACTCTAGAGACCAAGATTTGATTTCCAGCTCTACAGATCAGGTCAAGAATTGCAATAACAATTAGCAATTAGTAGTTAGATCTCAATTTACCACATTAGAAGGTCATATCTCCTAAGCATTTAGTCCCTCAAGGGAGAAAGAATACAGGAAACAGTAAACTGGAAAGGCTTTGAAGTAGGAAGGAGAGAAACAGAATCCAAGATGTCCCTTGAAAAATTTAGAATTTCTAAGTGTGATTTCCTTAAGAACTTAATTAGTCTCATCTTCATTTACATTTTGGGGAATAGTCTGGGCTAGGTCTTAAACACACGCTGTGTGACTTAAAACAACTCCCTTTACTTCTATACAATCTAGTTTTCCCATCTGCAAAATGGAGATAATTATAGATCCCCTGGTCGCTTGGATGAAGGCACAACGTAAATGCTAAGCATTTTAAGTGTTTTTTGGCCCCTGAAAAACCAACAAAATTAAACCTGCTAAAATGGAAAATGCTGCAAAATATTTTCAAACAGTTTCAAGCTGTGACTCTTTACTGGTAATTCTGTGAGGTAAACATCGGAAGCGTTTATAAAACAGAGGTGCCGTGAAAAGTTCTTGGTACTTCTTTTGAAAATGTAATTGACCAAGAAACAACATGAAGTGTGCCTCAGATCAATGGAATACTGCTTCTTTTAACCATACTCTTTGGCATAACCATTATTAAAATATAAGCATTACTAATGCTTAACTACTGTAATCTTCCATAATAAGGTCACTAGAAAAAATAAAATGAATATTAAAAAAAGATCAAGATATAAACATACAAGTGAACAAATGACTGAAAATAAAGTAAATGAATAAGTAAATGCATGAATGAATAAAACTTTAAATGCCTTAAGCAGAAATGGATGTTGTAACTTGCTTGTATTAGAGAGTATGCAAATAAGGATGCTCCAAGGTGTCATATAGACAATGAAGGTCACAGATTATGACAAGACCTTCCAATTATATTCATAACTATTAGAAAGAACTTTCAAATCAAAGGATGCAAAATTCCCCCCATTTAAAAAAATCACTGCTTAAAAATTTGAGAATTCATAGTTTTTGTCTAAGAAATTTTCAATCAATACACATTTGACTATGGAAAAATCAATATTAAATGCTTCATCATTGTGGATTATCACATGGGTACTTGGTGTGAAAGCAAAGATTTGATAAACTGGATACCAATACAGGTTTGATCACTCTGGTAAATTCTATTAGCATTGACTTATCCTGCAAATGAATATCAAGTATGTTTTGGGCATAATTTTTTTGTGGGTGAACAGGCTTATTTTCTACCATTTTAAGTAATCCTTTAGAAGGGTGACACAAGTTTCATTACTTTTATGATAAAAATGACTTTTTGGTGATTTGTATGTGATAATTTTCAATTAGTTCTATGTTAATCCATATGTATTCTTGTTGGTATTATTTCTTGGGGTAGATCATTCCACTTTTCAAAAGTTGTTAAGAAGTTTTGTGTTGTTGTTGTTGTTGTTATTTTGTCATAATATCCAATCACTATATTTTTCCAACTTTCATCATCCTTCACCATCCTACATGCCCTCCTCTGAAAACCTAGTATATTGAGAATGTTCTTCGTAAAGACAGAATTTTTCAAATTTAAATTGCAAATCTTAAAGAGATACAGTTTTGAAATATAACTTTGAACTTAATAATATATTAAACAGGAAAACCTTAATATTCTGTATAGATAAATATTTCAGAGTTAGATAGTATTCCCCAAATCTATCAATAACATCTGAAGAAACTCCACCCTAGCAATCTAAACTAACCGTTAATCCCATCACTAAAATTAGCATTATAAAGGGGTTCTATTGTGCAATGTAGAATGTTCATTGTTAATCTTGTTACTTGGCTTTTCCCATGCTTAGATCGTCTAGTATGGATACTCTTAAGTGAAACAGTCTAATTATCAATTTATGGGAAATAAGATATTTTGTGTTCTCCTTCTACATGGGTGGAAGTAGCTGCACAGCTAGAATAAGCTGTGTTTTTAAAACTACCAGAATAGGAGTCTTGCTCTTCTTTTTTCCTGTGCATCCAGAAAGAGGTGAAGATTATGTTCATAGCATAGCATAGGTGCCCTGCAACTGCCTGGGTTCCAGAAAGGGTTACCTTCCCCCCAGTTTTTTTTTTCCCTTTAACCCTGATAATCAAAAATTTTTTTGTTTATTTGTTCATTTGATTTTTTTTTTCTTGGCTTTATTTGTCCTTTTCAGTTAGGTGACTGGATAAAAAGCTGGACCTGAAGTAAGGAAGATCTGAGACATGTATTAACTGTGTGAGCCTGTGACACTCACTTAAATCTCTACTTGCCTCAGGTTCCTCATTTGTAAAATGGAGATAACAATAAATCTACGGCCCATAGTAGTTGTGACTATCAAAATGGATAATAATCATAATAGTAAAGCCTCAGCACTTTCAACTTGAGGTCTAGGTGAGGATACAAGGGATGGCATAAATACTCCCTGTCCTCAAGGACCTCACATAGCAATGAATGCATTGTCAGATTTCATTTGTAAAATACCAAACAACCTTTGGTATATTTTCCTAAATATTCTCTAATCTATATTCTACCTAATTTCTTACCAAAAGTAAGGAAGCATATTTCTACTTTTAATATTTGCTCATTGTGATTTTGAAAATCCCTCTTATAATGACCTTGATATTAAAGGCAGCATGTTTATTTTTGGTGGAACATTCATTAGTAATATCAGTCCTACAAATATTAATTTCAAGTAGGTAATATATACAAATGACAATTTTTTCTGTGATCTCAAATATGGAAATAGTAGTCCTAACATAATAAAAAGGGGAGGCATTAATATGTGATAATATTTTTAAAGTCCTATAAATAGGGTGAATAGAAATGGTAATATACTAAATAAAGAGTACCACAGACCAGATTATCAGTGCAAGAGAACATTTGTATTGAATCTTGAAATGTCATCTATAGCAATAGAGTCACAGATTGATGGTGTTAGAGTGGGGAGAGACCTCTGAAAAGCAGTGGGTTCAACTTGCTCAATATTCTTTGCCACAATAGTCACAATAAATGGTCAAACTGCATTCTATTGAGGAATTCCAGTGATAAGGAACAAAGCCATTATCTCCTGGAGTTGCTCATTGCAGTTTATAGTTCCTGTTGTTAGGTGATGGTTAGGCGGATCTCCTAAAATCAAGCCAAAAATATTCAGCTTTATTCAATCTCAATCAATCATTCCTCATTTAGACTTCTGGGGCCAAGCAGAAAAAGTCTAATCCCTCTCCCATGTAATAGCCTTTCAAATACTTGAAAATAACCATTTCTTCCTTCTCATCATCTTTTCTCTAGGTTAAATATCAGTCAATTAATTATGGGTAGCTAGGTGGAATAATGGATAGTGTTGGGTCCAGTGTCAGGAATACATATCTTTCTAAGTTCCAATCTGACCTCAGACATTGACTTGCTATGTGATCCTGGACAAGTAACTTAACACTCTCTGCCTCAGTTTCCTCATCTGTAAAATGAGCTGGAGAAGGAAATGGCAAATCACTTCAGCATCTTTGCCAAGAACATCCCAAATGGGGTCATGAAGAGTGAGACGTGACTGAAAAACAATGGCCTACCCTCTATTAAGCACCTTCTATGTGGCAGGCATTCTATGAAGCATAGGAATACAAAGACAAAAATGAAACATTGCCTGATACAAGGAAGTTTATTATTATCATATGCCATTTCATGCTCTTGGGATCTCACAGAAGTACAGGATTTAAGATTTGGAAGAGACCTCAACAACCATTTAGTCCAACCTTCAAACACAAAATAAATTGCCCACTTTACCATATCAAAAAGTTGTTGAACCATTATTTCTTGGTGTAGATCATTCCATATTTCAAAAGTTCTAATTGTTAAGAAGTTTTGTGTTGTTGTTGTTGTTGTTGTTGTTATTTTGTCATAATATCCAATCTCTGTATTTTTCCAACTTTCATCATCCTTCACCATCCTATATGCCCTCCTCTGAAAATCTAGTATATTGAGAATGTTCTTCCTAAAATATGGTTCTCAGAATTGGATGTAAGATTCTACATGTGGTACAGCAAGATCTTAAATAGAATTCAACTCTTACTTTATATATTGTGTGTTTTTTAAATTATTACTAGAACTAGAGAGTATGATTACGTGAATATCCTTGAGAGCAATTCCTTATTAGAATAATAATGTTTGTGATTCCTACCTCCTAGTGTTTTTGTTTTTGGTGGATTTGTTGGGTTTTTTTGTGTTATTTTGGGCTTTGTTTTTAATCATGAAGTGCTCTAAAAAGGAGTGGCAGTTACTTTTTAATCAGCTAATAGCCAATGGAATGGATATGGGGGATAATTATCAAGGCTCCATCTATATTATGTTCATGTGTAAAAATAAAGACATATGGCTATGTTTTGCCATTTTTGTTGATCAGAGAAGAATCACAGGATCATGGGTTTAGAGCCAGAAAGCACTTTAGATGTCTCTGAAGTCAATCCTCTCTTTTTGTTTTTAGGCAAGAAAACTGATGCCAGAGACAACCTATGAGTGAGTTATAATAATTGCACTAGTAAATAAGGAAGAATTTAATCAGACAACTTCCTGATTTCAAGTACTGTCTTATACCCATTATATCATGTTGGCTCTTATAAATAATTCTTAATTCTTCCCTTCTCTGCTAATGGAACTCTAATATGAAGTACACTCAAGTATATCTTTTATAAGACAATGATAGATTTCAGAGTTGGAAGGAATTTCAAACGTAGGTCCCTATTTTCCTTCTGTTTAGCAGTGAAGAGAGTCCATGGTGCCATCAGGATAGAAATATTGAAGGTTTTCTTAGGAAACTACATGGATCATTGTAAAGATGGGAAATCAGCTAAACTGAATTGTCATTTGGTGTGTTTTATTGCACTTCAAGATCCTTATGAGTCAATAATGCAAAATAGGAGGAAAAAAACAAAACAAAAGTTAAAGCAATGTTAGATATTATTAAGCAGGAATAGTTTCTAGAAAATGATAATAATCTTACTCTATATGACCCACATCATATCAGGAGTACCATGTTCAATTCTATGAAATCAGATTTTGGGGAGATTACTCATAAGCTAAAGCACATCTAGAGGAAGATAATCATCATGAGATGATTTGTGGCTATTCCATATGAGGAATCCTTGTTAGAAGGAAAGATGTTTTGCCTGAAGAAGAGAAGACTTAAGTAAGGTTTTTGCTGTTCTGAAATGTAGTTCCCTTTCTGGAGCTACTTCCCCAACTCCCACTCAAATTAGTATTCTGCGGTTATCATTGTTTAGTTGTTTTAGTCATTCCTGACTCTTCCTGTTCACTTCTTGTGTTTTCTTGGCAAATATACTGGAGTGGTTTGTCATTTTCTTCTCCAACTCATTTCACAGATGAGGAAACTGAGGAAAACAGGGATAAAGACTTGCCCAGAGTCACATGGCTAGTAAGAATCTGAGTCTGGATTTGAACTCAGGTCTCCCTGACTCAAGGTCTAGTGCTCTATCCACTGCACCACCTAACTGCCCCAATTGTGGGGTTACTCACCTTGAAACTATTCCCTCCCTCATATGGCTCTCTCTCTGAACCTGTATTTCTCATCACTGTGTTCTGTGTGTGTTTCTGTGTTCCTGCCTTAATGAATTATTCACTTCCAGTTTGATCTCTCTTTCATTGATCTCTCTCTCATTGGGGACAGGAGAAGAGGGAAACTCCTCTCTCCAAGAGTAGGATTTTCTTCAAGGTCTAGCAGAAGTTCCTAAAGTGAGCAATACTGCCCTGCTGAGGAGTATTGGAAAGATCCATGTGGGCAGTAGTAGCCATAGGTGTAACTAGGGGGGACATGGAATAAAAATAAGAGGACAGCTGAAGTGTAAGGAAAGAAGATAAGGAAATTTTGAAAGACCATTTGTATATGTTTCATCTGTAGTGTAACAGTTAAAGTAAATGATCATATTATTTTCCAAATGAACACAAAATGCAAATTATAGCACATCAGTGGTCAAATCCACTGACAGGTCTTAACAGGCAAGTGTTTGCAGGTAAGCATATCTAGCATTGTTGGGAAATTCAGCATGTATCAGAAGGAATATGTGCATGTAATGACTTGTTTACAATATAATACTATATGATTACATGACACTTCAATGCAGGGGAAAAACCCCACAAATTTATAATAAATTATTTTAAGATATACCATGTTTTCTAAAGTTTATTTTTTAAATGATGCAAATTTTAAGAAACATTAAAGGTTAAAGATTTCCAGGGTGGTCTTGAGTATTTTTTTAAAAGGAAAGTAGGCCAAATAAGTTTGGGAACCTCTGATTCTAAATGATCTCTTTTTGGGTATGATGTAGTCATAATTTCCATTCATACTTTTCCATAAACTTTTCCTATAAAGTCTAGAGATTATTGGATTGTCCTGGAGTGAAGATGCCTTTAGTTCAAATCTGGCCTCCAACACTTATTAACTGTGTGACCCTAGATGTCAATTAACCTCTGTCTGCCTTGGTTTCTTCAACTGTAAAATGGGGGATAATAACACCTACTTGGCTGGGATTTTGTAAGGAGTAAATGAGATAACATTTGCTTTAAAAAAGGGATTTAGCCCAGTGTCAGGCACATAGGAGGTGTTATATAAATGCTAATTCCCTCCCTTTTCTCCCCTATTAGCCCTGTTTACCATTTTTTAACCACCTTAATGAGTTTGGAATGCCCCAACGACTCTGAACTTAACATCCCTTCATCACAACTTCTTAGCCAAGTATCTGCTGAGATAATACCTAAAACAGGATCTTGTCATCTTAGTCTCACCTTTTAAATTCCTGATACTGTAAAGAGTACACTGGGATTTCTGTGCCAAAATTTTTGTTATATAGCTTTTGTGATAGCATAAATATTTTGGAGAATGATTCGTTTTCCTGTGCCTTGGACAATGATTCCAGCGTTTACTAAAGATTTTTTTTTCCAATGTTGTTAAACAAAAAGAAAGAAACCTTTCCTCTAGAACATTAACAACACAGCTTCCAGAAACAGCAAGTGGTTAATTATTACCGTTTGGAAAAAGTACATGATGTCTTCAATAATGATTTTATTACTTTTTTAGGAGTTACAGATTTGATTTGATTTTTTTTTACAATTTTATGTTATTTTATTTTTATCGTTTATTTTTCATTTTCAACATTCACTTCCACAAAATTTTGAGTTCCAAATTTTCTCCCCACCTTTCCCCTCCCCCTGCACCCCAAGATGGCATACATTCAGATTGACCCTTCCCCAAGTCTGCCCTTTTTCTAGCATCCCACCCTATCCTTTCTTCCCCCCTAATTTCTTGCAGGACAAGATAGATTTCTGTATTCCATTGCCTGTATATCTTATTTCCAAGTCGCATGTAAAAAACATTTTTTTAAATTTGTATTTAAAACTTTGAGTTCCAAATTCTCTCCCTTCTTCCCTGCCCACCAACCCTCACTGAGAAGGCAAGCAATTCAATAAAGGTTATATATGTATAGTTATGCAAAACACGTCCACAATGGTCATGTTGTTAAAGACTATATTTCCCTCCATCCTATCCTTACCCCCAACTTATTCTATTTTTTAATTTTACCCTGTCCCTTTTCAAAAGTGTTTGTTTCTGACTATCCCCTCCACCAATCTCCCCTCTCTTCTATTATGCCCCCTAGCCTCATCACCTTCCTCCTTACTTTTTTGTAGAGTAAGATACCCAATTGAATGTGTATATTATTCCTTCCTTAAATCAGATCCAATGAGAGTAAGGTTCACTCATTCCATCTCACCTCCCCCCTCTTCCCTCCATTGTGAAACTTTTTTCTTACCTCTTTTATATGAGATAATTTACCCCATTCTTTCCCTTTATCTTCCCAATATATTCCTCTATCATCACTTAATTTAATTTTTAGATATCATCACTTCATATTCAACTCATCCTGGGCCATCTACCTATAGATCCATCTATCTATCTATCTATCTATCTATCTATCTATCTATCTATCTATCTATCTGTCTGTCTGTCTGTCTGTCTGTCTGTCTATCTATCTATCTATCTATCTATCTATCTATCTATCTATCTGTCTGTCTAATCTGTTTCCTCCAACTATGCTAGTACTGAGAAAGGTTTCATGAGTTATGAATACCATCTTTCCATGTAGGAATATAAACAGTTCAATTTTAATAAGTCCCGTATGATTTCTCTTCCCTGTTTACCTTTGCATGCTTCTCTTGATTCTTGTATTTGAAAGTCAAATTTTTTATCCAGCTCTGGTCTTTTCATCAAGAATGCTTGAAAGTCCTCTATTTCATTGAACACCTATTTTTTCCCCCTGAAGTATCATACTCAGCTTTGCTGGATAGGTGATTCTTGGTTTTAATCCTAGGTCCTCTGGCCTCTGGAATATCATCATATCCTAAACCCTTCAATTCTTTAATGTAGAAGCTTCTAGATTTTGTGCTATCATGATTGTATTTCCACAATGCTCAAATTGTTTCTTTCTGGCTGCTTGCAATATTCTCTCCTTGACCTGGGAACTCTGGAATTTTGTTACAATATTCCTAGGAGTTTTCTTTTTGGAATCTCTTTCAAGAAGCTATTGGTGTATTCTTTTGATTTCTATTTTACCTTCTGGTTCTAGAATATCAGGGCAGTTTTCCTTGATAATTTCTTGAAAGATGATGTCTAGGATCTTTTTTGATCATGGCTTTCAGGTAGTCTATTCAATAATGTTGATAAGAAATCTTATGTGAAAATTTTGTGGAAAGTTTTCCTCTATATTATGAACTTCTTTAAGCTGTAGTACATCACCTAAGGGTGGGAAGTAATTTATAAGACCTTACCTATTAAAGATCAAGAGTTCTTTTTCCTTATTCACTGGTTCAAACAAGCTTCTCTGAACTTGGAGCTGCCTTAGCAGCCCTAGTATCTGCAGATGGAATTGACAGAGAGGATGATCATAAACCAGAAAAGTTTTGGACTAAATGCCCCTGTACTGATTTTGCGAAGGTCAAGTAAGCACCTTGTGGTCTGAAGTGAGATCAATTTACTTTGCCCTGATGAGACTTTGACTGGTATCATAGTAATAATAATAGGAACAGGTGTTTATATAGCATTTTAAAGTGGATTAAAGATTATATTTAGAGAAAGAAGGGGGCTTAGAGATCATATTGTCTGATATTATCAATTTACAAAAAAGAAAACTAGGCACTGAGAAGTGATTTGGCCAATGGCCATGGACATGGTAAGGATCATTTTCCATCAATTACGAACTATATAATCTTGATGCTGTACCCTTAATAAACATTATGTGATCAGAGCATCACCATAACCATGTGATGTAAACATTGAAGGTATTATTATGCAAATTATTATTCAAGTGAAACTACAAGGATTAGAGAGGTTAAGGGATTTCCCCATGGTCACATAGTAAATGTGTTGGGAATAAGGTTTCCAGTTCTCCAAAAATTCTCATATATGATTGATAAAGCACTATAGTTGAACCTTGGATAATCAGTAAAAATGAAAGGAGTAAAAGATACTCAGGTTCTCTTAATGTTAAACTATTTATTTTCCTTGCATGATGATTCCCCGAGCTTGTTCTTTCCATTGTAGTTCATATATTAACAAAAGAAGAAATTCAGATAATTTTCCATCACTTTGCTTCCTTATTCTACATAGAAAATTGGTTGCAGAATCCTGAAAATCTTCCATATACCAGATAGCATAGCCTGTATTTCCTTTATTTTCCTAGAATGACCACAGTGATCAAAGCATTTTCTTAACACTTCCCTGAACTACTATACATTTTGCAATGCCATGTATCTTATATTCACAACCAAACTTTCAAATTGATGTTCAATGCATGTGCCAAGAAATCTTCTCCCTTATGATGATGCTAGTCCCCACCCCTCATTTTTTGTTCTAAAGGTGACCTGCACCATCACCGTTATTAAATCAATGCTGCTCTATCTGGTTACTAAAATACAACTCTTCATCCTTTTACATCCTGTCAGTATCTTCAGATGAATTATCTGTTTGGTTCACCTGATGAGCAGAAACATTTCATGAAGTCCTTGATGAACAACTTGTGAGTCAATTTTGGGCATTTTTTGTTTTGAGCTGCCATTTGAATTTCTCTTGGGCATCTTTCCTCTTGCTGTGCATCAGAGAAAAATATTATTTTATTTTGGTAATAATTAATAATTCATTGAACTATACCAGATGAATGCACTGAAAATGTGGATATAAATCTTATAAAGCCTCAGGATAGAAAAGTCAAAGTTATGGTGCATTTTTTTATTTGCATTATGAATTTTCAGACATAGATATTAGATCGTGCAACATCAGAACAAGTTGAGAATTATAACAAAAATGAAACAAATTGCTTCCTTCTTCTGTATGAGGAAACTCAGTTGTAAAATGCCAAGTGAGGCATCCTGGAAAAATAGTCTGATCCTCAAGTGTACATACTTTGAGTTAATGGCTAGGTTATCTCATTCTTAGAAACTCTGGTACACTGGGAGGGTGAAAAGGAGGTTACAGGAATTCTTCAGTGATTTTACTGTGAATATCCACACTGGTCTTAATTAGGCAGATTACCTGTTAGGTATGGTATAGTATGCTGAACATTTTCAAACAGACTTTTCCTTAAGGCAAATGGAAGGAAAAGTCAGAAGGAATTACCATCTACACAAATAACTGTGAGAATTCTATTACAGGGTCTGGTAAAAATGACATCTTTCTTGTCTCACCATTTAATATTTAATTCAATTAAATACCAAAGAGTTTGTTAAAATATTGCTTGCTTATTTTTTAGAGCTTACATCACCATCCATCAATGTTTTTGTTTGTTTGGTCAATTCTTTTTAAATTAGTGCCTGAATTAATCAGTAGGGTGTGGAGCAAACTGAATTGGGAATTAGGAAATCTATAATCAAGCTCTAGTCTTGTAATCAAAAAAAGCTTGGTGATAACTCTTTAAATGTATATGAGCCTCAGTTTCCTTATCTGTAAAATGAAAGAAATGAATTAGATGATTTTTAAGGTTCTTTAGATACAGTTCTCTACCCCATGAAATAAGGGTCACATCTTACATTGTAGGGGCTTAAGGCAAAAAAGGAAATAAAAATACTTCAATTTTTAAGAAACTGTGCTAAAAGGGAATCTAGAAAAAGGGAGCATCTTGTCCCAGGGAGATTTCTTAGAAACAGTCTTTGCATAAAATTCCTCTTTTAAGAAGTCAAATTGGCCAAAACATACTCTTCATAAAAATGCAAGAAAATGTGAATATTTACTAATTGGTTCAGGATGCAAGTGTTAACTTGCTGTATATATGCTAAATTCCTGAATCTTTTTAATCGGTTTATTCAGCAAACCACCTACAGGGAAGGGTCACTGTGTCAAGCAATACTGAATGGTATTTTGTGTGAATTGGGAACAGAGCTTTTTAAAGGCCAGAGGTTTAGCAACATAAACCAGATGTTCTCATTTGAAAAAAGCCAACTTATTTTTTTTTTGGAGGTGGGGAGGAGAAGAAAGAAAGAAAGGTCAGACTCTTGGATCTTAAAAAAAAAAGTCTTACTGCCAAGCACATTCCATGGAAACTAAGCATTTTATAGTTCATATAGGGCTTTTCCACTGATTTTAGATGAAATATTTGTTCTGATATTAACCATTCATGATTTCACTTCTATATCTGCAGTGCACAAATAGATTTAAAAGTTTATTTAATCATTTAAAGCATCTTAATATATGAGGCTATTGAAACTTCCCTGTGCTTTTATGGGAAACAACATTGATTAAAAAAACATAATTCTAAATATCAAAGTAAAAAATAAATGTCAGACCTTACAGTTTCTGTAGAAAAATCTAGGTCATGATATGATTGTAGAAGAGTTTTGCAAAAATCAGCTTGTACAAAGGGTGATGCTTTCAGTGTCTCTAGGGTTACTCATAATGTTGGAAGCCTTTAGTTTCCTTTCCAAATGTATCTGGTATCAGTGAGACTGAAGCTGGCAGATTCTTCTGGCTTATGATTCTATGACCATCTAGCATCTCTAGGACATACAATCCAGAAATGAAATGGGAGCAATTTGGAAATGGTCTATTCCCCCTTGACACACTCACCCCAAGTCAACTCTCATGAAGAAGACAGAAGTGATTTTCTTTACATTCGTGCTCACTCATTTATATTTTTTTCCTATAACTTAGCCCAGATTCATTAATACTGAAGCAGTTTATGGGGTTTTATGGGACTCAACCAAAGGATAACTCAAATGTAAATTCTCTTTTAGTAGTTTCCAAAAACTTGGCAGCCCTTCTTTCTGTAGATAAATGTCCCATGTTGTAATTTCCAGTATTGATGATTTGCAATAGACGTGTCAAAGTAAGACTGAGCCATCAGAATCACAGTTGCATCAGATGTGTCCTGGCAACCCCACATAGTGAGTCTGCAGCAGCATAACTTGCAATAAAGGTTTGGACACTGCCATAAGCCTTATAGCTTTTACTACATTATGGTCCTCATATTTTCCCCTCTTTGTAAGCCTGGGCATGTAACACCTACTAGAATCCAAGGAAATTCACTAAAATTATGCATAGCAGAGGGAATGGTGATCTGCCTTGCTGTAACAGTAGCTACACTGGCATACCCCACATGGCTTCTAGCACAGGTACTTAGATCTTCTTTACTAGGAAAGATAACTGTTTAAGGGGTCAACAATCTTTTATTATTATTATTATTACATTCACTAGTTCAGGTTAAAGTCAGCCCTCTGAATGTCAGAGAAAATACAAGCAGAGAAATAGAGAGCAACAGACAGGACTGTGACTGTCTGAATTAAAGCAATGTTGCTATACACTTTACATGCATGCCTGGATAGAGAGTGTTTTTACATCTGAACAGTTGGGAACCTCTGAACACATAGTCACTCAGAATCTCGACCAGGGAATCACAAGATACTTCTCATAAGTGAGTACCCAAAGCAAAAGACCAGCTGAGAGTATACACACACACACACACACACACACACACACACACACATGCACGCACATGCACACACACGCACACACTTCTCAGAGCCAAAAACATCACAATTTTCATCACTCAGTGCCTAGTTAGAAAAACGTGTGAAAGCCTTCCTAGAAGCAAATTTGCCTTAATGGGCTCCACATAAGGCCTATTAATGTGCAAGGAACATCTTACATCCCATTTACCTTATACTTGGTACAGGGAATTCTGTACTGGGAGCTCCCTACACCAATGAAATCACGGGTCAAGTGATTAGTATAGTGTTCCCAATGCTGTAATTTTGTGGGTTTTGTCATCTGTAATATATAAAACATGGCTTATATTAGATAATCCCAAAGGTCATTTCACATTGATTGTTGATGATGGTAAAGTATAAATACATAAATGCACTGAGTAATTGGTTAGGTTTTGTTATCAATAAAATATGAGGGTCAGAATAGACAATATCTCAGATCACTTCACTTTTTTGTGAATAATGTTGAAATAAGTAACTATATCTATAAACCCTCAAGTCTATATGTATATGTACATATGTGTGTGTGTCTCTGTGTGTCTATGTGTGTGTGTGTCTGTATTTATGAGGGTGTGTATGTTACTTTTTCATCTCATCATCATTATGCATGGATATTCATCATTATAAGGATCTCATAGTGAGTAACTTCTTTTATCTATTCAGATCATGACCTGCTCTTTAACTTCTAGTCTTAGAGTTGTCATGCCTTCATTCAACATGTTAATATGTTGGTGTTAATAACAACCCAGGTTATATTGACAGTAGACTGACCTACAATAGACTGATCTACAATATAATATTGCATTTTGGAGTTCTCTCTTCATCTCCTTTCTCACATATTTTCTTCTCCTTCATAAGGAACTGGAAATAGTATATTGCATTGTGTTATATTACATAATATTCAATGTATAATTACATTATTATTTCACTTAAGGGTATCAGTATATACATACACACATATCACTTTCAACAACAAATATGAAGGTACCTTGGAGATTTTTCCATTTTTCCAATTTGAGTGTCCCCCTTTTCTTATGTTACAAATGATGAAACCTAAGCAATTACTGGGTATAAAGCTCACTTCAAGTCACAGACCTTCCTTCTTTTCTCTTTCTTTCTGTGTTTCTTTGTTCCTTCTTTTCTTTCTTATTTCCTTTCATTCTTCCTTCCTTCTTTCCTTCCTTTTTCCTTCCTTTCTTCCTTCCTTTCTTTTTGCTTCCTTCCTTTCTTCCTTCATTCCTTCCTTTCTTCCTTCCTTTTTCCCTCTTCCCCCTACTCCCCTCTCCCAACCATCAATTCCTATAACTATAGCTATATCTATAACATAATATATGCTAGTATATATCATAGAGTATATAAATAGTGACTAGTGGTATAGATAACTCCTATTATATATCATCTAGGATGTGTGGATATGGATGTGGATATAGATGTGGGTGTATACACACATATACATATCTCACCATCATTGAAAAACAAACTCTAATCTGAAACTTATTCTATTGATGACATTTCTAAGCAATTACTGAGTACAACATTATGCTAAACAATGGGAATGAAAAGAAAAATAAACCTTTCCTTATTCCCTGGAGATTCACTGAAATCATCCTGAAGATAATTACAATAAGAATAATATAGGATAACAGGTGTTACATATATCTCATCGTTTCCCTACATAATTTTGATCATATCTTTTACATCCCTGTATTTTCAAAGTTTTTCATCCACGTAGTTTTTAAAGGTAGTGACCATTTTCAATACGAAAACCAATTAAAAATATATTTAAAGATTTTTTTTCTTTTTTTTTGATACATCAATGTTATGTCTAGCTATGCAGTCCTACATATAGCATATCTAACTATGGGTAAAATTTCAGTCCATAGTAATGGTTTTGTTCTGCTAGAGTTTCTTGGTTGATATCTATATTCATTCATAGTATGGAGATTTATCACTTGTTGCAGCACGAGATATATAAAATTTCGAGTTACCATGTCATGACTTCCTAGGGATCTGACAGGTAGTAAATCTTTATGACCTACATTGATGTGTTACACAGTTTCTACCATTACCTTGCTTATTCTACATTGATTACTAAATTCTAAATTCTGGCAGTAATAGTCTAGCCCTAAATTATTATTATAAACCTTTCCATTTATTTAAACAAATTAGTAAGACATTCATCTGTTCTATACTGCTTTATCAGATTATTGTTGGAAGTGTTCATGTACATGTTATTATATGTTTAATGACATACACAAGTGGCTTTTCAGAAGAATGCTACTGTGAACAGCTTTTAAGGTTCTGATTACATGGTATAATGAAGACTCTATTCCATAACAAATCAAAAACAAAACATTCACAGTAAATCAAAGTACAGCATTCACAATGTTACAACTTATCACAGAAAATCAAAATATAGCATTCACAACAACTAATCACAGAAAATGGCCACATAGTTTTCACCACAGTGGTCACAAAGTTTTCAAAAAAGAAAAATTATTTAGTAACTTAATCATTCAATCATCTTTAAGAAGGTTGGCTTCCCCAAGGAACACAAAGTACAATAATTAAAGTTCTCCACTCATGGGACACACTAAGTTAATTCAATCAGTCACTTATTCAGTCATCAATCACTAAAAAGAATCATTTAATCAACCAATCATTGAATCAACTCAATCATTCAATAGTCCTTCATCATTCACTATTCAATCATCAGAAAATACACAAATGCTCTACCCCTAGGTCACTAGTAAATTTACAATTTCTCAGTCAGTATACAGTATCCAAGTAAAGTCTTCTTTCAGTTTGACTCAGAGTGGTTTCTCAGATTCCTAAGATTCCCTTCCATGGTTCACTGAACTGTCACCTGTTCAAAGGCAGACAGCTCACAGGACCTTGTCCAGCTCTCTGTGCAGTTCCTGCTCCACATTGGAGCTCACGGTGCCCAGTCCATCTCAAATCCTTCACAGTCTCTGTTCCTGAGAATATAAGGCTTAACAAAGCCATCAACAGGTTCATGAAAAGTACCAGCATCATAGTCATGCTTCCTCAGTCTTTGACGGTTCTGACTGGCCCTCAAAAATCCTCAGCAACTCCTCAGCAGCTCTGGCTGGCCCTCAGCTCTGACTGGCTCTTGGAAATTCTCAGCACCTCTGGGAGCTTTGTGGACTCAGTAGAAGTTTCAGCTGGTTCCCAGAATTAAAATCACTCCATCCAGGTTTCCAAAATAAAAATCATTCTCTCCAGCCTAGAGAGGACTTTCCTCTTCAGCCTCCTCTGCTCTTCTTCAGCCTTCCTGGTGGCAGCAGCTTCTACCTCCATGAAGTCTGTTTCAAGAAGGTATCTCTCTCCCTCTCTGGGTTTTTCCTTATATACAGTATTGCCCCCTCCCCACTCAGCCCCTTCCTGTTATATCAGTGACAGAAGACAGGAGTTCATACCTTCTGTTTCTTTAACAGAGGCTTAATCTGAACTAGGTGCTAAGTACCTCTTAGCTTAGCAATACAAAAGGAACTTCAAATCTCATTACTGTTACACCATGAAGGATCCTTTGATTCCATACTTACATCTCAACATTTTATAAGATCTATCAAGAGGTGACTCATTTTTGGTTCAATTTAATATATTCATTACTACATATCTATCATCAGCTTTATCTCTTGCTTGGTGAATGGATATCTTCTTGCTTAAGAAGTCATTCTACATATTTTTAATCTTTAAGCCTTATTCTGATATCAATCTCCTTTTTTTATTTTATTTCACTTTTTCCTAAGGGAGAGAGAGTCTTTTGTGACTGCTTTATGATGATGGACATAGTTTTGTTAATATTATGTAGCTTTTGGTTAGGATATTTTCCAAGTTTTTTATGTTTCATTATTTTATTCTAATTATCATTTTAAATTAAGGCAAGAACACCTATTTTTTCATTTTTATACCTTTTATTTCTTTCCATAGTCCTTTTGCACATTTTGTACCCTTCAATTTTGTTGATGTTCTATTTTATCTCCCAAAGATTATTCAATTCCCTTATTTCTTTAGGAAAATATGTATGTGTGTGTATGCACATATATATCCCTCTCTGAGTGAAGCAGATAAGCTGTTTATCTCACAGGCTTGCTGTGAGGTAACGATTTTGCAGTCTTTAAAGCGTTATGGAAATGTGAGTTGTTATTATGTTATTTTTAAAAAATAAACACTATATGACAGATGTTTTCATTGTCTCAGACCAACTAGTTGGAAGCATTGACAGTGTTACCTGCATGACAACATAGTGACCTGCCGTGAACTGAACCATGGAAAATGGTTGGTCTCAGTCTCTCTAGCCCCATTCAGAATTGTTCATTATGTAAAAATTGTCACAGAGCCTCAGAAATTAACAAGAAGGGGGAAAAGACCCCTTCAGTCAAAAGTCAAGAGACAGATTGCATTATATTATTCTCAGTAAAAAAATACTTTATGAATATTTTGGAAGAATTTTTTAGTAACTATCCCATGGTGACAGATGGAGTTCTTGCACACAGGATCTTTATTCTGAATGAGTCATTTGTGCTTATTAGTTATACTTCTGGCTTCCATAATACTTCTCTGAAAGTTCATGGGAGGGAAGATATTTTATTCTGAATAGACATTGAACTTTTCTTATCAAGGGTTAGCTGTTTGGGGAACATGGAACTTTGGTACCTGCTAGCACAGGCTCTTAAAGACATCTATCTTCCTTCCTCTTCATTGACCTTAACAAATAATAATGGGGTTCTTCTTCTTTTATGAATATTATTCTAACTCTGTAAGTTGTCACTATTTCCTTCCTTTTCAAATTGCGTAGTATTTGCTTAACAGACAATAACCATTCATTAAATACCTGCTGTATTCCAGACTATTCTTGAAGCAATGGGTAACAGTTGTGAATAGGTGATGGGCTTGGCATCAGCAGGAAAAAGCAGGCAAGCAGACAAGCAGAAAAATAAAAACCCTTTTGACAATTGAAGCTATCTGAGAATGGGCTGGGATATCTTGGTTGGTTATGAGTTCTATTTCCCTGAATGCTGCTCACTTCTCTGAATGTATTCATAAAATAATAAGTATTTGCAGTAATGAATTATTTTTGTTTGGCCCCAGAAGCCAGGGCTAAAAGCAAAAGATGGAACTTACATAGAGGCATATTTCATCTTTGGTATACAGAAAATTTGGTCAATAAGGAGAGCTTTTCAAAAGGATAATGGACAGTTTCAAGGAGTGATGAATTATCCAAGACCAAAATCAAGCTATAGATACAAAATTCAGGTCTTCTTGATTCAAAGGCCAGTATTTTATCCACTAGACCTAATAGCTGCCTCACTCCATAAAATCCTTAAGGAATAATGTCATCTAATTTAAGATATTCCAAGGTCTCCCCTCCTGTGGTGAAGACAGGGGTGGGGTGCAACAAAGACAAGCAGCCTTATTGGCTTGAGCATCAGAGTCAAGTTTTGGAAGCCTTTGCCTCCTCCCACAGGAGAGCATGAATCTATGACAATCTCTATACCACTCACAAATGATGGAAGTGATTACTTCCACCCCTCTCTCACAGACATGAAAGAAAAGTAGGATCACCTTGAAAATAAGATAACAAAGCATCCAGGTTCAAAGAATTGTGAAGCAGTTTCTATAATCAAAGAGAAAAGAAGTAGGGCTTCTTTCTTTAGTTTATCTCTGGACTGGAAAATCAGCTGGACTCCAATCCCAGTAGATTGAGGAGACAGCAGAAATAAAGTGAAAAAATGTTTCACTATAACAATCTTAACAGCAACATAAGGATGATTCAGCATTAGGAGAATAATATTATTAAGTATAAGAAAGGAAAAATTAGCAAAATCACATGATTCTTATAGCAAGCACAGAAAACTCTCATGAGCCAATATAATAATATTTATATTTTAAAAATCAAAACAGCAAAGGAAATAGGAGGAACATTTTATAATCTCAGAATATTTTTTAAACTTTTGTATATAATTGATTCATTTACTTTTGTTTTTCAACATTCACTTCCATAACATTTTGAGTTTTAAATTTTCTCCCCTCCTTCTTCTCTCCCTTCCCCAAGACATGTGCAATCTGATATAGACTCTACTAATACATTCATATTAAACATATTTTCATGCTAGTCATAATGTAAAGAAGAATTAGAACTAATGGGAGGAAAACACAAGAAAGAAGAAAGAAAACAACAAAAGAAAAGGAGAACAAATAGCGTATTTACATTTTCATTCAGACTCCAATGTTCTTTCTCTGGATGTGGATAACATTTTCCATCATGAGTCTTTTGGAGTAGTCTTAGGTCCTTGCATTGCTAAGAAGAGTTAAATCTAACAAAGTCAGTCATTATACCACGTGGCTATTAGTGTGTACAATGTTCTCCTGTTTCTGTTCTTTTCACTCAGAGTCAGTTCATATGTCTTTTCAGGTTTATCTGAAGTCTGCCTGATCATCATTTCTTATAGCACAATAATATCCCATTACATATACCACAACTTGTTCAGCCATTCTCCATTTGATGGACACCTTCTTAATTTCCAATTCTTGGCCACAACAAAAAGAATTGTTATGAATATTTTTGGACATGTTGGCCCTTTTCCCACTTTTATGGTATCTTTGGAATATAAGCCTAGAAGTGGTATTGCAAGGATAGAAAGGACAATTGTAATATTATACGTGACGTATTTCTAGATTATGAGAAGTCAAACGTATGAAACATAAAATGGTTCACAAGCATTAAAATGAAATATAAAAGATAACTCAGTCATATAGTGTATGTATAAACCTGCATATTTGTACATCAATTTGCATGTGTGTGCATTAAATGTGCACTAACATGTGCATATATGAATCATGTGTGTATGCATATGTACATATGTGTGTACGCTTGTGCATATCTATAGATGCATGTATAAATTACTATCTATAGAGATATGTGAATCTATAAATGGTTATAGATAATATGTAGAGATATGAAAATGATAAATGTGTACATACACATGTCCATACAAATATATACATATTTGCCATATATGCATGTTTTCATAAGTATTTCAAAAGTATTTCTTACAAAATTATTTATAACAAAATATAACATCTCTACACTGGAATAAGAGAGGAGAAACTAGAAACTGATGATTGAAAAAGAAAGCACATTAAAATTATTTCAAGATTCATAAAACATCTGGAAAACATTCAATAACATATACCACATATGTTACACACATATGTGTATCTGGATACATATAGGAAGGAAATAAACTAGCATTAATTAAATAACTATGATGTGCAAGGCTCTATTCTAGGCACTTTACAAACTTCTCATTTGATCCTTCCAGCAAGCCTGGGAGATAAGTGTTATTAATATCTAAACTTTACCATTGAAAGAACTGAATCAGGCAGAAATCAAGTGAATTGGTCAGGGCCACAAAGTTAGTAAATATTTGAGACCAGATTTGATACTATGTCTCGATCTACTGTGACAAATATAAAGATCCATAGATCTTTTTCTATGTATGCGTGTATATGTATGTATGAATATGTCTATGTATGTGTTTTATATACACACATATAATCTATAGTTCTATAGTTATTTATAAATTTATATATATATATGCCTGCTTATATGTAATGTATGCATACATATTTATAGACAGTTATACTTCTATCTATACTTCCAACATTTTCCCACTGCAATATTACTAGCTTTTAATCTTTGTTCATTTCTACCTAAATAAGCCTCTGTATGTGTGTGTATGTGTGTGTATCCATCTGTCTATATAGATATCTGCATGTACAAATATCTATAGAGATTAGAGACAGAGAAACAGAGACACATTGATATCAAAACCTTGCATTATTTGCAATATTAATAGAATATTAATATTGCAAATTGATATTAATATTAATTTTCAATATTAATATTAATTTTCAAATTAACATTAATAGAAACTTTTGCAATAAACAAGAAAAATAAAGATTTCCACTTTCCCTATTGTTCTTAAACATAATTCTAGAAATATTAATAATAGAAATAAGTAAAAAAAATGTCATATGCCTAGTCAAAGAATGAACACAATTTTCCCTATTGCAGATGGCATAATATTTTACCTCAAAATTTCCAGATTTTCAGAAAAACAAACAGCACTTTATAACTTTATTAAAAATTATGATATAAAAGTATTTCTTACAAAATTATTTATAACAAAATATATCATCTCTACACTGGAATAAGAGAAGAGAAACTAGGAACTGATGATTGAAATAGAAAGCACATTAAAAATTATTTCAAAATTCATAAAATATCTGGAAAACATTCAAGACATAATGAAGATTTATACAAATACAATTTAAAATAATCTATCGAAATAAAGACAAATAATTAGATAGTTTTTCTCATATTTGTGTTATGCGAACAAATAAACCCTTAATGATACTATGGAAGCTATTGTGCAGATTCAGTGTTGTAGCAAACTACCAAAGAATTATTTTATATAATTGACAAAATAGTAGAATCAGAACTTAGAGGGGGCAAAAGTTTATATTTTAGAAAAAAATTAAGGGGAAAAGGAAAGGAATGAAGTGGAAATATAATTTCAATTTTTAAAAATATAATATGAAACAACCATCATACAACCAGATATTTGCTGTAAAATAGAAAAGCAGAAAAAGTCTAGATTAGCAAAATTAGAAGAGAGAAAATTCAGTGTTCAATAAACCCTCAAATATATAATACCTGGGGACTCATATTTGATAAGAATCATTTAAAAAAACCAGAAAGCTATTAGAAAAATAGAGATGAACTAGCATTTAATCCTATATCAAAACCAGCTTCAAATATATATTTTATTTGGAAGATGTGTTAAAATTCCTTTTTCATTTGCTCTCGTCTTGACTGTCACTTTGTAGGAAAAGGAGGAAATGTACCTCCATCTCTTCTTTAGAGAGGTAGGAAACTGGGAGCAAGGACTGCTATACATGTTGCTAACTGTGGTTGCTATGTCAGCAGATTTGGGTTAGCATATATTTTGCTTCTTTTGATTTGATTATTTTTTGTTTGTTTTTGTTGTTGTTGTTGTTTTGTTTTATAAGGAAAAGTTGGGGAAGTCATAGAGTATATTTGGAAATCATTGCCATATAAAGATAGGATTTGAATTCAGTTCTTCCTGAGTCCAAATACCCCTCATCAATCAATCAACAAGTGTTTGTTAAGCAATTACCCTGTGTTACAGACACTGTGCTAAGTCCTTAGGATACAAAAAAATTAAAAGCCAAATCCAGTTCCCATGCTCAAGGAGCTTACATTGTGATAGAGACAAGTAGATTTTTTTAAGTGCCTATAAGACAATTATACTCACTTTCTAAAATACTTTCCATTCCTGAAGGAAACATAGCACTGTGTGCTTGGTTTGGGACTATGCAAGTGTCTTCAGTTGTAAAAGTGCTAAATTAATGTTCTCTTTGGAGATATTGTTGCAAAAGGCATAGACTGCTGGTGGATCTAGAAAGACTACTATTCAAAGCCTCTTTAAAACCTTCAATCACTTACAAATTCATGTTTCTATGCCATTGTCTATAACAGCCCTCTCCATCCTTTCCATAAGGATACTTTACCAGACTCTGACTTGTTACTGGACTTTGATGACTGGAAGAGAGTGAGAGA
Organism: Pseudocheirus occidentalis; assembly: GCA_028646575.1. Classification (NCBI taxonomy): domain Eukaryota; kingdom Metazoa; phylum Chordata; class Mammalia; order Diprotodontia; family Pseudocheiridae; genus Pseudocheirus; species Pseudocheirus occidentalis. The sequence continues at coordinate 40,187,308 of CM053593.1, read as the reverse complement.
AAGGTCCATGACTTTGTGTAACTCTGCCTCGCTTAAAGCCAGTTCACCAGATATCAAGATATGGTCAAGATATCATCCCATGCTGTCACTCCACTGAAAATGGATAAACAACAAACAATAACATTTGTTAAAAATATGGTTTAACAACATCTAACCATTGCAACAATCTACTAGTATTATAAGTTAGATGTCACATTCATCAAACCATTTCCACTGGATTCATTCGCTATGATTCATCTACATAACTCTGCTGGATGGGGGAGATTTTGGAAGAAAGCTTCCAAAGTCTCCACATAAAAAGGGCTCAGAAACCCAATGAATTTCACCTTAAGTCAATAAAAAACTGTATTAAGTACCTATTATGTGCCAGATACAGTTCTAAATGCTGAGGGTCCAAATAAGAAAAAGAAAACATCCTTAGATCATAAGGAGCTTAAAATCTAATAGGAGGAGACAACATACCAGAATAAGATAAAGTAAAAGGTGGTACCCATTACAACCAAGCAGAGCCACTGATGGAGAAAGGAAGAAAAAATAGAAAGTTCGAAGTCCAGCCCTCTATATAACTTTGGGGGAAGATTAGTGTACCACCCTCCAGCCTTCCAGTCAGAGGAGACTGAGAGTGTTAGTAAGTCTGTTAACTATCAAAGACTGCATTTTGATGGCTTTTAAGGTGATCAGCTTATTCAGGCTGCAGGAAGATGTTATTTGGAGTCAAAACTCCAAAGAGTTTTCCCTATAGCTATACTAGATTATAGTATGCTTAGGCAGATTTGGAACTGGTTGGCTATTAAGATCACCACAAATTCTGCCTTGGTCCTTGTGCCCTGAAGGTATAACTAAGTTACATGACTTTAGTGATTGGAAATATAAGCACTTTCCTTAATTATTGAAACCTAAAAAAAGAATATAGGTAGCATCATAAAGAGGATTTTTGTTTTTGTTTTTGTTTTGTTTTTTGGGTTTTTTTGGTTTGTTTTTGAACTGGTTCAATAAATGAAGGAAGGTCCATTTTTGGTGATGTGATGAATCTCATAAAAGTCATAAGAGAGGACCAGCTGTAGCTCTTCAAATTGGATGGATTCCTCACTCCCTTGGGGGCTACTGTTGCCATCCTCATAAATGAGGTGACAGGGAAAGCTGCACGTGATAAAGCATATTCTTTTTTTATTTTTTATTTGTTTTCTTGTTTACATCATTCGCTTTCATGACATTTTTGAATTACACATTTTCTCCCAGTCTTGCCCCTGCCCCAACCCTAAAACAGCAATCCCACTGTAAATCCCCTCCACTGCTCTGCTCTCTTACTTTCTGATAGGGCAGGGAGGGTCTCCCTATCCCAGCCCTTGTATATCTTAATTCCTAGTTTCAGGTATTGCAGAACTTTAAATTCTAGATTCTTTTGATTCCTCCCTTGTCATCCACCCCCACTGGAATGACAATCAATTCAATACAGGCTGTGGATGTGTGATTATACAGGACATCTTCATAGTGGACATATTGTGACAGTGATCATCTGTCTCTCCTTCCTATCCCTCCCCCCCTTGTTCTGTTCTCTACCCTGTCCCTGTCCCTTCTCTGAAGGAGGTGCTTCCAGCATCCCTCCCCCAGACCCTGCCCTACATTCCGTCATGCCCCTTCTCATCCCCATTCCCCCTACTCTCCTGCGTGGCATGATGCCCAATTTAGAGTTTATGCCATTGCTTCCCTAAGCCAAATTCAATGAGAGTAATTGAAAGTAAAGTTGTAACAGTTATCCCTTGCCTCTTCCACACGGGATGATTAACCCCATTTTGTCTCTCCCTGTCTCCTCTCATTCTAGTCCTCTCCCACCTCAGAATTTAGCCTTTTAAAGTATCATCCCATCATATTCAATTCATCCTATACCCTCTATATACACATATACACACATGCTAAGATATGTATTCATACGCATATATGGCATCTTATGTGGACATATGTGTAAGTATACATACATGTATATATAAATATATATATATATATATATATATATATATATATATGTATATACATTTGGATTCCCTTCACCTATCCTCATGCTAAGAAAAGTTTCATAAGTTACTATTATCGTTTTTCCATATTGGCATGTAAATAATCCAAATTTGACAAGTTCCTTATGATTCCTTTCCCGTGTTTACCTTCTCATGCTTCTTGTGTTTGACTGTCAAATTTTCTCTTCAGTTCTGGTTATGTCAGCAAGAATGCTTGAAAGTCCTCCACCTCATTGAATGACCATATTTTCCCTTGGA
>CM053593.1:40148990-40184538 GCA_028646575.1 Pseudocheirus occidentalis | reverse complement strand
TAATATATAAAGAACTAAGTAAAATTTATGAGAATGCAAGTCATTCCCCAATTGATAAATTGTCAAAGGATATGAACAGGCAGTTTTCTTTTTTTGTTGTTGTTGGGTTTTTTTTGTTTTTTTTTTGTTTTTTTTGTTTTTGCTTTTTGGAGGGCAGTTGGGGTTAAGCGACTTGCCCAAGGTCACACGGCTAGTTTTTTGTGTGTGTGTGTTTGAGGCCGGATTTGAACTCAGGTACTCCTGACTCCAGGGCCGGTGCTCTATTCCCTGCGCCACCTAGCCGCCCCAGGCAGTTTTCAAAGGAAGAAATTAAAGACATCTGTAGCCATATGAAAAAATGCTCTAAATCAATATTGATTCAAGAAACGCAAATCAAAACAACTCTCAAGTATTATATCACACCTGTCAGACTGACTAATGTAGTAAAAAAGAAAAATGATACACGGTGAAGATGTGAGAAAACTGGAACACTAATGCATTGTTGGTGGAGTTGTAAACTGATTCAACCATTTTGGATAGCAATTTGGAACTATGTCCAAGGGGCTATAATACCACTTTCAAGGCTATATCCCCAAAAGATCATACAAATGGGAAAATGCTGCAAAAATATTATTTATAGGAGCTCTTTTTGTGGTTGCCAAGAATTGGAAATTGAGGGAGTGCCCATCAATTGGGGAATAGCTGAACAAGTTGTGGTATGTGAATGTAATGGAATACCATGATGGTATAAGCAATTGTGAACAGGTAACCTTCAAAAAAGCCTGAAAATACTTACATGAACTGATGCTGAATGAGGGGAGCAGAACAAGGAGAACATTATACACAGTTACAGCCATACATTGTGATGACTAATTTTGATATACGTGGCTCTTCTCAGCAATACAAGATTCTGAGACAATCCCAAAAAGTTCATGATGGAAAATGTTATCCACATCCAGAGAAAGAATTACAGAGTCTGAATGAAGATCAAAACATACTATTTGTTCTCTCTCTCTTTTGTTTTGTTTCTTCTTTCTCATGGTTCATTTCATTGATTATAATTCTTCTTTGCAACATGACTAATATGAAAATATGTTTAAGGTGAATGTATATGTAGAGCCTATATCAGATGGCATGCTATCTTGGGGAGGGGGGAAGGGAGGGGAGAGGAGAAAATGTAAAACTCAAAAGTTTGTGGAACTGAATGTTATCAAATAAAATAAATAAATAAAAAGAAAACTCCAAATGGGGTCACAATGAATCAGGCAGAGCTGAACAACTGAATCACAACAACAACAACAACAACATTCTTACTTGATATAGGGAAAAATCAACACGAATTAGAGCTCTACCAAAGCGTGATGTGTAACTTTCCTCAGGAAGTAGTGTATTCTCCCATAGTAGAAGTCTTCAAGCAAAGGCTAGATAACTCTGCTTTAGGAATATTGTAGAGAAGATTCTGACTAGATGTTGAATTCTTCCAACTCCGAAAGTCAGGAGAACGGGAAATAGCATGATATAGTGGAAGGGGTATGAGCTCTGGGGTCAGAAGACCAAAATCCCACCTCTTAGACATAAAGCAGATTCTTTATGGTGGGAGAGTTGGTAGAGGTCTGACTTTGGAGTCAGGGATACCTGAGTTAGAATCCTGTTGTAGAAAGTGACAGATGTATGGGTCTGAGGAATCACTTAAACTCAGCCTTCATTTCCTGACGGGCAACAGCAACGTGGGTTAAATAAGAACACCTAGGGGTGGCTAGGTGGCACAGTGAATAGAGCACTGCCCCTGGAGTCAGGAGTACCTGAGTTCAAATCCGACCTCAGACACTTAACACAAAAACTAGCCATGTGAACTTGGGCAAGTCACTTAACCCCAATGGCCCTCCAAAAAGCAAAAAAAAAAAAAAAAGAAAAAAAAAGAAAAAAAATAAGAACACCTACCTTGTAAGGGAAGGAAACAAATAAGATTCCACATAAAGTACTTTGAAAACTTCAAATTACTGTAGAATTATTCTCTCTTCCAATTTTAAGATTCTGTATTTCATAAAACTCTTAACAGTTGACAAAATTTTATTTTTCCCCTTCTTGGATCATTTTAGCCACTTGAAACTCTTCAGTAATTTGTACCATAAATTGTACATCATTAAGTTAATCCACTGTAAAGACTGACCTTAATAGTTCAGGTTTTTGCCTACCCTCATTGTCCTGATTGACCCTGATCTTAACAATGCTTATAGCAGCGAAGGCATACACCAGGTCTCTTAGCCCAAGAGACAGACATGAGCAATCAGGCCTGGAAAAGCTTGAAATATTCCTGGATTACAAATCAGCCTAGTTTTACAGACACTTTGTGTTAGCCATAAAAAATTAACTGGTATGCTATGTTACACAGTGAATATCATCCTCTGTGTTATCAAAGAACCTTTAAAACACTTCTGTTTTTATCCCTAGCATAATTTAAAACATTATTTTATATGCTTTTTCATGAATAAAGACTATGTTTTAGTATTCAAACAATGAAGAACAGGAAATCTCTATGCACTAAACTACTGTTCAGTTTGAGTTATAGCATTATTAGTTTAAATATTTCTGTGCATTAGTGTGTACGAATGAGATTAACCTTCCACCATGGGTTATCATTTTCTCTATAGCATCCATCTGCTTTTCTGCTGATAGTGAAAAAAAAATGCAGCACATGTGTGCGCGCATGCACACACATGTATGTGTGTATATAGCATATATAATGCATGGCATGCTTATATATAATATTTGTGCACATACATGTATATACAGACATTTATGCATGTATAAACACATATACATATGTGCATGCATATGTGTGTATACAAATGCATGCACACACTTTTTTTGTATTGTTGTTGAGTGATGTCTAAGTTTTGGGGGCCCCATTTGGTATACTAGATACTAGAGTAGCTTACCATTTCTTTCTCCAACTCATTTTACAGATGAGTTTTCCTGAGGAAAACAAGGTTAAATGACTTGTCCAAAGTCACATAGCTAGTAAGGATGTGAGGCCAATTTTGAACTCAGATCTTCCTGACTCTAGATCTAGCACTCCACACACTGTGCCACCTAGCTGCCTTTATACCTCCACACACAAATGCAAACACACACACACACACACACACACACCCCTATAGTATAGTATATGCACATATGTATGTGCATATATATATGTTCACATATAGACACATTTGTATATATGTATACATGTATGCACATGTAGGAGGGATGTGTATCCTTCTCAAACAAGTTGCTCACACACACAATTTATTGACTTACTACTTTTTTTGTTTAAAATGTTTTCTTTCTTTTCTCTCTCTCTCTCTCCATATATATATATATATATATATATATATATTTGTATATATATGTATAGATATATATATTTTTTTCCATTACTTTGGAATGAACTTTTTCCTGTAGGGTGACTATTTAGTTATTTGTTCAGGGTCAGAGCTAAAGACAATCTTTAGAGAGTTAGCAGGTATGTTTGTGTGTGTGCGCACATGTGTGTGTGGGTGTATGTGTGTGTGTATGTTATGTACTGGCTTGCATGACTAGAATGGAAATGTGCATATATTATGTGCTGATGGTGAAATAGACATTTGACAAAATTGCTCACATAACTTGCCCTCTGTTGACAGGCTTTAGCCTTATATCGTATTTTCTGTTTTTTAGAAATAAGTAACAACAAAAGATAAAATGTATATTTATACAGTGTAAAGTTTGTATGCAAGAAAACATTCAGAATCACTTTACCCTATGACCTGAGAGGAAGGACATAAGGAAACAACTTTTTCTTTTTTTTTTAAGCAGTTATTTCATGCTAGCCTTTGTGCTAAGTAAATACTAATATTATTTTATTTGATTTTCACAATCATGCTGGGGAGATAGGCTCAATTCTTATCCTATTTTACATTTGAGGAAACTAAGGCAGAAGTTGTGATTTGTCCTGAGTCACACAGTTAGTAAGTGACTGGGATCTTTATTTGAACTCGGGTCTTCGCGACTCCAGACCCAGCCCTGTGGCCACTGTGCCACCTGGCTTCACCATAAGAGTGCTACTTTTGGAATCAGAGAGAACCATAACTGAATTCTTTAGTGTAATCACTTTATTTCTATTTCCTTATCTTACAAATTAAGGGCTTAAACTTCATTCTCTGAATTTATGGCATGAAAATATGTGGAAAAGCTCGAGGCACACTAGCCAAGAAGCTCTTCCCAAAAGGCTACCGACTCCTATGCTTCATAGGAAATTCAGAGCTGAGTTGTGTCTAAATTGTGTTTATGGATGAGAATATAGCATGGATAAATTGTGAGGAGGGAATAGATTGGATGGCTGGTGCATAGTCTGTGGTTGGTATTCAGAAAATAATCCCCATGAGATAGCACAGAGTCAATTAATAATGGTTTATATATTGAGCTACCAGGAGATCCCTAAGCTGGGAGTGATTTCTCCCATACTTGATGCCACAACTCTTTGGTTTTCTTAAATATTTTTGATATTACTTGTATATGAAATTGTATGTGTGTGTGTTTGTGTGTGATTGTGTGTCCCTGATTCCCAGAACAGAGCTCTATTGTCTTTAATTGATGTGACATAATTTAGTGCTCTGCGCATAGTAGGCACTGGAGAAGAACTGTTTGCTGAATGAATAAATCATATCCCTAATGCAATGCAATAATCAATCAGTGGTATATTTAAAAGCTGGACTTGCTTATAAAAGTTCTTGATCAATTTTGTGTATTTCTCCAATTACATGTCATTTAAGTCCATTGACAAAAGGCTCCCACAAAATGAAGCCAGTGTTCATTCATTCATTTACTCATCCCTTCATCTGAAAATCACTGATTCAATGCTTCCTATACAAAACCTTGGGCAGCTAGGTGTGGCAGGCCTAGAGTCAGGAAAACTTGAGTTCATATCTGGCCTCAGACATTTACTAGCTATGTGAAACTGGGCAAGTTACTTCATCCTGTTTGCCTCAGGTTCCTCATCTGTAAAACGAGCTGGAAGAGGAAATATCAAACTACTCCAGTAACTTTGCCAAGAAAAGTTCAAATGGGGTCACAAAGAGTTCAACACAATTGAAACAACTGAACAACAACAATGCAAAACACTATGTTATGAGATCATTGGATAGGTTGAAAATATGTTTTAAAAATCTCAAGATGAAGATAGAATGCTGGCTCACTGACGGCAAGAACTATTTAATTTTTGTCTCTATCCTCAGTGTCTATTGAAGGTGATTGACAGACTTCACACCCAGCACTGAGAGATATCTACACCAAGCATGTAAAGACTTCTCCCAGCAAAATGGGCAGAGAACAATTTGTTCCAACATCCAGGAAGGCAACTGACACAGGTGCTGTGCAGTGTTTAGAAAAAGCATGAGGAACCTGTGCCCTCACAGTCACATATGGCATTCCAGGTCCTCAAGTGTGCCCTTTGACTGAATCAAAACTTCCCCATCCCTGGCTTTGATCTTGGTCAGGCATTGAAGACACCAAGGTCATTCACTGTATCCCAGGCCATTACAATCATCTTGATTTTTGTCTTGCCATTGGACTTTAATGCCTTGTAATGCCAAGCAAAGGTGGCTTCCAAGGTTTGGAATACCAGCATAGTAACTCTCCATTTTATTCAGTGACAAATTAAGGCAAAATATTCATATAGAAGAGAAAATCAAAAGCCAGTATTCACCATGTGTAATTCAATAATTTATCAAGGCCTCAATTCAATCCAAATACTATTCCATCCTTGGGCAGTACATTCATTTAGTCATTCACAAAGTCTCTTCTCAAAAGGAGATTGGTTTCCAATCATAAACAAAGTACATTCATTTGGTCAGTCACAGAGCACAAAATGTCAAAAGCTACCCACCCCTGGATCACAACTGAATTACAATCATCAGTTAACTGCCAAGTGTCTTCTTAAAAGGGGCATAGGAGAGCACAAAAGGCCATCTACCCCTAAGCTACAAAGATATCATCACAACATTTAATACCCAAGGAGAGATCTTTTCTTCATATTGACCTGAGGCAAGTCCTCAGCAATCTCTGTTCCTGGGGAGACAAAGATTAACAAGGCCACAAGATGCATTGTCAGTGTCCTTATCAATTCACTCTCTGCTTACAGAACAATCCCAGAACCCCTGAAAACATTGGCACCAAGATTTCTGTGCACATACAACAGGAAAATCCTTCTTCAGGGCTTCTGAACCAACAGCAAGATTCCAGGACCTCTGCAACAACAGCACTGTCCTTCACCAGCAGATGAATCTGGCAAAACAACATCAAAACAGACAAAGTACTGTCATCACAGCTGTGCCTCCTCAGTTCTCGACAGCTCTGGGTGGCAGTTCTCAAAAGTCATGGCCCTCAGCAATCTCTCTCTGTCTCAGCAAATCTGGCCCCAGCAATTCTCCTCTCTCTCTGCCTCCACAATACTGCTCCCCAAAAGTTCTTTTGGCCTCATCTGCTAGGGCCTATCTCTACATCCACCCCACCAGGTCCTCCCAGGTCAGTCCTTTCTCTTCCCTTCAACAAGTCCATCCCACAAATGGGATTCACAAGCTCTGAGTTTTAACACAACCCCAAAACCAAGCCAATATACAAGGGGATCTTTAAATTCCATTACCATTACATGCCTCTGGAAAAAAAGTAATAAGAAAGTGAGGCTGATTGCTTCTTGCAACTTCACTTAAATCCAATGTGGATGATGTGGAATAAGCCCTTCCTCTTCCCTGTGAAGAGGTATAGGGTTAGGGGTGCTTGAGATCCCAAAATACCAACATGCCAGGTCCTGCCAAATGAATTCAACTCAATCTTCTCAGGCAAAGAAAAGTAAAGTTTATTAAAAGTTTGCTTGTATTGGACCCAGAGCAAGTCTGTGCTATAAAATTAATGGAGGCAAATGGAATGCACAAACATGGAGGCAAGATGGAATCTTACATACAGAAAGGTTGTGGGAGGAATCTATGGATGGTCTAGAGGAGAAGTTTGAGGAGAGTCTTTAGGAGTAGTCAGATGAGGTCAGACTCCAGTAATGAGTTTGGGGAGGGTCTTCAGGATGAATGATTAAGGGTGGGAAGTTGCTGGAGGCTATCTGGAGAGAACAAATAATGGTGGGTTAGGCCAGTTCAAGGATATAATAGATTTGGGCCAAGGAGGATCAAGGGTGGGAAATTGCAGGACAAAAGAGGGCCAAAGACTTGGGCAGAGACCCTACTTAAGGCCCATGGCCTTAGGCAAACGCCCTATGTGGGAAGATTCAAGGTGAACTCAAGGGGGTTCCCAGAGCCTGCACCTTATCATGTGCACCCCATTCTGAAGGAGCATGTGGGACTGTTGCACTTTGCTCTGAAAGACAATTCCATGAAGAGGTAGTAAAATCTATTATAATATTTCTTAGTGCTTTCTATTTACCAGGTGCTTCCTGCAATCTGCAATCCAGCCTGGAGTCAGGAAGTTCCTGAGTTCAAATCTGGCTTCAGACATTTATAAGCTGTGTGAACCTGGGCAGGTCACTTGACGCCATTTACCTCTGCTATGAAGTGAGATGGATAGGAAAATAGCAAACCACTCCAGTATCTTTGCCAAGAAAACATCAAATGGGGACATGAAGAGTTGGGCATGACTGAAACAACAACACAAACCATCTACTAAATCTCTTCACTCTGCTTTTACTCTGGTTTCTCCAGAGTCTAAACTGTTCTCAGACTTCTCAGCTCTCACACAGAAATCTTTCTTCTTTCAAGATGAAGATCCTCCACTTACTCCCACACAAACTGTTCTCAACTCTCCTATATTATTCTTCTCTGTCTCTTTCTGTATTTTTCAATGTTTCTATGTATCTGAGTCTGTGTCTCTTTCTATACAAGCACACACATAAACACATGTCATTATGTTATATGATATCCAACTACAATTATTCAATCTCTCATGTATACATATATCTGTTCATCTTCAATTTGTCGATAGCTATCAAGTCTCACATGCATGTATATGTGTATCTGTCTAGGTATATATGTATGCATGTGTGTATATAGAGATGTAGATAGATAGATAGATAGATAGATAGATGGATAGATGGATGGATGGATGGATAGATAGATAGATAGATAGACAGATAGATGGATGGATAGAGATAGATAGATAGATGATACATAGATACATACAAATAAATACATATACATAGATACATAGATAGATAAATAGATACATAGATAGATTTTAATCTTTCTCCAGTAGAATATAAGCTCATTGAGAGTAGAATTTGTCTTATTGGGGCAAGAGGAGGCATAATGCCAAATGTTTAGAACATGACAAGCATTTAATAAATGTTTGCTGAGTCAATAACTGATTGATTGATTGGACTGATGGTAAACAGTACTCCAACTTGATGCATCACATCAGACATTATAAAAATGAAAACATCTTTAATGTAAAATGAGAACAACAAATTTTAGAGATATCAGTGAAGAACATGGTTGCAAATCTGAAAAATCATTAAACTAAAGTTCAATTCAATGCAACAAACATTTATGTGTTCAGTAGGTACAAGGCACAAGGGCTAATTCAGGTTAAAGTTCATCAACAGGCCTCAAACCCTTCAGTGAGTTAAGGTGATGTCTACCCCAAGCATGTGAAGACTTTTCCCAGTGGAATGGGTGGATGAGAACATTTTTCCCTCCATGGCTATAGAAAGAGGCTGAAGCAGGTGCTGTGAAGTGCTTAGAGCTTGGTCAGACATTGAATTCACCAAGATTATCCCAATGCATCCTGGTCCATCACTAGTCTTTCTGACTTTTGTCTCACCACTGGTCTTTGATGATACTGGAAAAAAGTAGCTTTATACAACTCTGCCTCACTTAAATCCAAATCATGTGCAAGTGAAGACATATGCCTATAAAGCCATTTGTCCTCTTCAACAACAAAGGACAGGGGTGGCTAGGTGGCGCAGGCCCTGGAGTCAGGAGGACATGAGTTCAAATCTGGCCTCAGACACTTAACACAAAGCTAGCAATGTGACATTGGGCAAGTCACTTAAGCCCAATTGCCCCTACAAAAAAAATGGCAAAAAAAAAGGACAAACAGCTTGTGCATGGCATTGAACTGTATTTGCGAAATACAGGTAGAGTGAAGAGCAAAACAAGCATCAAATAAACTTGAAAAGGGTAGTATATCCAGGGCTACATGTACCATAAAGATGTTAGGTGGCATTGGAGAAGAGATGAATATGGACAAAAATTGAAATGTCAAACAGTCAGGAATGAAGAAGTCTGGCCATCAGTTTGAGAAGAATTTCAATAAACATGATTTTTAAAAGTACATATTATTTCTTTCTATTGAATTAGCATGTATTTGTGTAATGGAGGAAGCAAGCATTTTGGAGGGGAGGGTAAATAATATAATCTATTAAGAGACTACTGTAGGGAGGGGGGGCGGCTAGGTGGCTCAGTGCATAGAGCACCGGCCCTGGAGTCAGGAGTACCTGAGTTCAAATCCGCCCTCAGACACTTAACACAAAAAACTAGCGGTGTGACCTTGGGCAAGTCACTTAACCCCAACTGCCCTCCAAAAAGAAAAAAAAAAGAAGAGACTACTGTAGGTGTTAGTAAGATATTCAGAAATGCTGGGTGGATTCAAAGCTTGAAAGGTCAGTGTCAGAAAACTTGAGTTCAAATGACCCTACTGAAAAGTATAGCTGCAGGCCAACTCATTTAAACTGTCAGTGCCTAAGGCTTTTCCCTAAGCCTATACATTATATAGCATCAGCTGTTCTTCTTTGCTGGAGAAGTTTCATTATTATGAGTTCTCTATACCAATGAAATCACAATTCTGATTTTTTTTTAAGTAGTATTGTTCATGTGGCCAGAAATCAAAGTAGGAGAAATGCAACAACATTTTCTTTAAAGTGGCACCTCTGGTCCTCTTAGTCTAAGAGCAAGAATTGTAAACAGCAGCTGACAAAAGATTTCGGCAACACTAATTACATCTAACTGGGACTCTGCTGAAATTGATCCAGTAGCTAGATGTGACACCTGGGGCAGGTCAGTGTGATGCACATGCCCACTGACAGTGGCCTCTCAATTCTTCCAGCTACACCTGTACACATTTATAGCCATCACCTGTCAACAGCATCAGTTTAAAATACAAAGGATTATCTAAAGCTCCAAGATGTTAGATACTAATTAACACAGTAATATAGCTTCTTCCCAAGCTAGTCCATTTACCACATGATTTTAATTGACAGTACCCAAGCATGGTCAAACAAACATTTCAAGAAAGGAATAGAAATGTCAGTGAACGTGCCATTTAAAAAAACGTGACAGTCATTTGGGAAAAGGAAGCTCTCTCTGTCTCTCTCTCTTTGTCTCTCTCTGTCTCTGTCTCTCTCTGTCTCTCTGTCTCCCTGTCTCTCTGTCTCTCTGTCTCTCTGTCTCTCTCTCTCAAATCTAAATACTTACTCTGAGCAGAATTCATAGTTTAGCTGATTCAGTGATACTTTTAGCATCTCTTTGTCAATTTAATCCCAGGATACATCTTTTTCTAAACATTTAGTTACACATTGCAGAAAGGTTACTATTACAGGTTTCATTTATAAATAATTAATGGTATAACAAAGGAGTCTTGATTTGACTATATGTCCAATGAATAAGAGAGAAAAAAAGAAAATTGACAGGGATGTACTTTGATTTTAATAACATAATGAGAGGTACTTTTTTTCTTTGATGACTTTTTGTGAAAGTGTCTCATTTGTTTTTCAGGCTAATTTAATTGCTATATTAGGTAGCTGAAAGAAACCCCACCCCTCAAAAATACCCTCCATAAATTATCTTCAGTGAATCAATATAAATTGCATTTAAACTAAGGTTTTGTAAACTATAAATTACCTGGTTTGGAGTAAGCTCATGGGTAGTCATTAAAAGCCCTTATTTAGCACTGATTTAGTCTTTATGGAATTTACTTATAAATCAAGTTTTTTGGCTGAGTACAGTTTAGACAGCTCATATCCTGGGCCTAACAAGAGGGAAAACCTGCGAAGGAAACCCTGAAATACCTTGGTTTCTGACTCAAGGACAAAAATGTCCTACAATGGATCATTTCATTTTTGCCATAAGTGTTTTACTGGTTATCCAAGATCATACAAAACACTCAATAGCCTGGAAGCAACCATATGAAACAATATAATTCAAAAAGCATTTATTAAGTTCCTACTCTGCGTAAGAGACCCAGTTGTAGAGAAGAGGGGTACATCATTGACTCGAAGTATGTACTTGAAGAAAGTCTACACATGATAATTTGAGTAAGGAAAGACTACTAACTGACAGGGGGTGGGCAACATGAATATGAGGGAGGAAAATCAGGAAAGGATGCCCATGAGAATTAGCTCACAAGCTCAGTCTTAAAGATAATTTGGGATTCAAAAAGGCAAGGGTTGAGGAATAGATGCAGTCCAATATAAAGGTCCAGAGCTAGAAAAACAAAACAATTTTATAAAAGGGCAAGCAGGACTCTTTAGCTAGAACATAATGTTGGTGAAGGGGAATAATGTGAAAGTAAAGCAGAAAGGTAGGCCAGAAGAATTGTAAACAAAAATGACATCTTCATAGGAGTACAATTTGCCTCTGTAAGTTCAAACTACCAAATTGGCCTACGTTCTCTAAAAGTAAGCATGGCTTATAGACAGAATAAAGGTAGTACAACCAGAGGACTTAGGTTCAAACCCCTAACTTTAACATTTACCAACTGCTTGGCTTTGGGCAAGTCACATAATTACCCTGGGGCTCAGTTGTGTCATTTGCAAAACTAGAAGGATCATGGCCCCTATTTATCAGATGAATGAATCAATGGAGAAGGGAGGAGGACAACAGAAAGAATTGGAAGATATGTGCAAGTCACAGGAAAACAGTAAAACAAATGGAATGCATAAGTTTATGCAAAATGCATAATTCCAAAAAAAAGAATTTTATTTTCTTCTGAAATATATGAAATTAAAATTCTAGCTACCAATCATTCCTTTTTTTTGCTTTTTGGAGGGCAGTTGGGGTTAAGTGACTTGCCCAAGGTCACACGGCTAGTTTTTTTGTGTGTGTGTTAAGTGTCTGAGGCCGGATTTGAACTCAGGTACTCCTAACTCCAGGGCTGGTACTCTATTCACTGTGCCACCTAGCCACCCCTGCTACCAATCATTCCTAAAGAAGGAGGGAACAAAGAACCACAGAAGGATTTCAATTTATACAGAGCTTCTTTTAAAATCAAAATACTGGTTGCAAAATCCTTTACAATGTAGGATATTATTTCTGTGTAAGTACTCAAGGAAATGGTTATAGATGCCTTGTGGACCACATCACCACGTGAAATAACTGAAGCTGAGGAAAGTTGAGAGACTTGTCCAGAGTCTAACAAACTAGTAAGTATCTGAGGAAGGGTATGAGCTCAGGTCTTCCTGTCTCTAAGTCTAGGGCTCCATCCACTGGATACAGATGTGTTCATCACGTGGCCTCTTGGTTATAAGTCAACACAGGTTCTTCAAATCCAAAGTTACTCCTCTTTGTATTATACTCCCACTGCAAGCTAGATGACGTCTAGGTTCCTTTCCATCCAGTGCTTGTCTATCCAGAAAAATATTCAAGTATGGGCCAAGCAACAAACTATAATCTATTATGTGATAACCATTTAGCTAAATTTGGAGATTTTTGTCCTGAAGAATAACAATTAAGTGATGGATTTGGGGGCTTGGCCATATTTATAATCACCAACATATTGTCTTGGTGCAGGGAATAATCAGATCAATGAGAGCACATGTCCTTGAAATAGTGAAGAAAAGGCATAGAAAAATCAGTTCTAATTTTTTTTCCAACTTATTTATTTATTCTTAGTTTTTAACATTCATTTCCAAAAGATTTCAGTTACAAATTTTTCTCTCTGTCCTTCCTAAATAGTGAGCCTAAATACCCCTTCCCCTAATCTGTTCTCTCTTATGTCCTCCCCCATCTCTGCCACTAACTTTCTAGTAGGGCAAGGTGGATTTCTATATCCCAGTGCTTCTATATCTTATTTCCCAGTTGCAGGTTTTTTAAAACATTTGTTTTTAAAATTTTGAGTTCCATAGTTTTTTTTTCCCTTCTTCCCTCCTCACCCACCCCCACTGGGAAGATTAGCATTTCAATATGAGTTGTACATGTGTAGTTACACAAAACATTTCCATAGCAGTTATATTGTGAGAGACTAACTATATTTCCCTCCATCCTATCCTGCCCTCCACTATTCTGTTTTCTCCTTCGACCTGTCCCTTTTCATAAGTGTTTGCTTTTAACTACTCTCTCCCCAATCTGCCCTCCCTTCTATGCTCACACCCTGATTCCCTATCCCCCTATTTTCCTGTGGGATAAGATACCCAATTGAGTGTTTATGTTATTCCCTCCTTAAGTCAAATTCAATGAGAGTAAAATTGTCCCATTCTGTTTCACCTTCATGTTCTTCCCTTCTATTGTAACAGTTTTCTCTTTCCTCTTTTATATGAGATAATTTACCCTAATCTGTCTCTCCCTTTCTCCTTCTCCCAATAAATTCCTCTCTCATCTCTTAATTTTATTTTCTAGATATCATGCCTTGATATTCAACTCATCCTGTGCCCTATCTCTGTCTATATATATATGTATATATATATATATATATATATATATATATATATATATACACACATACACCATATTATACATATGTATGTAGGTATGTATACAAACACACACACACATATATGCATATATATACATATACACACATAATTTCCTTCAACTATGATTACACTGAGAAAAGTCTTATGAGTTACAATAATTGTTTTTCCACATAGGCATGTAAATAGTTCAACTCTGATAAGTTCCTTATGATTTATTTTCCCTTTTTCCCTTCTCATGCTCTTCTTGCTTCTTGCATGGTTATTCCTCGAAGCATTATACTCAGTTGTGCTGGTTAGGTGATTCTTGATTTTAATCCTAGCTCCTTTGACCTCCAGAACATCATATTCCAAGCCCTATGATCCCTTAACATAGATGCTGCTATGTTTTGTGTTATCCTGATTGTGTTTCCACAATATGCAAATTGTTTCTTCCTGATTGCTTGCTGTATTTTCTCCTTGACTTGGGAACTCTGGAATTTGGCTATAATATTCCTAGGAGTTTTCTTTTGGGGGATCTCTTTCAAAAGGCATTTGGTGAATTCTTCCAATTTCTATTTTGCCTTCTGGTTCTAGAATATCAGGGAAATTTTCCTTGAGAATTTCTTGGAGGATGATTTCTAGGTTCTTTTTTTGATCATGGCTTTCAGGTAGTCCAATAATTTTTAAATTCTATCTCCTGGATCTATTTTCAGTGTTTTTTTCAATGAGATATTTCACATTACCTTCTATTTTTTCATTTGTTTGGATCTATTTTATATTATATTGATTTCTCATTAAGTCATTAGCTTCCATTTACTCCAATCTAATTTTTAAGGAATTATTCTCTTCAGTGAGTTTTTGAACTTTCTTTTCCATCTGGGCAACTCAGCTTTTTAAGGCATTCTTCTCCTCACTGGCTTTTTGAGCCTCTTTTGCCATTTGAGTTAGTCATTTTTAAGGTGTTATTTTCTTCAATATTTTGGGGAGGTCTGCTTTAGCAGGCTGTTGACTCACTTTTCATGATTTTCTTGCATCATTCTCATTTCTCTTCCCAATTTTTCCTCCACTTCTCTTACTTAATTTTCAAAACCCTTCTTGAGCTCCTTCATAGCCTGTAACCAATTCATATTTTTATTGGAAGCTTCTTATGTTGGAATTCTGACTTTGTTGTCTTTCTCCATTCCATGCTATGATCCTTTTTGTCCTCAAAAAAGGAATCTATGGTCTGATTGTGTTGCTTCTGCTTTCTCATCTTGCCATTCAATTACTTGACTTTTGAGCTCTTTGCCACAGTAGAACTCTGCTTCCAGAATGTAGAGAGCTGTGTCCCAAATTTCTGGGGTTTTTGCAGATGCTAGAGCAATTAGGATGGCACCCTCTCTACAGCACCCACATTCTCTGGCACTCTGGCCAGATACCACAGGACCACCACCCAAGACCATGATCCAGATCCAAGTAGGTTAAAGCAGGAATGATTACCATCTGAATGATCACTTGGTCTCCCGATTACCTGCAGGCCAGGAGCACTGGAGGCAGCCATATGGCAGCAGCTGAAGCCACTTGGTCTCTGTCACTTCTCACCTGAGAGCAGGGTCTTCTGTCCCTCCATTCTAACAGAGTTCCTCACTGACCTTTTACTTGTTCTTTGGTGTTTATGGCCTGAGAAGTCTGTAAACTGCCACAGCTGCTGGTGATTCACTTTCCTGAAGTCTGTTCTGTATCTGCTTTTTGGGGCAATCCCAGGCCAGAACCATGTGGCTCACATGGGACTGTGCTTCGCTCCCAGCTTCATGTGATAGACCCTTCCTGGCAGCATGCCAGGCTGCCGTCAGTGGGAGATCTGTTTCTCTCTGTCACTTTGTGGGTTCTGTAGCTCTAAAATTTGTTTAGAGTCATTTTTACATGTATTAGAAGTGATTGGAACAGGAGCTCACTCCAAGTTTGTGCTTTGACTCCACCATCTTGGTTCTGCCCCTCAGTTCTAATTCTTATTCAATATAAACTACTTATCATTTACACACACACACATGTATATGCAGATATTAATTTTATTTTGCACTATGTCTATATTGCTGCTGTCTATTAGAATCTTTTCTTTCATTCATGACCTATGTAACCTCCGGCAAATTGCTTTACTTCTCTTGGCCTCAGTTCCCTAGTCTATGAAATGAAAAAGTTAGACTACACAAGGGCCTTGTAGCCTTTTAAAAATTATTATTGTTATCATTATTATTTAAGTAAAACTTCTTTGTCAGGTTGATGAAACCTATGGATAAGGTTTATCTAAATGCATTAAAATTATGTATGATTAGGAAAAAATTAATTATATTGAAATAAATTTGTATTTTTCCCTTCTGCTTCAGAGACCACCATGAAAACTATTCAAAGACTTCTTGGAGATTTGTAAACCTCCAGACTTAAAATGCCCCTGACTTAGTTGGTTTCTGGACTACAAATCTGTGTGTGTGTGTGTGGGAGGGGGTATTCTTTGCTGAAAAAATTTCTAATACCCAATTAGGGTTAGTGTCAGATAATTTACCAATGTTTCGAGAAATTTCCTTCTCATTCCTAAGCACTTCCATCTCCACTATTGTGTGTGTATGTGTGGTTTTTTTGTTTTTGTTTTGTTTTTTTTGAAAATCCATTTCTTTTTTGATCACTCAGTGTATAAACCTTGGTTCTCCCAAATCAGTGCTGTCAGGTACTACAAAAACAAGCTCAATCATTTGATATTTTATTTTAGAGTTTATCAATAAATTTAGTGGAGCATAGCATGCAATTAAAGACTTTATTCAACTCAGAATTTGAGCAGTCTCTTTGTGTTGCTGTGGACAGACTTTTATACATTTACTCAAACTTTTCTTCTCTCTCTTCTTACCTAAAATCCAGATGTTATTAACAATTTGCAAACTTTAGAAGGCAGAAATATCTTTTGAGAATGAAACAAAGATGAAACTGGCCATTATTGCATACTGACAAAACAGTTTTACAAGCTTTTCCTTTTAATCTAAAAAAATAAAGGAAAATTTCTTTATAAGTGACTACATATCTTTTGAATTCTCTTGCAAGACTAGAGCGTATCAGTCTTTACTGAATTTTTAAAGACAGACTAAATCATTATAAACATCAAAAAATGGAGAATGTAATACATTTTTGAAGGAAATTTTATTTAAGCTGATATTTGGATTATATTTATATGATACTACCAAATTATGTTGAAGGAATATTTATTTATATACACACATTTCTGTCTCCAAGTCATTCTAAATCAATGTGCACAGCTGATTTATCAAAGAATTTGTAGAAGTTTTTCAGTTTATTTTATAATTATTTTATTTATAATAATTGTTTAAATTTATAATGTACATTTAGGCTTATGCATTATTTCCTTTGGAAAAATACTATGAAGTAGAATATTTTAAAAGTTAAGCTTACAATTTTCAGATGTCTTGCCAAAATTCATCACAAATGGTGTGGCCTGCTGTCTCCTGACTTCATGTGAAAATCTCTTTCTCTTTTGCTATAATAACTATAGGTTGTTATTTTTAGGGAGGGAAAAGTTAATAGAGGTGACATTTTACAAGTTGACATAATTAAATAGTAGTTTCAAAATATCTCTTTGCTGTAGTTTAATTTTCCATCTACCCATTGCTTTCAAAATAAGAGACTCAAAAAAGTGTTCATTTGATGTGTCTCTTCATAAAAGCTAATGTGATGTATTATCTAGAAAGCAAGAATCAATATTAGAATGATATGGGTTCAAGACCTATAGCTGATATATATTGGCTGTGAGATCCTAGGAAAGTCATTTGCAGTGCCCTCAGCAAATCTCTGGGCAGCTGGGTAATGCGGTGGGTAGAGTGCCAGACCTGAATTCAGGAAGACTCATTTTTCTGAATTCAAATTTGGCCTCAGACACTCACTAGGTATGTGACCTGGGCAAGTCACTTAATCCTGCTTGCCTCAGTTCTTCATCTATAAAATGAGATGGAGGAGGAAGTAACCAACCACTCCAGTTCTTTGCGATGGAAATCCCAAGTAGGATCATGAAAAGTCAGACAAAACTGAAATGGCTGAACAACAAGAAAGAAATCTCTAAGACTGAAACCTGGCAGATCTGTGTTGGTAGCAGAAATTTCTCTGCCAAGAGCTCCCTATAGCAATGAAAAAAAAAAGTAACTTGATAAGTCCTTACAACTCCCCAGTTCAAAGAGTCTGATGAGAAACTGAACTTTTGGACAGAATCAAAAAGTTCTAGATTTTTTATTTGAGTTAATCAATGTTTTAACTAATGTATTCATGGTTCCACAAGATTTTTTAAAACTCTACAGTACTGTCACATGTCCATAAGATAGTAGGACATTCTCCAGAATTTGGATTTCAACTTTTGCTTAACCGCTTTTGTTTAACCATCAAATGCTAAACTGAAGTTAATGTACAACAAATACATAAATTAAATCAACAAATATTTGCTATTTTTCTACAAAGTGCCAGGAAATGTGCAGTGTGCTAGGGATACAAAGGCAAAAAATGAAGTATTCTTTTTCCTCGAGAAACTAATAGCCTGGTGTCATCACGACCTGTAATTTAGCTTGGGGCCATTCACTTGCCCAGGGTCACAAAAGCTAGCTAATATAGGGGAAAGTCTTTGAATTAATTTCATTCTAACTCCAAGTTAAGCACTGTACCTACTGTGCTACATTCTCTCTGGATAACATAGTTAAACATTTCAATGGCCCTCTTGATGGGGCTATGCCCAAGCACATTTAGTGATGAAATTTTAATCACTGGTATAAAATTTTACATGGGTATGAAATGTCTATAAGTGATATCTTATTAGAGTCATTTAAAATGATTGATTCCATTTTTACTTCCCAGCTTTCTGACTGTAATATATATTCGATAACATATCTCCAGTGCTGAGCAAACCTAAAAGAGCTACATAAATGCAGGCTATTATAATTATTCTTATTATTGTTATAATTCTTGTTGTTTTTAGAACTGACAATCACTTGATAAATTGACTTACACATTTTCTTTCATGGCTTTATACACAATTTGGATATGTGAATTTTCCTATACTCTCTTCTTTGTTGTTTGGGTATTTTTTCAATGTATGATATGCAAAGTTATGTTATTAATACAATGCAATTGACTCATGCAAAGCAAAACCAAGAGAGAGATGGATTAATATGTCAGCTAAAATTGACAATCAGATGACTGGTACCCAGCTTGATATAATTCCATGGGGTTTCAAGTCTTCTAGGTGAATGCTTATATAGTCAGAAAAAAAATTGTTTTAGTGAAGATGTGGAGGTGACTTGTATTAAGAATATTCTTATATGCTGATACTTCCTCTCATCTCTGATGTTTCAGAATAAAGATGTGAAGTTTTTTCCCCTCTAAAGTGTTAGATAAGCTGTTAGTTTATTTCTTTCTGTATATATACTTTTGTTTTATCTGTAGCACATGTTGTATAATGACTGTATTTTGTGCCTAAACAATTCCATGTTTACTAGTTTGAGAATGGGGAAAAGAACACTTTACTTTTTAAATAGCATTTTTTTCCAAATTATATTCCAAGACAATTTTTAACATTCATTATCACAAAATTTTGAGTCCTAATTTTTTCCCTCATTAACCCTCCTCTCATCCTAAAATGGTAAGCAAATTTGATAAAGGTTATGTATGTGCTATCATGTAAAACATATTTCTATATTAGTCACAGTTGTGAAAGAAGAAACAAATCAAAAGTAAAAATTAACCACCAAAAATAATAAAGGAAAAAAGTGTGCTTTGATCTTCATTCTGACTTCATCAGTTCTTTATCTGGATGTGGAAGGCATTTTCCTTTATGAATTCTTTGTACTTGTCTTGAATCGTTGTGGTTGTTGAGAAGAGATAAGTCATTCTTGACTGATCATCACACAATGTTGCTGATACTGTGTACAATATTTTCCTGGTTCTGCTCAATTTGTGCAAATCTTACCAAATTTTTCTGGAATTTGCCTGTCCATCTTTTCTTATTGCACAATAGTATTGCCTTGCATTTATATACCCTAGCTTGTTTAACCATTCCCCAATTGATGGGACATACTCTGAATTTCCAATGTTGCATCACCACATAAAGGGCTACTATAAATATGTTTACACATATAGGTCCTTTTCCTTTTTGTATGACCTAGTAGCAGTACTCCTGGATCAAGGGGTACCCACAGTTTGATTGTTCTTTTGGTATAATTCCAAATTGTTCTCCAAAATGGTTGGATCAGTTCACAACTCCACCAACAGTACATTAGTGTCCCAATTTTCCCATATCTTCTCAGCATTTATCATTTTCCTTTTTCTGTTATGTTAGTCAATCTGATAGATGTGAGGTGGTATGTAAGAGTTTTGTTTTAATTAGCATTTCTTTAATTCAAAGTGATTTAGAGCCTTTATTCATATCCCTATAGAGAGCTTTGGTTTCTTCATCTGAAAAGTGCCTGATCATATACTTTAACCATTTCTCAATCAAGGAATGACTTGTATTCTTGATTCAACCCTCTATATATTTTAGAAATGAGGCTATTATATACATTGCCTATAAAGATTCTTTTTCCATCTTTCTGCTTTCTCTCTAATCTTGGTTGCATTAGTTTTGTTTGTACAAAAGGTTTCTTTTTATATTTAGTATAAGAAAAATTATCTATTTTATATTTTGTAATGTTCTTTATCTCTTGTTTGGTCATAAATCCTTCCCTTCCCCATATATCTGACAGTTAGACTCTTGTGTGCTCTTTAATTTGCTTATGGTTTCATACTTTATGTTAAATCATGCCAAAGATTTGTCATTACAAACTTCTCTAATAATGCATTTGCCTCCTTAATTTCTTTTTGTTTTTATATTTTATTTTTTTGTTTGGCTTTATTGAGTTCTGAGAGGGAGCTTTTGAGATCACCCACTAGTATAGTATTGCTGTGTATTTTGTCCTGTAACTCACTTAACTTATCCTTTACCAATTTGGATGCTATACCTATTGGTACATATATGTTTAGTATTGATACTACTTCACTGTCTATGGTAACTTTTAGCAAGATGTAGTTTCCTTCTATATCTCATTTAATTAGGTCTTTTTTGCTTTTACTTTCTCTTGATTTTGGAGTTGCTACCCAGTTTTGTTGTTATTATTGTTGTTTGCTTTTGTCTTTTGTTTTAGGTTCTTCACCAGACCCTTACATTCAATGTGTGTGTGTATGTGTGCATGCGTGCTTCAAGTGTGTTTTTCATAAACAACATATTGTAGGATTCTGGTTTTTGTCTTGTTTTGTTTTTGATTTTTTACCTTCTGTGCTATAAGCTTTGGTTTTATGGGAGAATTCATGCCATTCATTTTCACAGTTGTGATTATTAACTATACATTTCCCTCCATCCTGTTCTTCCTCTTGTTTGTTCTTTCTCTCCTTTCACCCTTTCCCATTTCACCAGTGTTTTGCTTCTGTCTACCACCTCCCCTGGTCTTCCCTGTTTTCTGTCAGTCCCCCAACCCCTTTACTTAATCTCCTCTCCTCTTACTTTCCTCTTGGGTAAAATGGATTTCTACATTCAATCAACTGTGTATGTGATTCCCCCTTTGAGCCAATACTGATGAAAGTAAGGTTCAAGTAATTCTCATTACCCACCCTCCCATTTCCCCCTCCATTCTGAGTAATAGGTCTTTTATAAGTCTTCATATGAAATAATTTACTCCCTTTTTACCTCTCCCTTCCTTCTGCATCCATTGTACTCTTCTTTCTCATCCCTTATTTTTTTTAATGTCATCCCTCAAATCTACCTTATACCCATACCCTCTGTCTAATGTATATTCCTTTTAGTTGTATTTTTAGTGATACAATTTTTAACAATTACAAGTATCAAATTCCAGTGTAGGGATGTAAATAGTTTAGTCCTATTGAATCTTTTACATCATCTTTTCCCTTTTTTCATGTTTATATTTGTGCTTCTATTGGGTCTTGATAACGGAGGTCAAAATTTTGCTTTAGTTCTAGTCTTCTCCTTATGAAAGTGTGAAATCCCACTATTTTATTGAATGACCTTTTTTCCCCTGATAAATTATGCTTAATTTTTCCAGGTAAATGGTTCTTGGTTATAGTCCTAGTTCCTTTGCCTGCTAGTTTTCTAGGATGCTTCCTGTCCTATACTATGCTCCCCTTCTACCCAAGTAAGAGATACCTTTCTTGCCAATCTTGCAAGTTTCTTGGGCTAAAAAAATGTTTCATCCCATCCTTTTCCTTGTGATGCTATTCCAGGATTTGTTTTAGGGTGCTATTTTATATATGGGGTTGAATATGGAAGAATTACTAGAATTTACTGCTTACTCTACCATCTTGGTTCCCAGAAGTCCCCAAAAGAACATTTAAAAATTTGTGGGATTTCATGAAATACTGACAATCTTCAAAGTGCTCAATTTCTTTGGGTACAGCAAATTCCAAATCGTTTTATTCACAACTCAGTTTCAGTGAAATGAATACTGTTTTGCCTTTGCCCTGAGTCACTCTAAGGTAGTGTACACAGAGCACCCGAGCTAGGATGCTATCAGGATTTGATAAAAGGGCTTTATATTTGTCAGAATTTGAGCCTGATACTGACCATGGAATTGCTGATAAGGAATAGCACACCAGGGCCCTGTTGGCCTTCAAGCAGGAAAGACTGAAAGCTACTTATTAACTACTAGCCCCAATGTCGTCAAAATTGCTTAGTCCATCAGATGTTTAATGTTGTTCTATTGGAGGATAGACTTGAAAGCACCGTACAAAACATTATTTCACAGTGATTATTCAAAGCAGATATCTATTGATTAGAAAATGTTTGAAACAATTGTACTATATAATAATGTGCTGAGATTTATTCCATAAAATAAAAACAAAATGAGGAATTTAGAAAAACACTTGAAGAGTTTTGTGAATTGATTTAAGTGAAGTAAGCAGAGCCAGAAAAACAATGAGATTACTGTAAGCATGTAAATGGAAAAAAGAATGAAATAAAGGTAACTGAATGCCATATAATTATAATGACAGATCTGATGATTAAACAAACCTCGTTCTTTTCAATAGGGTGATTAAGAACACATGTATGGAATAGTTTATGTGCTGTCAGAGGTAATTGCTGAATTAGTGGGTATTTCTCAACAGCTTCTCTGTTATAAAAACAACATATGTGTGTATGTATTTTATGAGTATATATGTATACACACATGTGTATATCTGTGTAACATGTAGATAATATGCTATACATGTTACCCACATGTCTGTTACATATATGTTTTGCTTTGTTGGATACCTAAGAGTGGATATATATATATGTGACTTTGCATTTTAATCACTCTGGAAACAGAGGCACTTTCCCAGAATCTACCAGAACTTCACTATGGAAAATGATAGAAAAGATATCTCCTTTAATGATTTTTTTTCATTAAAAATATTTTTTATCACCACCCAAACCGTTAAAACAGAAAAAACAAAAACAAAACAAAACAAAAATCTTGTAACAAATATGCAAAGTCAAACCAAACAAATTCTTACACTGACCATGTTTCAAAAAATGTCTGTCTTATCTGCATCCCATATCCAATGTCCAATTTTGTTTAAAGTGATTGGCAAGCTTTATCTTCTGTCCTCTGGAATTATGACTGGACATTGCATTGATGGGAAATCTCATTTTTTTAAAAGTTATTTTTATACTTGTACTCTCTAAGCTTCATTCTATTCTTGTCCTGTTCACTTCATTCAAAATTAGTTTATACAAGTCATGTAGGAAAATTTTTCACAAACAATTTGGAGAGAAAGATAAGGAAAAAGTTAGTTTGAGATTGAGAGTTCAGAGTTCATGACCAACTCGGAACCATGAGTCTAGGACTTTGTTCTGAGCATTCTATCCCCCAGTGTCCAACCCCAAGGAAAGACTGAGACTAGTAATAACAATTTTGGTTACTGTGCCTGAGGAAAGTGAATGTCTTTGCTCTTTGGATTGGAAAAAAAATTGGTGAAATGATGCAGTGGTTTACTTAGAGACAATATTTTTTTTATTGTATGATTGAAATGGAAAAAAAAACTCCTAATTTATCCCCATGAGAGAAAAGTGTTTAAAGTTAAATGTTTGTACATACCTACAAACTATCCCTTTGCCATTCTTCTATTCTTTCCTTTACTACTATTCATTTGTATTTTTAGAGAAAGAAATCAATGGCCATTAAATCTTATTGTGCATTGAATGCTATACTGTGAATTTAGAGGAAAGGTAATCTGTATAAAAGCAGAATTTACATTCGGCCTCATAGTGAGGAAATAAAGTAAAGATTTCTCTACCAAAAATACAGCAAGCCTTTGGGAACCTCATAAATATTCCTTAGAAAATTCAAGATGATAAGGAAGAGAAGTATGTAGCAAAGAGGGATTAATAATTCGAAAAAAGTCATAATTTGACAAAAGTAATTCTAGAAATGAGGTATTCTGTAAGCACCCAAGACAAAGAAGAAAGGAAGTACCATTCATGTGGAACAAATGGGTCCCATTGCAATATGTACATATATACATATTCATACACACACACACATATATATATACATATATGTGTGTATATGTATATGTATATATATTGTGTGTGTATCTGTATACTATATGGGTGTGTTTGTATATGTGTGTGTGTGTATTCTGTATACTTGGCTGACCCCCATACCTATTTCCCTTGGAGACTAATCTATGTATAACTTAAGATTGAATATGTGGAAATGTGGAAGAAAGACAAGCTTAATTACTCTTATATCCCAATAATTCATATTAAACATAGGAAGAAATCACATCTTTTAGTTATAATAACAAAAATAATAACACCTTCAAATATCATTTTAAGGTTTGTGAAATGTTTCAAAATTATATCTCATTCTATCTTTTCATAATAAACTTAGGAGTTAGTTGAAATTATAATTACTGGTTTATAGATTAAGAAATTGTGAAAGAGGTTAAGTGAGTTGCCCATGTTCAAATAGCTAGAAAGATTCTGAGACCAGATTTGCATTCAGTTTCCTTCCCTCTCTCTCTGTCTCTCCCAGTCTCTGTCTCTCTGTCTCTCTGTCTCTCTGTCTCTCTCTCATTCTCACTCTCTCTCTTTATCTCTCTGTCTCTCTGTCTCTCTCTGTCTCTGTCTCTCTCTGTCTCTGTCTCTGTCTCTCTGTCTCTCTCTCTCTCTGTCTCTCTCTCTGTCTCTCTCTGTCTCTCTCTGTCTCTCTCTGTCTCTCTCTCTCTCTCTCTCTCTCTCTCTCTCTCTCTCTCTCTCTCTCTCCATAGCTTGTCTTACTTGCAAGAAGCTTTTTTCTAGTCTTTCCTAATCTTTGTGGTTCCCCTCTGTGTTTGCCCCCAGTTTTTGCCATATTACTCTTGTTTGTACATCATTGTTTGTATGTTGTCCCCCTGAATAGGCTGTGAACTCCTTTTAAAAAGAAGGGGGATTGTTTTATATTTTTCCTTTCTTTTTACACCTAGCATTTAGCACTGTACCTGTCACATAGTAGGTGCTTAATATATGTGTGTTAACCCCCTATTCAATAAATCCCAATAGTCCCTCATTTTCTCAAGCACAATTGTTCCTAAGCCTATCTTTCCAGCATCATTATTCACTATCCCCTTTCTCTCACTCTGTGTTTCATCCTAGTAATCATTGGGAAGGTCAATTAATTAACATTATTATAAGACCATGGGATATAAAACCATATTCTTCTCATTCAAGGCAATACAGTTAATCCAAATATTTAAATACTTGAATAAATTAAGTTCATAATATCCAAATCTATAGGATAGTGAATTTAGAGCTTGAAGAGAATCTTCCATCTAGACCTGACAATCAGCACAACTCTCTCCTTTTTCAGATGAGAAACTAAGACTCAGTGAATTTAAGTTAACCTGCACAAGGTCACACAAGTAGTCAAGAGCAGATATGACATTCAAATTCATGTTTTCTGAATGGAAGCCCAGCATGCTTTCCATATCTCCACAAACATATATATATATATATATATATATACATATATATATATATATATATATATATATATATATATTCAAGTCAGTAGATATGTACAAAAAGGTTAAAGAAAGAAAAAAAGTGTGCTTTTAGGCACTGTTGCAGCTCACTCTCTCCCTATCCATCCTGTAGAAGATATACAATCACATGAGACAGGATCTTGGGTTTTCCTCATTCAAGGCTACATCCAATGAAAAGCCATTGCCACTGACTGCTGTGAGTGATTCAAGAGTTTTGGCAATACACCATGCCTATAAAGATAGTGTTACTTACTGCAAAGTTTTTAGAAATCATTTCCAGTGAGATTTTTTCAAAAAGTGCATTTAAAGGAAGCTATTAGGAGTAATGACAGTCAAAATTGTTCCTTGAAGAAGCATAATGATTTGCAGAAGTGTAGCCCAGGCAAGGAGGACAAATGCAAGTAAAGAGTTGTAACTGCCTTGGTACTTTACCTTCTCTATTACATGTACCATCCATCATCAGATGATATTCACAGAAAACTCCTGTGCAGTCCAAACAATTGTGACAAAACATGATATCTGTTCCTTTTATTCTAATTTGCATGCTAATTCAAAAATGAAGAGAACCCATCTATGAAAGAAATTATTAAATACCTAATCTTTGTGTTGTACATTCCCCTCATGATTTAAATGAATGTAACTTTTACTGGGACCTATGAGAGAGAGAGAGAGAAAGAAGGGTGAGGGGAGGAAGGGAGTGAGAGTGAGAGAGAGAGAGACAGAGAGACAGAGACAGAGAAACAGAGAGACAGAGAGATAGAGAGAGACAGAGACAGAGAGATAGAGACAGACAGAGACAGAGAGGGAAAGAGAGAGGGACAGAGAGAGACAGAGACAGAGAGAGACAGAGAGAGATAGAGACAGAGAGAGACAGAGACAGAGAGAGAGAGAGAATCATAGTATCTGTACCTTTGTTGTTGTTGTTTTCTGCTTTGTTGTATATTTTTGTTTTGTTTCTCTTTGTTTTGGATTGGATCTATGATTTCATTAGGTAAGGAACTTCTAGTAATTAAACACCCCATACCAATGCAGATTAGCAAGTCTTCTACAACCTGCAGCATTAGAAAGCTCCCTAGGGCACCATGAGATTACATGCCTCGCCCGTGGTAACAATCAATATGTGTTAGCATTAGGATTTGAACTCAGGTCTATCTAACTGTAAGGATAGTTTTCTGTCCAATAGGCCATGTTGTAAAATAGTTCTAAAATTGGTAATATAATTTGATCCATTTGAATGGTTCACTGGGGTAGAGTAATAGACTTGGAGTCAGAAAGACCTGGTTTAAATCCCCCCTCAAAAACTTACTGGTTTTTGGGGCGGCTAGGTGGCGCAGTGAATAGAGCTCTGGCCCTGGAGTCAGGAGGACCTGAGTTCAAATCCGGCCTCAGACATTTAACACAAAAAACTAGACTAGCCGTGTGACCTTGGGCAAGTCACTTAACCCCAACTGCCCTCCAAAAAGCAAAAAAAAAAAAACTTACTGGTTTTTGATGAGCCTGGTTCATCTCTCTCATCCTCAGTTCTTTATCTGAATACAAGGGAGATGGAATTGAGACTTCTAACATCTATAACAAAACCAGATCTATGACCCTATGATGAAAGAGATGAATTGCTGAAATTCACATAATTGAAGGAAGTCAATATAGACTAATTTGTTTTGATAATGAAAAAGACTAGTTTCTACACATGCATATGGTATCTTTGGACTTGTGAGAGGCTCATATTTGTCAATTTTACGATCTTCTGCTTTTGCAAATGGCAGAACATATCTTTCTATACTCTTTGTTGTTTTTCAGGTGTTTCAGTCATGCCTGACTATTCGTGGCCCCATTTAGGGTTTTCCTGGCAAAAATACTTGAGTGGCTTGCCATTTCCTTCTATATACTATGACCACCAGTAAATATGGTCATCTAGAATTAATGACTTAGCATTAGTTTTCATGGTTTCCTTATCTGTGCATATGTCTATTTAGGAAAAAAAATAATACTAAATAGATTCGATTTTTTTCTTCAGTATTTACATTTTTTAAAAAAACTTTTGGGTCCTTAATAAAAAAATAAAAGTTTGGGGGCAGGTGGGTGGTGCAGTGAATAGGGCACCGGCCCTGGAGTCTGGAGGATCCAGCCTCAAACATTTAATACTTACTAGTGATGTGACCTTGGGCAAGTCACTTAACCCCAATAGCCCTTCCTTCTCCCTGTGAAAGAAAGAAAGAAAGAAAGAAAGAAAGAAAGAAAGAAAGAAAGAAAGAAAGAAAGAAAGAAAGAAAGAAAGAAAGAAAGAAAGAAAGAAAGAAAGAAAGAAAGAAAGAAAGGAAGGAAGGAAGGAAGGAAGGAAGGAAGGAAGGAAGGAAGGAAGGAAGGAAGGAAGGAAGGAAGGAAAGTTGTTATAAGGACTGGTAAAACAAAAAAAAAACAAATGAACCAAAATGAACAAAGAAAAAACCCTGAGTACATTTAGCCTAGAGATCAGATGGTTTAAGGGAGGAGGTGTTAAGTGTGTTCTAGTATTTTAAAGGTTGTCATATAAAAGAGCAATTAAATTCATTCTTCTTGGTCCCACAGGATAGAAGTAGGAATAATGTTTGGAAGTAGCAAAACAAATGTAGGCTTGGTGAAAGTATTTTTTTTTTCTTAGAATTTGAGCCATCCAAAAAGAAACTGACCAGACTAGTAAGTAGTGGATTCCCTGTATGGGAGGTCTTAGAGTAACCATTTCATGGCCTTTTTTTTCTTAAGGTATAGAGGGAATTGTTTTCATGTTTTTGTTAAACTTTATAATCACTAAGGGCCCTTCCACCTCTAAAATCCAGTGATTCTTGTATGATATTATTTGCCTCAGGTGCTGAGATAAATAAACCTCTTTAGGGGAGCTTATAGTATATTAGAGAACATGATGTCATGATGTCAATAACTGTCAATAAGTGGAGGTCTGGTGTCTCTATAGAAGGACCTATCCTCCACTTTTCTCTGGTCTCTGCCTAATGACTAGTCTAGGCCCCAGTCCATTGAACTCCTGAAAAGCAAAAGAGGAGTTTTTCAGTTGTTACCCAAAGGAGCATCTTTAACAAGACAGTCAGGACAACTTGTTGCAGAGATCACGAAGGAAGAACAATTACAGATCACCACTTGGAACTTCATGAGAAAGATGACAACAAAGAAATGTAATCTTGTGAAATAGAGGAATCTTGGTCTTGGAGCTGGGTCAGCTGGTTGAAAGTCTACCAATCTCTGTTTATTAATTTACAACAACTTTAGATCTTTGGAGCACTTTATGTGTTAGTTACTAGAGGATATATAAAAAAGAATGAAGTTCAGTCCTTCTAGTCAAGAAAATAAATTCACATACACACACATACACATATGCACATACACTTATGTACATTCACATATACACTCTGTAATGGGGCAGAACGTGATGATAGACGTTTAAATGGTATAAGTAAAGTGTTAAAGAGTACCAGAGGAAGAAGTAATAATAGGAACTCAGATGAATCTTTCATTCTGAGCCTTGAAAGATGAATAGGACTTTGACAAAGAATGGAATGAAAGAGAGGTGAGAAAGACTGAATGATGGGAAGATAAACTTCGATGTCTGAAATCATGAGACATCTATACATAATATATACATTCCAGCTTGTTTAGAGAATGGACATGTTAAGTAGTAGGGAATAAGTTCAGATATAAATCATAGTATCAGGGCATTATAGAGAAAGAAATGATCTTTAAGGTAGCATAGGCCAAACCCTACATAAATATCTAAAACTCTGTACTTGACTGACTAGTGGTTGTATTTATCCTCTGGTAAAGTCAAACAGAGATGGAGAACCATTACCTACTAAGGCACTACATGGAAATTTTTTTCACAAGATTATAAATGTATTTTTCTCTTTTTAAAATATTATTTTTTGTAACATTCACTTTAAAATGAGTTCTGAATTCACTCTTTCCCTCCTTTCTCTGATCTGTTGGTAAGAAATGTAATGTCAATTATGTACATGAAATCATGCAAAACATATTCCCATATTAGCCAGGGTAGGAGGAAAAAAAGCAACTGCAAAAAATATGATAAAAATATCCTTCAATCTGCATTAAGACTTCATCAGCTATTTCTCTGGAGATATATAACAGTTTTTCATCATAAGTCTTTCTGAACTATCTTGGATCATTATATTACTAAGAATAGGTAAGTCATTCACAGTTGAACCTTTGTAAAATATTGCTGTTACTGTGTACAGTGTTCTGGTTCTGAACAATTCACTTTGTATAAGTTCAAATAAGTCTTCTAAGGATTTTCTGAAAATTTCTGCTCATCATTTCTTAAAGCACTCTAGACTTCTACCACAATCACATTAAAAAATGTTTTCAATTATTTCTCAGTTGAGAATCATGCTCTCAATTTCTAATTATTTATCACCACAAAAAGAGCAGCCACAAATATATGTGTGCATATGACTCCATTTCCTTTTTTCTTCAATCCTTTTGGCATATAGATTTGCAGGGGCCAAAGAATATGGACAGTTTAATTGTTCTTTTGGCATAGTTCCAAATTGCTCTCCAGAATTATTGGATCAGTTCACAACTCCAGCAGTTCATTGGTGTCTTAATTTTCCCACAATCTCTCCAACATTTATTATTTTACTTTCTTTTCATATTAGCCAATCTGAAAGGTGGGAGGTAATATATCAGAGTTGTCTCAATTTGCACTTCTCTAATCAAAAGTGATTTAGAGCACTTCTTCATAATCCTATAGATAGCTTTGATTTCTTCATCTGAAAATTGCCTGTTCATATCCTTTTAGCATTTATCAACTGGGGAATAGCCTACATTCTTATAAATTTGACTCAGTCTCTATATATTTTAGAAATGAGGAGGTTTCTAGTTTTTTTTATCTACTCTGGTATCTGCTTCTGTTTTATGGGAGAGTTCAACCCATTCACATTCATAGTTATGATTACCAACTGTGTACTTTCCTCTATCCTATTTTCTCCTCCTTATTAGTCCTCTCTCTCCTTGTACCCTTTTCCTCCTCACCAGTGTTTTGCTTCTGTCTACAGCCTCCCCTGGTCTGTTCTCTCTTCTGTCCACTCCTTCCCCCTTTACTTAATTTCCTTCCCTCCTACTTTTGTGTTAGGTAAGATATATTTCTATATTCAACTGATTATGTAAATAATTCCCTGTTTGAGCCAATACTGATGAGAGTAAGGTTCAAGTGACACTCATCACTCACCCTCCCATTTTCTTCTCTACTGTAATAGGTCTTTCATGCCTCTTCATGTGAGATAATTCACCCCCCCTCTTCTACCTTCCTCCTAGACCCATTGTACTCTTTCCCATCCCTTATTTTGTATGCCATTCCCTCAAATTCATCTTATATCTGTACCCTCTTGTTTGTGTATATTCCTTCTAGCTTTTCTATTAGTGATACAATGTTTAAGAATTATAAGTATCATCTTTCCATGTAGGGATGTAAATAGTTTTTTTTCTAATGAATCCCTTATGTTTTCTTTTCCCTTTTATCTGTTTATTCTTCTCTTCAGCATTTATAATGGAAGTCATTATTTTTTTTGTTTAGTTCTGGTGTTCTTATGAAAGTTTGAAATCCTTCTATTTCAATAAATGATCATTTTTCCCTTGATGTAACTTTGCTGGGTAAGTGATTTTTAGTAGCAGTCTTAGCTCCTTTGCTTTCTGGAATGTCATGTTCCATGACCTCTGATCCTTTGATGCTGCAAGCTGCTGAGACTTGTGTAATCCTTACTGTGGCTCCCTGATATTTGAGTTGTTTCTTTTGGGACACTTGCTGCTTTTTTTCCTTAACCTCATAATTCTGAAATTTGACTATAATGTTCCTTGAAGTTTTTATTATGAGATCTCTTTTTTGAGGCGATTGGTAGATTCTTACAATGCTTAATTTGCGCTCTGGTTCTAGAATATCAGGGCAGTTCTCTTTGAAAATTTCTAGAAAAAATGCTGTCCAATTTCTCCTTTTGATTATAGTTTTCAGGTGGTCCAGTGATTCTGATAATGTCTCTCCTGGTTCTGTTTTGGAGGTCAGTTGTTCCTCCAATGAGGTATTTTACATTTTCTCTTTTAGGACTATATCAACCATGATTCCTAGCTGGCCTTGCAAATGATACCATGTATCTCCTCCTAAATATCTCTATTGTTCACTCCTTCAACGTTCTTACAAATTCTTTTGAGTTTGCAGATTTCTTAGTAGCAAAAAAAGAAACAAAACTTCATGTACAATTATTTAATAATATCTTGATGGTCTAATCTGTTAATTTTTAACAAAATGAGGTTTTTGAGTTTTTTGTTTTGTTTTTTGGTTTATGTTGCAGCCAAAGTGTAAATGTCCTTGAATGATAGGCCATGATGTTTGGACTAAATTTTGAATAAAATGGAAAGACATTGAGACTTTTTTTGATGAGTAAATGACATGGCATGTGGTATCCTTTAAGAACAATATGAATCAGGCTAAATTAGCTATTGCAGAAACTTTAAATTATCCATTGATCCAACAAATATATGTGTTCCTGTTTCAATTAAAACTTTTCCAAAATCTAATCTTTTTTATAAAAACCATTTTCACAATGAATGTTGAGTAAATGATCTCTGCAATTTACCCTAGGTTTATATGGGAGTTAGTTCTATACTCTTACACTTTACCATTAATAGCCCAAGGTATACAGTTAGTTCCTTTATAGTTCATATTGTTGATGCTAGGTGAAGTCATATCCAACTCTTTTTGAAATAGTATTTTTTCCCATTACATGTAAAGATAATTTTCAACATTTGTTTTTATAAGATTTTGAGCTCTCAATTTTTCTCCTTCCATTCTTCCGCTCGTACATTTCCTAGATGGCAAGCAATCTGAAACAGGTTATATATGTACAATCATGTCAAACATATTTCCACATCAGTCATGTTGTGAAAGAAGAAACAGAACAAAAGGAAAAATGCATGAAAAAATGGAAAATAGTGCTTCCATCTGCATTCAGACTCCATATAGTTCTTTCTCTGGATGTGGGTAGCATTTTCAATCATGAGTATTTTGGAATTTGTGAAAACAGCCAAATGTGTCAAAATAAATTTTTGCATAATGTTGCTGTTACTATATACAGTGCTCTCTTGGTTCTGCTCACTTTACTCAGCATCAGTTCATGTAAGTCTTTCCAGGTTTTTTTTTTCTGAAATTCACCTGTTCATCATTTTTTATACTACTATAGCATTCCATTACATTCATATACACAACTTGTTCAGCCATTGCCCAATTAATGGACATTCCCATGATTTTCATTTCTTTGCCACAATAAAAAAAGAGCTGTTATATTTTTACATATAGGTCATTTTCCTATTTTTGTGATCTCTCTAAGACACAGACATACTAGTATTATTGCTGGATCAAAAGAAACACAGCTTCATTGCCCTTTATCTCCAAATTGTTTTCCAGAATGGCATTTTCCAATGCTTCAAGATCACATTTGTGATTTTCTTGGCAAAGATAAAGGATCAGTGAAATATTTGCTGTTGTTGAATTGCTTCAGTTGCATCCCACACTTCACATTTGGGGATTTATTGGCAAATAAATTGGAGTGATTGGTCATTTCCGTTTTTCAGCTCATTATTACAGATGAGGAAACTGAGACAAAGAGAGTTAGGTGACTTTCCCAGCCAGTAAACATCAGAGGTCAGATGTTAATTCAGTTCTTCCTGACTCCAGGCCCAGTCCCTATCCACTGTGCCTCCCAGTTTTAGTTCTAAATTCATATATTTTTCCAGTAATATCCTAACACACAATGTTAGTTTACAATGTATTTGTACTTTTGAATGATCATTAAGAAAAGCGCTTGTTAATCACCGGCCTGCACTTGAAATTATAGGAAAGTATAAATCCTTTATTGTTTAAAATGCAGTTTAATAGAATACAGCAAAATTTAATAGAAAGCTGTATCAAAAATGCAGTATTCACAATGCCTACAGCAAGTATAAGTATGCTGATATGGTTATTAATCACAAAATGTAACAGGCTCACTACATGAGAAATATAGCTAGAACATTTATTCAAATACCAGAAAACTCAGTCCCAAAACCAGAAAGTCAAAGCCATCATAGTAATTATGAAGTTGGCATGCGTAGTTAATGTAGTAAACACCTACATTCTCAAGCCTTCAAAACAGAACAGGCTACCAGAGGCAAAGATCCTCTTCTCCTCATTCACAACAACCACTCAGCATCCAGGCAGCTTGCTCCTAGCAGTTACCCGCCACCTGCCCCCAAGAGTTCCACTCCCTGTCAATCCTCAGCAGGAGTCTTTAGCAGAGATTCTGGCTGGCTCAAAAAAAGGAGTTCAAACTTCAGCTACAGCTGCTTCCACTCCCTGTTTCCAGTCACCACCACATGGACTCTAGTGTGGCTACACCTTTTTTTGCTCCACCCCTTCCTGTTATGTCAGCAAGTTCAAGGGGCATGGAAGATCTTCAAATCCCATTATTATTACAAATACACAAAAATTGTTATAACTTTTTCAAGCTTTTTCCCTGGCTCTCAAGTGTGGCACACTCAGTATCATCAGAGAACATCTTCCTTTTAAACTAGGTATCTTACTTTCAATTCAATTCAATGAGTATTCAACTCCACCAGACAGATGTTATAGCAACAATAAAACAGACAATACAGTCCATTGCCTTAAGTTGTTTACAAACTCAGTGGAGGCACACGCTAGAACATTTTATCAAATCTAATAAGATGGAATTCAATCAGGGTAAATATAAAGACTTATACATGGCTTGGGGGGAAAAACAAAACTTTGAAAGTACAAGATGATAAGGGGTAAGACATATAAAGAGAAACAAGATTCGGGGATATTAGCAAAGTACAATTTAACATGAGTCATCCATGGAATCTGTTGGCCATACAGGTGTAATACATGCACAGAATGCAGGCCAAGTCATATATCAACCTCATTCTCACTGTATGGAGTCAGATGCTTATAGCCTAGAACACTGTACAGAACTGGGCACTGCAGTCTATAGAAGGGTGATAAAAGATCTCAGGAATTTATCATATGTTTAGTCTAAAGAAGGAAAGGGAGAAGAGGCTAAGTTTTCTGAAAGTATTTAAACAGTTGTCATTTTAAAGAAACATTGAGCTTTTACACTTCTACCTTCTTGTATTTTACCTAGGGTTAAACTAGGGCAAGTAAGTGAAGGTTCAAAGGGGCAAATTTAGATTCCTAATAATTAAAGAATTCCTCACAATTAGAACTTTATTTTGTATAGACATGAGTTGTCTTGGGAATCAGTGATAGGTTGTCAGTCCTGGAGGTCTTCAAGCAAAGACTAGATGCATACTTCTTTAAACTGTGGGACAAATTTCTTTTCAGGTACAAGTTGGGTTAGATGACTTTTGAGATCTCTTCCAATTCTAAGATTCTGTGATTTCCAAAAGCTAATGGAACATAATAGCTGTTCTATAAATTATGTTTGTCAGATTATATAAGGAGAATCATGTTCACTTCTAGATGCCATATTTTAGGAAGAAACTCAATAATCTGGATTGGCCTCGGGTGCAAAAAAACAATAGAAATGGTTTAAACCACAAAATCCCAGGCAAGAGACAATGGACTCATGCCCAGATAGAAGAGCATTCTTGCCAAAATGCAGCTTTATCCTCAGATAATGTCAGGAATCTGGAGAAGATAGACAGGAATAAAGAACAATTTGTAATGATTGTCCAAGTTGGACAAAGATCTTTTTTTCAGGTATGAGTCAGACTATACGGCCTTTAGGGTACCTTTTA
>CM053593.1:40130221-40148890 GCA_028646575.1 Pseudocheirus occidentalis | reverse complement strand
TAAATATTATCTCTCTCTCTCTCTCTCTCTCTCTCTCTCTCTCTCTCTCTCTCTCTCTCTCTCTCTCTCCCTCTCTCTCTCTTTCTCTCTCTCTCTCTGTCTCTCTCTCTCTCTCTCTCTCTCTCATACTTGGTGTTGGAATAAATTTTAGGAGTGTTTCACCATGCAGTCCATTATTCTCCTTCCTCTGCTTACTTTTCTAAGTCGAACAAACTTTGTTGACCTAGTATATTCATGATTAATGTATAATACTCTACATAATGTTAAGAAGTATGTTGTAACTGTCCTAAAATACACCTGTGCCTACAAGGTTCCCGCAGGTTAATTTCTTCTGCTAGAGAAAGTGTCCTCATTTGCATTGACTTTCAATGAGTTCCTGCAGGCAAATACCTGAAGCCACTCATTGTGTAGATCCCTGCCTGCAGACACAGGTGTGCTATCTGATGGCCACCCAGCCTTACTATCAGTAACTTACAAACTTCCACACTTATGTTCAGTTTCATGTGGAAACCATTGACACAGCAGGATCTGTTGGAGCTACATCAATCCTTACGGAAACTGGTCAACATTTGGTAGTGTCAAGGTTGGCAGGTATGAGAATGTAATGAAAGAAATGAAAGACTATTGAAGCAGAAGCCTGGGCACGAATGTCAAACAAAGAAAGGTAGAGGAGAGAGAACTTAAGACAGAGAAGGAATGAATATCAGCTAGTACAGTAGAGATATTTTTAATTGGAATAAGAGAAAGAGTGCAAAAATTACTTAGCTTTCCATTTTTTAGCCCAGAGATACAAATGAAGATATAACAAAATAGGGGATTATTTTAAATTTCATTATGATCATCATTTAAAAAAAAACTGCATCCTTCATTCAAGTCAGCCTCTGATGCTCATCCTGGTGTGGAAGTGAACTGGACTTCTTGGTGACCGTGTTTCTGAAACATAAGCTCAAACTGCTTCTAGCAAGTTGGAAAGTTATCACCCTAGTGTAGCTGGGAGGGCACTGGAACGTGAGTGAGGAAGATCTAGTTTCCAATCCTGTCTCCAATACCTGTGACTCCAGAGAAGTCATTTAATCTCTATGCCTCTGGTACAAAATGATGTGCTTGGATTCAATGACTTGTGTGATTTCTTCCAGCTCTAAATTTACAATTGATCCTATAACCAGAAGTCATTTACAAGTACTGATTATTGGTTTGATGTCTAAAGATCAGCCTTGCCCTAAGAAAAAATGTAAGTTTCTTGAGGGCAAGAAATATTTTCTTTTCAATCTGTATGTATATTTTCCCCAGGTCCTGTTCCTGTGCTTAACATATTTTATGAACTTAATAAATAGCTATTAAATTGAACTGAACTTGAGAAAAACTCATCAACAAGTCTGTCTTCAGGCTGATTTTTTTTTTTTGCTTCTCAAAGGCAATCTAAGCTACAGAGGGGCTGACATCCACATTGGGGAAGGTAATAATACAGCAATAAAATAAAAAGTCTTTAAAGGATTCCAGTATTAAGCATATAATACACTTTATCCCCTTCCCCATATAACAAATCCTCAACTAGCTCACTTGGTTCACTTGGGATCCAGAAACTTACTATTAACAACCAAGTAATAATTTCAAAAAATTAATCAAACCTACATATCCATTAAAAATGAAGAGCAGCTACAGTCACCAACCCCTCCACCACAATAATAAAATACCCCATAACCAACTTCTGGACAAGAAGCAAAAATATACAAAAGCATGTTAAAGGCATAGCTTAATGATATAACTTTGCCATATTCTGCAAATAAGTTTCTGAGTGTGGCAAAGTGACAGCATAAGCCTATTAAATAGGTCCAGTGCCAATGATTCTGATGAACCATTAACTAGACATTCCCTGTTAACAGTTAACAAGGGACAAACATACTCAGGCTCTCATAACATTTCTCCAAATGTCATGGATAGTACTGTGATCCATTTGTAAATGTGGGGCTAAAAAAAAAAACCCACCTGCAAGAACCCACCAGATAGAAGTTGTGTTGTCTCCCTGGTAAGCAGCTAGAGCCACTGGTTGTCAAGAGACGTCACAATTAGTGTTGCAGGCTCTTCATCTCCAAGCTGCATGATGCCTTAACTCAAACAGAGTCTCCTGATGTCTTATTCTTACCTGCCAGATTGATCGTTCTGCTGCTATTATTTTGGGGATTGGAGAGCCATGTTGCATTGCTTAACAGTGTGCTACAAGGTAGCACCATTTCTGCTGCCTTCCTCATTCTCATCTAGTCATCTTACCTTCTTGGAGGAAAGCCTTATGTCTGTCACATACCCTCCTCACAATCTGGTCAAAGGGAGAACATATAAATAAAAACAAATACATAAATAATTAAAAAAATGAATAAATGAACCTATCAACCTATAAATAGAGGAGGAGTTACTGATGGTAAAATGGTCAGTAGATGGTGAGCTTAGCATTCTCTTAATGTTACATCTGACATGCAAGATGGAGGTATTTACTTGAAACCAAGTTCAAGTCTGATGTTAGGAAAAAGTCTTGTCACTGTAATTATTTCAGCCAGAGTCTCTTATTCTTTTTTGATGTGTCATGAACCCCTTTGGAAGTCTGGTGAAAATTATGGACCCAGTCCCATCATAATATTTTTAAATGCATAAAATAATATGCATGGGATTACAGGGTAACTAATTATATTAAAATACAGTTATCAAAATATTTTAAAAGTTCATGGACTTACACACTCTCTTTACTATAATCTCCTTTCAGACATTCTAGGAACTTCAAAACGGTTTTAAAGAGAAATATACACTGTCTTCCTTAATATAGCTAATCTTGAATGAAAGTTTCATGCAGAAATAACAGAATCATAGGTTGAAACTCTAGAGACACCCTGGAGATCATCTAGGCCAACTCCTTGATTTTACAGGTAAAGAAACTGAGGCCCAGAGAGTTTAAAATAAAACATGTTCAATGTCACAAGAATAATTGATGAGGTTATGATTTGCACTAAGGTCCTCTAAATCCAACTTCCAACACTATTTCCACAATACCACTGAGTCAGTTCTAAAATAGTTAAACAGAGAGACATAAATGTATGTGTGTGTGAATTGTTATGAGTGTATGCATTACAACCATATGGAACACAATAATGTTGCATCACCTTCTAATATTGTGAGATCATTGAGAGGTCATGGAGGGTAGAAATTTGTTCCTAAATTATATAAAAACCCTTAACATGCAGACTACAATATTATTTCCCCACTTGATGTGGAATATATGCATTTTAATAACAGTGATTTGAAGACACTTTTAGTTAAGAACATTTAAACTTTTTTGTCTTTTTAAAATTAAATTATAACTTCTTTGTTAGCCATGTTTCAGTAGAGACAGGATACCTGGAAAAATTCTCAGAAACTCTGGAAGGTTTCTGCATCAAATCTCTTATTGAATGTAATGCCCCTTGGTATTCACAATAACCCCATAAAACCCATCTAATGGAAGCTGTAAAATTTTTTGAAAGTTAGTCTAAAATGAGGCCATTAATAAAATCATTAAACTGTCAAAACCCCTAAGTCAACAAACGATTTGAGCAAAACGAAGTTTGCTTAAATATTTCCTCATTTTGTGGTGTGTAAGGAAGGGACTTCCAAGAAATAGTGCCTGTTTTACTATTTTTCAAGAAATGTCTATGTAGTCTAAGCCAAAAACTAAAATTCCCACAGAAGACCTAACGGGCAGATCCTCCTATTATTTCTATGCAATTTCTTCACTGATTTCGGGGATGAGGGGGAAGTGGTAGAAAGGTGAGAGAAAAAGGGAGCTTTAAATGACTTTCTTTACTCCCCCACCTCATTATTACTTTTTTTTTAAACTCTGTATGAAGAGAGTAAGTATATTAAGTCATCAGAGAACTTCTCACGGTATCTTTTCTGCAGCTGTATAAATCTTTCACTGTCTTACCCATTAACAAGTTCATTTGAAACAAAACTGTTGACCCTATTTCCTTTAGACTTGAGAGCAATTTGCCCTTTGGGTAAAATTCTCTTGCCTCCTGTTTTCTCTCTGAGTCACAGAGATGTTTACTAGAGAAAAAAAATTAAGTAAAAACACAACTATGTCAAGACTGAGTCTCTATATGTTTGAGATCAGCCCTTCTGTTAACGGACACCAAACTATGCGTACAAGATCATGTTTCATGTCAGTTGCAGTGATGCTTTGGGTGGGTTTGATTCAGCCACATAAGAAAATGGCAAGAAGTAAGTCTATGAACTAGGGGGAATGAAGAATTCTTTAGAATAGTCACTATATAGTCACTATGTTTACTTTTTACTTTAGATGAATGAAAATATTTTGCTATAGTTTTATTATGCACCAAGCACAGAGTCCACATGAAAATTTACAGCTGTAGAGACAACTCTAAGGGGGTCTGTTTCTAGTGTCATTGACCATAAGTCTCTTAATATGTGATTCCCATTAACCATCAAACAAGCGACTCTCACAACTTTTAGAAAAAGGATTTTTA
Organism: Pseudocheirus occidentalis; assembly: GCA_028646575.1. Lineage (NCBI taxonomy): Eukaryota > Metazoa > Chordata > Mammalia > Diprotodontia > Pseudocheiridae > Pseudocheirus > Pseudocheirus occidentalis. Next base: position 40,144,379 of record CM053593.1, on the reverse strand, counting down.
AAAACATGGTATAATAATAAGAGATGGTAACAAAACATTGTCCCTAATACCTGAATGCATTTTTTCCTATAACAATACACATCCTTCATTGGAAAAGTTGACTGAAACTGAAAATAAATGGTATTAGGGTACACATGTAGGAGATGTGTAGGACTGTGTAGTCACTAGTACGCTATCTAGGTAAAACCAGTAACATTTTTAAAAGGAAGAAAAGTCAGAGTAAACATATATTATTATTTATATTCCATAAAGAAAGTAAAAAAAATGACTATGGACAAATTCAAAACTTCCCCTTACTGAAAAAAAACATTTTATTACCCATAGCTAGCATGCTTTTCTGGACAAATCTCTTTAAATCTGCTTCTTCCTGTGCATGAGTATCTTACTGTAGAAGTCTCAATTCCTCTGTGTTTATCCTTAATGTTTTTCTTTTTCTACTACAGTCTTTGTGCCTTGTTTATTAGTTTTCCTGTTTCTCCAATGATATATTCAATATAGGAGGTGGGTTGGAAAAGAGAGAGAAAGAAATTTTCCTTTCTTCCCTAAAGAATTGTTTTCCCTCAGAAGTTTGGCCAAAATTTTTAAAATGGAAACTTTAGAGGTCTATCTCTTCCACCACTTCATTATTTTAGTCTTGAAATTAGAAGATATCATAATAAAATTAATAATAATAATAATAAGTAGTACTACTAGAAGAAAAAGGAGGCGGAGAGGAGGAGAAAAGAAGGAGGAGCAAGAGGAGGAGGAGGAGGAAAAGGAAGAGAAGGAAGAGGAGGAAGAGGAGGAAGAGCAGAATTGGAATTTATAAATCCCTTTCAGGTTTGCGAAGAATTTTACAAACATGATCTCATTCATCCTCACAATAAACCTGGGGGGTATACACTATTATTAAGCCTGTTTTACCAGTGAGGAACATAAGGAACAGTCACTCCCCAAATCACAGAGCTGGTAAGTTCTGAGGTCAGATCTGAATTCAGGTCTTCCTGACTCCAGGTGCAGCACACACCACTCTGCCTCCTGCATTTCCGAGTCGCCTCACTAGGGGGGACTGAACTTCAGTTCTGCTGCTCAATAACTATGTACCCTCATTCTAAGTTTCAATTTGATCATTTATAAAATTGTCATCCAAATACTCTCTCTTTTACAAGGTTAAAAAGTTATTTTTTTCTTATCCTATAAAAATTTATAAAGATTATATGCAATGAGTGTAAGAGCTTCTGATCTATCTTGATGCAGGCAGGACCCAGCTTCATCATCATCATCATGATCAACATCACCACCTCTCCCACAACAGTCCTTATCATAGACATTCCAAGGACCGTAGCCAGACATTCTGAAACTTCTCGACCAGATAGCCCCCATATTTCTTTTTTTTTTAGTTTAATTTCTTAATTATTTCCAGTGCTTTTCCTCTTCTTATTTTCTATGTTTCTTGTATATAATTTGTTTGGTATATATTTGTTTGTATGTTGTCTCCAAGAGATTGTAAATTTCTTGAAGTCAGGGACTCTTTTTTGCCTCCTTTTGTATTCCCAGAGCTTAGCATACTGCCTGGCACATAGTTGGAGCTTAATTTTTAATTTTTTTGAGCTGAATTAAGTTGACCATAACCTCAAATCAACCTTGAATTTTCAGGAAATCAATCCCTCCCTTGTTCCCTGAGCATACCATCTTCATTTACATCTACAAGGCCTATTCATCCTTTCTATTATTACGTATCCATTGAGGCCCAGTTCTAATCCTATTTCCTCCTCAAGGATCTCTCCATTTTCCCTAAGTTCCTTTAACACTTATTTTCCAAATTGGTTTTTATCTTTAATTATGAAACAGCTCATTTGTTTGACATCACCAGGGAATGAGGTGTTCAATATGTGAATATTCCCAATAACTGGTTCTAAAATCTTCTTAAAATATAAGGCCTCCTTAGAGTATACTAAACATGATTTAGCCTCTTCTTGTTGAGTAAAGATCATTATAATGTGAAATTATGTCAATTATTACACTGCACTGTAATACAATGATGCCCTCAGGTGCTATTGAGCTGTATAGGGCTATTTACTTTGTGCTTAATAACTTTAGTGTCTTTACTATCTCCTTCTTTGTTTTCAGCTGTCCCTTTTCATTGTCCCAATGTATAGCAGACCAGTCAGTATACTAAGTGCTAGAGAAATATATACTTAGTCTTATTATCTGGCATGCCCCTTTGCTCCCAAAATTTCTAGCCATTAACATTTGGACCTTCTATTATACATTTTAAATTCCTATACTTTATCATCTGTCTAATTTCTGTATCCCAAGGACCACTTTTCCAAGTGAATTGCAGTTGAAATGTCCTATATGTGTTATTAGCCCCTCTCCCTTATTAGAATATCAGTTCCTTGTTTTGATCTATCACAGTGCTTGGTGCATGGTGGTTAGCACATAATAAACATTTAATACTCGCTTATTTATTTGTTTGCTTTCCATCCTATGATTCTTTGGTCCATGCTGCTTTTTGCAAGTTCATGCAATCAGTAAATGTGTGTGCATGTATGTGGTTTATGTATATGCATATGCATTTGTATATATATTTCAAAGATACTCCCCTACCTACTCTGCCCCTAGATTTGACAAAGGTGTCACACTTATTTTACCTAGTAAAGTGATAATGACTGTTATTTCCCCCAGAAGCTTTTTAAGTGACATTCTGAAGTCAGAGCTGTGTTCTGACTCATAAGATAATAGAGTAAAAGCTATAGGAGATCTCAATGATAGCTAGTTCATCTCTAATCAACCACCTACATTTTGTAGAGTAAAAAACAAACCCACAGAAGCTATGTGATTTTCTCAGGCTTTTAAAGATATCAGGTATGGGAAGTGGAATTCTAGGTCTTATGACTCCAAATTCAGTCCTCTTCCATTTAGAATACAATGACACCCAACATTTGGTTATTTCATAACCATAGAATGAAAGATCTCTGAGGACAGTCACTGTGTCACTTAAAATTTTTATATCCCCAAAATCTATCATAGTGCCTTGTGAATACAGTAGATATTCTACATATTGGCTGAATTTATGGATGCTTACTAAAGCTGTTTGCTCTTGGGATGAAAATGATTAAGCATGTATTCTCTAAAGAAGGCATGGCTATCCAGTTCCTTCAGCTTATAGATGACATCATGCTCCTTGAAGGAAGCCATAGACCATTATAGACTCTTCTGGAGAACATGTGTAATCACTGAAAGTGTTTGACCTGGTCATCAATACAGGCAAAAAAAAAAGTTTTTCAGTAATACCTCTTACTTAGAATCTGAGATGTATCTAGATCAGTGGTTCTCAACCTTCCTAATGCTGACCCTTTAACACTTGTATGTGGAAGTATCTGCATGTGGATGAACCTACCTGGAGACCAATAGAGGAGCAGTGTCTCGGTTCCAAAGACCATCAGAAATATATGTTTTCTGATTGTCTTAGGCTACCCCTGTGACCCCTGTGAAAGTCATTTGACCCCCAAAGGGGTTGCAACCCACAGGTTGAGAACCGCTTATCTAGATGGATAACTAATTGAGCTTGTCTACCAATATATATCCTTGGGACAGACAATAGAATTAGGTCCAAAATTAACAAGAGGAAAAAAAAATGAACTAACTTGCCTTTGCACAACTGCAATCTCCTTTTTCAAGTTCCTTGTAGAGACAAAGCCCTATCTCTTGATGGTACTATTTCACTGACTATTAGACACTGAACACATAGACTGAAAAGAATCAGAAGCAATTCCACATAGATGATCATGAAGAACTTCTTGGTTGCTGTCAGTAGGTTGCAACATACATCAAATAAAAGAGAGAAAAAGAAATAAAGGAGATTATCATGGAGATGGACTGTATAAAAGGAAAAGACCATTGATTGGTCACTGGTCACTGGTGAGGATGAGAGATGTCAAGTAGACAGCCTAGTGTTCAAATGATATCCTTGGGATGTTAGTGGAATGTGAGCAAGTCCCTTAGCACATATAAATGTGTGAGCTCCTGCTAAATCTATATCTCAAAGACATTCAAAAAAGGGGGAAAGAGTTATTTGTACAAAAATATTTATAGCACTTCTTTTTGTGGTGGCTAAGAATTGAAAACTGAAGGGATGACCATCAATTGGGAAATGTTTAAAAAAAAAGCTGTGTTATATGATTGTGATGGAGTATTATTGTGCTATAAGATATAATGAGCACAATGATTTCAGAAAAATAAAAAACTTGGAGAGACTTACATGAACAGATACAAAGTAAAGTGAGCAAAACTAGAAGAACATTGTGCACAGTAACATCACTATTGCACCATGAAGAAATGTGAATGACTTAACTAATCTCAGTAATACAATGATCTGAGACAATCTCAAAGGACTAAGGATGGTGAGTGCTATCTGCCTCCAGAGAAGGAACTGATATTGTCTGAACACAGACTGAAACATGACTATTTTTCACTCTCATTCTTTTTCTTTTATCTAAATCTTGTACAAAATTAATAATATAGAAATGTTTTACATGATCACACATGTATAACATCAGATTGCTTACCATCTCAGGGAAAAGGAGGTGGAGAGCGAGAGCTAGAATGTAGAACACCAATCTTTTTAAAAAATTAAAAATTTTAGCATATAATTGGAGGAAAAATAAAATATTTTATAAATGAGCTTACAGAGCCAAGTCTGTATTTAAGAGTATGTGTTCATGGAATATAATCTGTAGCCAGGAGTATCCACAATGAAATATTAAAATACCTTCAATACATTCAGTATTCACATGTGTGCGCACACACACACACAAACACATGCATGAGCGCGTGTACATGCATTGCAGGCACACATGCTCACATACATATATTTGCTCAGTAGATTCATACATATATGTATATATTGCACATTTTAAAGGTATTTAATATGCAACACAATATCAATCATTATTAATACTAGAATGTAATAACTTATTTATATTAAAATTAATATAATATTTTATATATCTGGTAATTGAAAATAGGATATAAAAAGGCTGCCTGGAAGATGGCAGCACAGAAATAGCAAAACTCCATAACTTTCCGCATAAACACCTCTAATACCTATGAAATATGACTCTAAAAAAATTTTAAAGCTCCAGAACTCACAAAATGTCAGAGTAACAAAGCTCACTCTGAAAGCAGCCTGGCAGGCAGTCAGGAAGGGGTTCATCACAGCATGCTGGGAGCCCAGACCAGCACCACATGAACCTGTGGCTGGACTGTAGGGCAGCCAGAAAAAGCCACAGCTGGAGTGCAAATCACCAGCAGCTGTGGCATTTTCCAGACTTACCAACCCATAAGAAACAAGGACTAAGTAAAAGGTCAGTGGAACTCAGACAGATTTCAGGGGAGAGGGTCCAGCTGACTGCCACAGGGCTACAAGAGGCTGAAGCAGAAGTACTGCAGCTGTCTCCATGTGGCTGCTTCAAAATGATGCAAAGAAATCATAAAAAGAGAGTCAACAACCTGACTGAAGAAAATAACACCTTAAAAATAGATTTACTCAAATGACTAAAGAGGCCCAAAAAAGCCAATGAGGAGAAGAATTCCTTAAAAAGTTGAATTTGCCAGATGGAAAAAGAATCTCAAAAGTTTTCTGAAGAGCATTCCTTCAGAATTAGAGTGGAGCAAATGGAAGCAAATGACTTTATGAGAAATCAAGATACTATTAAACAAATGAAAAAAAAAATAGAAGGCAATGTGAAATACCTCCTTTAAAAAACCACTCACCTGGAAAGTAGATCCAGGAGAGACAATTTAAAAAGTATTGGACTACCTGAAAGCCATGATCAAAAAAATAACCTAGAAACATCCTTCAAGAAATTCTCAAGGACAATTGCCCTGATATTTTAGAACCAGAGGGCAAAATAGAACTCGAAAGAATTCACCCATCACCTATTGAAAAAAGATCCCAAAAAGAAAACTCCTAGCAATGTTATAGGCAGGTTCCAGAGTTCCCAGATCAAGGAATGAATATTACAAGCTGCCAAGAAGAAACAATTTGGATACTGTGGAAACACAATCAGGATAACCCAGGATCTAGCAGCTTCTACATTAAGGGATAAAAGGCCCTGGAATATGATGTTCCAGAAATCAAGGGAGCTAGGATTAAAACCAAGAATCACCTACCCAGCAAAACTGAATATAATGTTCCAGGGGAAAACATGATCATTCAATGAAGTGGAGGACTTCCAAGCATTCTTGATTAAAAAAGAAAAACAGAACTGAATAGAAAATCTGACATTCAAATACAAGAAGCATGAGAATGGTAAACATGGAAAAGAATTCATAAGGAACATATCAAAGTTGAACTATTTACACACCAACATGGAAAAACAATAATTACAACTTATGAAACTTTTCTCAGTATGAGGATGGTTGAAAGGAATATAAAAGTATGCACACACATATGTCTATATAGGAGGGCATATATGCATATGATTACATATGTGAGTGCGCATATATATGTGTACATAGACAGAGGGCACAGAATCAATTGAACAGGATGGGATAATATTTTAAAAGGTGAAATTGAGAGGTGGGAGACAAACAGTATGAGAGGAGATAGGAAGAGACAGAACTGGGTTAATCCTCTCATATAGAAGAGGCAAGGGATAATTGTTACAATGGAGGGGAAGAACAGGAAGGCAAAAGGGAATGGGTCAACCTTAGTTGAAGTTGGCTTAGGGAAGGAATGACATACACTTTAAATTGGGTATCTTGGCCAACAGGAGAGTAGGGGGATGGGAACAAGAGGGGGGATGATGGAGGGGCAGACAGCTTGGGCAGGGAGGGTTGTTAGAATCACACACTTTTGTAAAGCGACAGGGACAAAGTAGAGAATAGAACAAATTAGGGGTGGTATAGGAAGGAGGGAAATATATAGGTACAGGGGTAGGGAGATCATCTTTCCCTACCGGAAAGTCAGAGGGGCAATGGGGGAGGATACAGGAGAGATCTGATTGGGGAAGGGGGTATACAGTGGGATCACTGTCTTGGGGTGGTGGGTAGGGGAAAGATGGAGAGAAAATTCATAAATCAAAATCTCATGGAAATGTATGATATAAAATAAAAATAACCAAAAGTTTAAAAAAATAAAAAATAATTAAATCCAATTATTTTTCAAAAGGCTGCCTGGTAAAGGTACTTAGCAAAACTGTATGATAATTACAAATAAATATTATTTCCTATTAGAATACAAATTAGTTTAAGTTAGATGATTCTCGAAAATTTAAATGTAAAGAGTTTGTTCTTTTAGAAGTTTATTTGTTTGTTTCCTTTTCTTGGTTTATTTTCCCTTGCAATCTACTAGGTTTTTTTCCCCCCTCACATAATACAAAAGTAAGTTTTAGCTTAATCAGAGTACATATGCCCTCCAATTTTTCTATTAGAATCATAATATCATGGCTGAAGATGTATATTTAGATAAATGAAGATTAAGAATGACATCAAATTTTAGAGATCAAAAGGAACTTAGAGCTGATAATCAAGCCCATCATTTTAACAATAGGGAAACTGAGAACAAGAATACTGAAGTAATTTTTCTAGGTCACAAGACAGTGGACAAGCTCAGTTTTGAATTCAGTTCTTCATTCTGGAGCTAGTGACCTTTTCTTTACATTATCCTTTTTTTCCAATGAAGGCTCTATTTTTCTTTTGTGTATATTATAAATATATATTATATATATTATAAAGAGTTGAAATAGATTTGCCCTTTTACTTTTGCTATTATCAAATCCACATTCCTTTCAGCCTCTTTCTGGAACCTAAGAGTCTGTAACCTACTTTAACTATCATATGACCGCTTTTACTGGACAGAAAAGCGAAACAAAGAGTCTATTCTGGAGACAGCAGGGATTTCTGGCTCTGTGTGTCCAGGGAGAAAACAAGATGGTACATGCAGAAATGGGGGTATATTGTGAGGCCTGAGTTTCTTGATGTAGTTATTCATTCTAGGAAATACTTGAAAATGTTGATTAAAAATCTCTTAGATGAGGATAACAACCTTTCCCCTCATAATATCCATTTCTACATATTTCATCACCTACTGGACGTTTCTCCTTGGACAGCTTACTGTCACCACAAACTTAGCTTGGCTAAAATTAAATTCATTATCTTCTTTCCTTAAAGCAGACTTTTTAATGACCTTTCCCTTTCTGGTAACAGCACCACCATTTTTCCAGTTGCTGAGGTTCAAAGTGTATGAGGAATATTTAAAACTCAGACCTCTTGCTTTTTTTCCTCTAAAGGCAATTAATCACTTATTCAACTCAATTTAACAATGCTTATTAAGTAAAATCCTCTCTTCTCCTTCCCTTACCTGAGGATGTTCTGCCCAAAGGACTGTAAATTTTGGTGGCAGAAACTAATCTAGTTACCTTGGGGGTTTGCCAGCTAGATTTCTTTCTCAAAGACAAAGCCTAAACCCAATTCACTCTGGATCTCATAGATTGGACAACAATCAGTCCCTGCCCCACCCAAGCACCACTTAATGTTTTCTGCAGGGGGGGGGCAGGGTCCTCCTGGTTGAGAGTGAATGTAGATAATGTCTTCCTCTTTTGACCGGGCAATGTGAAAGGTCTTCCTCTCCCAGATTGCTTTTTTTTTTTTAATTAAAGGGACTATACATTGACCCACTTCTTTAAAAGGCCTATACACTGAATGGACATTGCCTCACTCTAAGTGAGAACTTGAAAAGACCATAGCTTAAAAAGGTCAAGTTCTCCCAATGCATCCTGAACCATCTCCAGTAGTCCCTGACTGATATCTTACCACTGGACCCAGATGACTCCAGAGGAGAAAGTGAGGCTGGTGACTTTGCAGAGCCCTCCCTAACTCTAATAAAAGTCAATGTCAAGTCATATCCTCTCCGGGACATCATGATTTTCTTCTAGAAAGAAGGGCAAACCCCAACCACAAGCTACCCACAAAATTACAGGAAATTCAAAGAAAATGTTGGTAATCACTGCCAACAAAAGAAGGTGCATATCACTCATTTAATAACCTGTTATATGAAATGCATTATCCGAAATGCCACAGATTTTTAGTGGCTTTCAAGGAGTTTATTGTGTATTATGGAAAAATACATGGACATATCTGTTAATACAAAATACAGAGGGTTTTGATAGGGACTAGACCTCTGATTTAATGGTTTAGTGTCCTGCTAGTTGAATCAATTTATTCTACCAATGTACCTACATCAGTATTTTGCTTATAACTTACTGCCTTACCCTTTGACCCAGCAATAACATTACTTGGTTGGAAGCCCAAAGAAATCAAAGAAAAGGAGAAAAAAAACCTTGAAAATTGATGGTGTGTCGATCAATTGGGGAATGTCTTAACAAGTTGTGGTGTATGATTGTGATGGAATACTATTGTATTCTAATAAATGATGATCAGGCTGCTTTCAGAAAAACCTGGAAAGACTTACATGAATTGATGCAAAGTAAAGTGACCAAAAGCAGGAGAATTTTGTACACAGTAATAGCAATATTGTATGATGATTGACTGTAAATAACTTAACTATTTTAAGCAATACAATCACCTAAGACAATTCTAGAGGACTTGTGATAAAAAAAGCTATCCACCTTCAGAGAAAGAACTGATGGAATGTGAATGAAGGTTGATGCAAGTTGTTTTTTTTGTTGGTTTGTTTGCTTGCATTTTTTTTCAACATAGCTAATACATGTATAATCTATATCAGGTTGCTTGCCTTCTCAAAGAAAAGGAGAGGGAGATCATTTGGAACTCAAATTTTTTAAAATGAAAGTTAAAATTTTTTTCAAACATGTAACTGAGATAAAATAAAATAAAAATTAAATGTCAAAACAAAAACAAAAATTTACCATTCTAGAATTTGTCTGGAGTGCTAAGAATGTAACTGACTTATCTAAGGTCACACAACAAGTATATGTCAGAGATGAACTTAATCTAGATCTTCCCAGGTAGGCCAGTCTCCAAGGTCCGTATACCATGGAGATTTTCAATAACAATATCGAACAGAATTGCACTCTCTTTGTGTAGAGGAACAACAGATATGAATGACTGCACTCTACTTTGCATCTACTTCCTTGCCTGCTATCAATTCCATGGGAAAAAGTACCCCTTGCTCCATCCCTATCCAGGAGAAGGTCATTACTTCAAAAATTCACTACCATACTGTTAACTCAAGCCCCGATTAAGACCATTTGCCTCAGTCTCCTCTCCCTTCTTATTGGAAGGGAGAGGAGAATGCTAGCAACCTCCCAATGTCTTCTTTCAGAGTAAGCAGAAAACTAGGCTAGCAGCTCACTTCATTTTACATCTACCATCCTACCTGGTTTCAAATTCAACAAAAAAGATGGCCCAGGACCAGGTACCCTCTGATGTCCTGTACTCTCCCCTTCCTTTCCAATCTCCTTTTGTGTATTATCTTCCCCTTCAAATTATAAGTCTCTTGAGAACAAGGACTATTTTTCTTTTAATTGTGTCCTCAGTGGTTAGTATAGAATCTGGCATCTAGTAGGTGTTCAACCAATATTAATCAGATTGCATTATTTATCAGATCATGCATTGATGAATGAATGAAGTATTGTAAACATACGTAAGTATGTAAAACTGTACATACATGTGTATCCATTATATAAATTATATGATATATAAGATAACATCTATACAATATCTATTATATTGTACATATGCATTATAATATAAGTAATTTATGCACATACAGATATTATATATATTATGTGTACGTATACCTACACACATAAAAATTATCTCAATCCTAATGTTCTCATAATTCTTTTTCTTTGCATTATGAGATTCTAATATTATTTAAGCAAAAAAATAACCTTTATAAAAGTTTGCCATGATCAGGATATTTATAGACTCGTTTTAGACAATGATAAATAACAAAATATATATGATTCATAAGAATATGTCATTCAATGAACAAACATTTATTATGCGCCTTCAATGTGCCAGATATGTACACATATAACACATACAGACTCTGTATAAATTAATCAGTTTCAGGTTTTATTATTTAGATACTGAATAGTCAACCTAAAAATCAAATTTAACAAAAGCACATCAAGCATAATTAAGTAGGGTATTTTTTCACCTTTATTGTTTGAGCTGTGTTTCTCTAAATACTGGCTTATTTTCCCCTTAGCTGTGGTCTATCCCATACCATTTCCATGACTTGACTTCTGGCTTATCTATTCTAGCTTACTGGAAGTGTCTTTTGAAAGGTAGACAGATCCTATCACTGTGTCTGATCCCAGCTATGCCTAATTCACTCAAGGGCGCTTCCTTTCAGTCAATGTTCTTTCCTATTTTATCATATGGCTTTTAAAAACTCCAGGCCTTTTCGTTGTGTTATGAAAAACCCAACCAAAAAAAGATGCGTTAAGTAAACTTTGACAGATTTAGTCACAGCCTTGGCTAAATTCTTACATTAGTACTACCTCAGTCTAAACTTTCTCATAATTCCTTTTCTTGATAATGTAAACTTCTGATGGTATCTATGCAGTAAAACTGAAGTTTATACAAATCTACAATAAAGTAAGAACATTTGTAGATAAAATTCCAACCACTGTGTATATTCACAACTCATCATAAGATGGATAGTTATCCTTACATAATATTTTAAAAGAAACAAAGATAGCCATTGCACAAGTGGTAGCTTGGGGATTCTAGAATAAACTTCTAATGACACAGCATTCCAGAATAATGTGTGATCAAATGAGAAAATGCTGGACAGAAGACCTGTGGTTGAATAGTTACTCTTTTCGGAGCTATGTAATGACTGAGGAACCATTTACCTTCTATGTGCCTGTATTCTCATCTTTAAAATAAAATAAAAGTAGCTGAAAAGTATTATCCCAGAATCATTGTAAAGAAAGTGATTTGTAAACATTAAAGGATTTTGAAAATGTGAGGAGGGAGAGTATTTATAGTTGTTAAAATAATAATCATGGGGACTTTCAGGGGCAGAGTCAAGATGGCAGCATAGAAGCAGCAAAGTCTTGCAGCTCCCACAGAGCCACCCTAAATACCCATAAAACATGTTTCTAAACAAATTTTAGGACTCACAAAATCACAAAAATACAGAAAACACACCTCTTGCTGAAGGCAGCTTGGCAGGAAGGGCTCATCATGGTAGGATGGGAGCTGAGGCCAGCCCAGCCTGAAAACGAAACCACAGCCAGGCCCCAGGGTTATTAGGAGGAGCCGAGCCTTCTGCCTGAGAAAAGATCTACAGAACCTGGAGCAATCTCCATATCTATAAACCCAGGAAACCCCAGAGGGGTTGAGACAATTGATCAGGGCCAAGGGCTCTTGTGTTGAGCAGCCTGGATCTGGATTGTGGTCTTGGGTGGTGGTCATGGGGTGCACTTTCAGCAGTCCAAAGCTGGTGGAGGCTGCAGCACCCCCCTAATACTTCTGGCAGCTGTGAAAACCCCAGAAATTTGGGACAGAGCTTTCCCCCCTGGAAGCAAAGTGCTACAGACCTAAAAAAATCAACCAATTAATTGACTAGCCAACATGACAAAAAGGAAGCAAAGTAAGAACAGCAATAAAACTCTAGAATCCTTTTTTGTGTACATGAAAGGATTAAAGTATGGAACGGGAGGAAGACAACACAGTCAGAATTCCCATACCAAATGCTTCCAAGACACTCGAAGATTGTCTACAAGCTATAGATCAACTGAAAAAGGACTTTGAAAACCAAATAAGAGAAGTGGAGGAAAAATTGGGAAGAGAAATGAGAACAATGCGAGAAAATCATGAAAAGAGAGTCAACAACCTGACTGAAGAAAACACTTTAAAGAATAGATTTACTCAAATGACTAAAGAGGCCCAGAAAGCCGTTGAGGAGAAGAATGCCTTAAAAAGTTGAATTTCCCAGATGGAAAAAGAATCTCAAAAGCATTCTGAAGAGAATAATTCCTTCAGAATTAGAGTGGAACAAGTGGAAGCTAATGACTTTATGAGAAACCGAGACACTATTAAACAGTTACAAAGAAATGAAAAAATAGAAACCAATGTGAAATATCTCCTTGAAAAAAACACTGACCTGGAAAAAAGATCCAGGATAGACAATCTGAAAATTATTGGTCTACCTGAAACCCATGATCAAAAAAACAAATTGGAAAGTATCCTTCAAGGAATTCTCAAGGAAAATTGCCTTGATATTTTAGATTCAGAGGGCAAAACAGAACTTGAAAGAATTCACCAATCATCTCTTGAAAAAGATCCCCAAAAGAAAACTCCTAGAAATGTTATTGCCATTTTCCAGAATCCCCAGTTAAAGGAGAAAATATTACAGGCTTCCAAGAGAAAACACGTTAAACAAGGTGAAAACATAATTAGGATAACCCAGGATCTAGCAGCTTCTACACTGAGGGATAAAAGGGCCTAGAATCTGATATTTCAAATATCAAGGGAGCTGGGATTAAAACCAAGAATCATCTACCCAGAAAAATTGAGTATAATGTATCATGGGAAAATATGGTCATTTAATGAGGTGGAGGACTTTCAAGCATTCTTGCTGAAAAAACCAGAACTGAACAGAAAATTTGACAATCAAACACAAGAAGCATGAGAAGGTAAACATGGGAAAGAAATCATAGGGAACTTATCAAAGTTGAACTATTTACATGCCAATGTGGAAAAAAGATAATAGTAACTTCTGAAACTTTTCTTCGTATGAGGATTGGTGAAGGGAATACAAATGTATGTGTGTGTGTGTGGTGTGTGTGTGCATTTGTATATATATATATATATGTACATATATACATATATATACTTACACATATTTCAATATAGGAGGCCATATATGCATATGAATACATATCTAAGCATGTGTGTATATGTGTACATAGAAGGTATAGGATCAATTGAATACGATGGGATGATACTTTAAAAGGTGAAATTCTGAGATAGGAGAGGACTAGAATGAGAGGAGACAAGGAGAAACAAAATGGGGCTAATCATCCCATATAGAAGAGGCAAGGGATAACTGTTACAACTTTACTTTCATTCTCTCTCATTGATTTTGATTTAGGGAAGGAATGACATAAACTCTAAACTGGGTATCATGCCACACAGGAGAGTAGGGGGCATGGGGATGAGAGGCAGGATG
>CM053593.1:40102679-40129721 GCA_028646575.1 Pseudocheirus occidentalis | reverse complement strand
TTCTCATAAAGTCATTGGCTTCTACTTGCTCCACTCTAATTCTGAAGGAATTATTCTCTTCAGAATGCTTTCGAGATTCTTTTTCCATCTGGGAAATTTGACTTTTTAAGGCATTCTTATCCTCATTGGCTTTCTGGGTCTCTTTTGCCATTTGAGATAATCTACTCTTTAAAGTATTGTTTTCTTTAGTCAGGTTGTTGACTCTCTTTTCATGATTTTCTCGCATTGTTCTCATTTCTCTTCCCAATTTTTCCTCCACTTCTCTTATTTGGTTTTCAAAGTCCTTTTTCAGTTGATATATAGCTTCTACGCATTCTTCAATTCTTGGGAGCATTTGGTGTGGGAGTTCTGAGTTCTGGGCTCTCTTCCTCCTGTTCCATGCTTTGACCCTTTTTATCCATAAAAAAAGGATTCTAGAGTTTTACTGGTGTTTTTATTTTGCTTCCTCTCCCTCATGTTGGCCAACCAATTAATTGGCTGGTTTTTTTTTGGTTTATTTTTTTAGTCTGTGAAACTCTGCTTCCAAGGCGGGGAAGCTCTGTTCCAAATCGCTGTGGTTTTCCTAGCTGCTGGATCTATTTGGGGGGTGTTGCAAGTCACCCCAGCTTTGGCTTGCTGAAAGTGCACCCCAGGACCACCACCCAAGACTACGATCAGGATCCCGGCCACTCAAGGCAAGAGTACTTGGCCCTTATCAATCGATTCAGTCCCCCTGCGGAGTCCACAGGCCAGGGGCTCTGAAACAGCCAGGTGGAGGCCCCCGACGGATCCAGCAGTTCCCTTCCCCCACTGCTTCCTTGCCCTGGGGGCAGATTGGCCGAACTGCTTTACCAACCCCAAATTAATTTTCAAAGTTTCACTTTCACTAACCGGTCTCTGAGGATTTGAAGATTCCCTTAGGCAGGTGCTTTAGATTTTCTTTGAAGTAGAGGCTTGGGAGGCTCACTCCTCCAGGCCTCCCTGGGGCCTAGCATGGCCTTGGCTGCAGTTTTGGGCTGGCCGGGTCTCTGTTCCACTGCTGTGTGAGCTGCCCCTCTTCCGTCCCATTCCTCACACCTTGGCAGATGTGGAGGTGCTGGAGGCTGTAGATCTCTCCTGCAGACTGGCTCTGGTGCCTGCTTGGCTCAGCTCAGCCCAGCGACTTCCCACAGCCCGGGCCTATGGTCTTGGCTTCAGGCTCTTCCAGCCTCTGTTCCCGGCTGCCGCAATGAGCCCCTATTGCCAAGCTGCCTTCAGGGAGAGATGTGTTTTTTCTATTTTTGTGTGTGTCTGAGAGTCCTAGACTTTATCTGGGCTCATAATTTTCTGCGTGTTTAGGGTTGTGGTGTGGGAGCTGCGTGACCTTGGTGCTTCTACGCCATCATCTTGGCTCCACTCCTCGTACCTCCCAAATAAACTTTAAGCTTCACAAGATCTAGGACAATACCTTATACTTCTTTTGATCCCCCAAAATTCATTTCCAATAAATATGTACTGATCAATTGACCGATTTTAGGTATCTATTATAAACAAATACTTGTTAGAATGATTGATGAAATGATCGGAGAACAACCCTAAGACTCAGATGGTATGAGGGGTTCAGGGAAGATAGAATTGTTGTCAGAAAGAAAAACACACATCCATGGCATCTTTAGGCATAATAACCATCCAAGTTAAGTACTGAGTTTGGAGAAAGTTTGAAAGCAAAGTGGGATCTGAGAAATGAGATCTAGGTTCAATTACTGACCATGAAATAATTCTCTGAATAGCTGACTAGGTAGCTTAATTCTAAAATTCATAGGGTAGGCATGAAAAAGTCTTTATATGATTAAAAGTACATATCTAAAATGAAAAAAAATATATTACAAAACGAAAAACCCTGAAGATCTTGCTTTTTAAAAAAATTTAATTAAAATTGCATTATTATATTTTGTCTTTACCTATATTTTCTACTATATCTATTCCCTTCTCAAGATTTTTTAATAGAAATATATTTATGCATTTAAAAATATAATTTATATATAAATATATAAAAATATATATTTATAAATATATATATATATAAAATATTTTACTTTCCTAATTTTCCTGTACCAAACTTATGTGATTTTTAAAATCATTTTTGAATACTTTCATATTTCAGACCAATTTACATTTTTTTGAGGCTTTGCATATAGCTATTTTGATGTCACTATCTTCTTCTGAGTTTGTATTGTGATCTTCCCTTTTGCCATTATATATATATAATATGTATATATATATATATATATATGTTTATAAATAAATTATTTATTTATAATAAAAAATTAGGGAGGAAAGTTTAGAAAAATTAATCAAAATATTAATTCCATTTGCTGAACACTCCTCTTTCCCTAATCTCACTTCACTCAGATGCATTCTACAACTAAGTCCATCAGCCCTTTCTGAAATCATGAGGTCTTGATTCTATTCTACTCTAGGTAAATCCCTTTTCCTTCATAAGTGATTCAACTACACCCCACTTTTTTTTTTTTTTAGCAGATTGCCTTCTCTATCATCCCAGTTCCCTCTCTAGAGGTCTTCAAAGAAAGGCAGGCTTTTACTCACAGAATGTGCCGTCAAATTACTCTTATTCAGATATAAGTTGGTTTCTGGATTCCAGTCCAACTCTAGGATTTGGGGATTTTGTAAAACCAAAATTCAGAAAAATAAAATGTCTTTTCGAAGGTCATACAACTAGTATATGGACCCAGTTTTTATGACTAATATTATGTCACATTTCCTTCCCAACATCACCAAGTTGGTTTATTTTTATGTCAATTGAAATGCGTTATCTATCTTTTCTAGTAAAGGAACAAATTCAATTTTCAGTTTCTAATTTAAAAATCTTTCTAAGGCAATTTTTTTCCATGTGAAGAAAACTATTTTCTTTACATAATATTGGCATGATTGAATGTTTCAATTATGTTATCAAATTTGAACAGTGATAATAAATGAATTTATTTGTTTTTTCCTCTAAATATATAATTTGAGTATAGATGATTAGTTTTTACTAACTATCAATGTAATTTGGAACTTATTTTTTTTCCCCTTCTGCACCTCACCTCCCTGGTACTCACACTAGTTTGCATCTATTTTGTTAAATTATTTTTCCAATCACGTGCAAAATTTTTTAACTTCTTTTTAAATTTTAAGTTTCAAAATCTAATTCTCCTCCACTACATTCCCTTCTCCTTGAGGAGAAAAGCAATTTAATATAGATTATACTCATGCCATCTTGCAAAACATATTTCCATATTAGTGATGTTCAAAAGAAAATACAAACAACAAAAAAAGATAGTTTAAAAAATATGCTTTAATCTACATTCAAACTCCATCAATTCTTTCTCTGGAAGTGGGAGGTATTTTCATCATAAGTCTTTCAGAATTGTCTTAGATCATTTTATTGTGTATTGTGTAGAATAGCTAAGTTATTCATAGTAACATTGTTATTACTGTGTACAAAATTCTCCTGGTTCTATTCACTTCACTTTGCATCATTTCATTTAAGCCTTTCCAGTTTTGTTTGGGTTTTTTTTCCTGAAATTATCCTATTCATCATTTCTTATGGCACAATAGAATTCAGTCACAATCCTATGCCACAGCTTGATTAGCCATTTCCCAATTGATGGGTGACACTTTGATTTCTAATTCTGAGCTACCACAAAAAGAGGTACTATAACTAAATTGTCTGTTGTATAAACTTTCTGTCCAAATTATGATTTTCATGATATTTTTACATTATTCTCTTTTACTTTCGCAATTTTCCTGTACCAAACTTATTTGATTTTTAAAATCATTTTTGAGTATTTTCATGTCTCAGACCAATTTACATTTTTCTTTGAGGCTTTGCATATAACTATTTTGATGTCACTATCTTCTTCTGAGTTTATATTTTGATCTTCCCTGTCACCATAATAACTTTCTATGGTCAGATTCTTTTTGTTTGTTTGCTCATTTTTACAGCCTCTTTCCTGACCTTTAACTTCGTGCTAAAATTGGACTCTCCCCCAGGGGTGGAGGGGACCCCATCTCAAGCTTCAGGTTTTCCATGATGCTATTTTCAGAACTCATGCTGAGCGACTAAATTTTCAGTTTTTTCCAAAATGGTATGGTATAAAGAAAGTTGTGTTCACTCGACTCCTGGACTGTGCTCCTGTTTGTGAATGACTAGAAGTATTCTTTTCTGCCATGGAAATGTGATTTTAGTCCACACTCCTGCTAGTATTCCTCTTTACCCTCTGACTGCAAACCAGAACCACATATTAGCAATGCAGCAGAGTTTTGCTCCCAGTTCCAGTAAAGGTCCTGTGTAATATCCTTCTAAGCAGTTGTCCAATGCCTTTACTATTTGTGGGTCGAGAGTTCCAGAAGGAATGGCCACTCATGCACACATACCCCATGCACTTTTGCTGGTTGCTCTCATTCAAATGAGACTGAAGTTTCATGCAAACTTTCAAAATTGTCTTGTGTGGGAAAAGTGTTCCAATCCATCCTATTGTTGGTTTTGTGGCTCCAGAATTTGTTTTGAGATATTAGTTTAATGGTGTGTTGTTGTTGTTGTTTTTATAGTAGAATTTGGGAGCAGGTAAGTCCCTGCCTATACTCCACCATCTTAGCTTTGCTCTCCTAATTTTACATGTTCAAGTTTTTTAGAAAATAATGACAAGTGCCAGTAATGATGAAGGAATTGATCATTTGTAAATAAATAAAAGTGCCTGTTTTGAAAGGGACCTCAGAAAATTTCTAATTTAGCCCACACTTCAGCAGAAACACCCTTAACACTACCTAGCAAATTGTCATTCAGTCTTTGTATAATAATTACTACTGATGGGGAATTTTTTTACATTATAAAGAAGTATCTTCCACTTTGTTGTTCAATCCTTTTTCAGTCACTTCTGACTCTCCATGACCCCATTTAGGGTTTTCTTGCAAAGATCACATAGTGATTTACCATTTTCTTCTCCAGTTCATTTGACAAATGAAGAAAGTGAGGCAACCAGGGTTAAGTAATTTATTCAGGATCACATAGCTCATAGGTATCTGAGGCTAGATTTGAACACAAGAAGGTAAGTCTTCCTGACTCCAAGACTGGCACTGTATTCACTGAACCACCCAGCTGCCTAGCCTTCCACTTCAGGACATGACTAATTATTAAAATGTTTCTTTTAAATTGAGTCAGAATCTGCCTCTATGAAATTTTCATTCATTCATTCTACTATTCATCTCTCTGGGGCCAAGTTCAGTAAGTCTAGTGGGGGTTTTTTGTTTGTTTGTTTTATTTTGTTTTTTTACACCATATCATTTCAAATTCTTGAAGAAAGCCATGACTTACTTGTACCTGAAGTTTTTTCTTCTTTACATTAAAAATACCTAGGTTCTCTAATCTAATCTTGAATGGCCAGCAGTCTGGCCTACCTCCTCTAGATACTCTCTTGCTGAGCAAGTCTTCCTAAATTATGGATCACAAAATTGAACATGATAGTCTAGGTGTGATAAAAACCAAGCCTGAGTATAGTGAGAGTATATTCTACTTGGTTCTAGACCTTATGCATCAATAAATGCTGTATCAATTTTTATTAGCTTCGCTGACTTTTATGCAATACAGCTGACTCATATTATGCTTATAGACTACACAAATAATTATTTTTTTTTCATATGAGCATTAGTCAATACGTAGTCATCATTAAGTGATAACCTTTTGAGCTCAAGTGTAGGAATTATTCCATTCAGTACTATTTTACTGAATTTTGCCCTTCAACATAATCTGTCAAGATCTTTTGAATCCAGATTCTGCATTCCAAAATTATTATTATTCTGTATGTTTATCTGTCTTTATGTAATCTGAAATTTTTGATAACCATGCCATCATGTATATGTTTATTCTATTCACTTATAAAAATGTTGTACTTCAAAGGTTTGGGAAAGTGTATTTGTATTCTTAATTTGAGGTCTTTCTCCATGTGAAACTACCACATTTGGGATATACTTTACCAACCAGTTGATTGCTCAATGAAGCCTATTCTTCTCCAAGGCATATTTCTGTATTGTATATGAGACAGAGACATATTAAACATCATTTTACTTTACCTTGGCTAAAATCCGAGTATAGTATAAATGAGGCATTACCCTGATCTGTTACTCTAGAAACCCTGATAAAAAATAAAGTGAGGATATTCTTTCTACTAATTCTATGAACCTACATTAGCTTTTATTGATCATTATTTTCTTTTCTAAGTGTTCACAAATCATCTTTTTAATTAGGATTTATTTCATGCTATGAACAGGAATTGAAGTAAAATTCTTTTTTCAAATTGTCTCTCCTGGATGTATTTTCCAGGTCAGTGGTTTTTTCAAGGAGATATTTCACATTGCTTTCTATTTTTTCATTTCTTTGTTTAATAGTATCTTGGTTTCTCATAAAGTCATTAGATTCTACTTGCTCCACTCTAATTCTGAAGGAATTATTCTCTTCAGAATGCTTTTGAGATTCTTTTTCCATCTGGGAAATTCTACTTTTAAAGCATTCTTCTCCTCATTGGCTTTCTAGGCCTCTTTGCCATTTGAGTTAATCTCTTCTTTAAAGTGTTGTTTTCTTCAGTCAGGCTGTTGACTCTCTTTTCATGATTTTCTTGCATCATTCTCATTTCTCTTCCCAATTTTTCCTTCACTTCTCTTATTTGGTTTTCAAGGTCCTTTTTTCAGTTGATCTATTGCCTCTAGACATTCTTCAAGTGTCTTGGAAGCATTTGGTGTGGGACTGTGTTGTCTTCCTCCCGTTCTATGCTTTGATCCTTTTTGTCCACAAAAAAGGAATCTAGACTTTTATTGCTGTTCTTATTTTGCTTCCTTTTCCTCATGTTGGCCAGTCAATTAATTGGTTGGGTTTTTTTTTTTAGTTTTGTGGAACTCTGCTTCCATGGAGGAAAGCTCTATCCCAAATTGCTGGGGTTTTCCCAGCTGCCAGAACTATTAGGGGGGTGTTGCAGCCCCTCCTGAGCTTTGGTTTGCTGAGAGCGCACCCCAGGACCACTACCCAAAACCACAATCTGGATCCAGGCAGCTCAACACAAGAGCACTTGGCCCTGATCAATTGATTCAGCCCCCCCGAGGGGTTCGCATGCCAGGGGCTCTGAAGCAGCCCAGTGGGGGCAGCTGCCAGTTACAGCAGTTCCTGCCCTTCCCCCACTGCTTCTTTTTCCTGGGGGCAGGTTGGCTGAACTGCTTTTCCTCCCCCAAATTAAGTTTCAAAATACCACTTTCACTGACCTTCTGTAATCCTGTCTTGCTAGATGTGAAAATCCCTGCAGATGCTGTAGTTCTGCTCCCTGGGGTAGACTCATGCTGTGGCTTTGGAGGCTCAGCTCCTTCTGACCACTCTGAGGCCTGGCCATGGTTTTGGTTTCAGGCTGCACTGGCCTTGGCTCCCAGCCTGCTTCGGTGAGCCCCTTTGGCCAAGTTGCCTTCAGCAAGAGATGTGTTATCTGTATTTTTGTGGGTTTGAGAGTCCTAGACTTTGTTAAGAGTCATATTTTATGGGTATTTTGGTTGGTTGTGTGGGAGCTGCAGAACCTTGCTACTTCTATGCTGCCATCTTGGCTCTGCCCCCTCTGAAGTTAAATTCTTTAGTCTACTTGAGAAACATATCTTCTTCCTTTAAAAACAAAAACAAAACTACTGTGTCTTCTCTGAATCTCTGTTTTCTCCCTCCCTCACAATTAATTGCTCACTGATCATATTCTCAGGCTCTTATTTAAATCTGAGTTTGATTAGAACTCATTAAAGACACTGTCATCCCTTCACCATGTACACCATGTATGGGTTCAATTCCCTGTTAACAGTCCTTGTCCACCAACTCCAAATCCCCAAATCTTTTGCTTTGTAAAGAAAGTAAACATAATAGATGCTTAGCAGTTCTGTTTTCTGTTTATAATTCATTAATATTGCTCAATTCACCCTAAAAATTACCTTTACAAGTCTCTGTTCTTCTTCTTGCTGTCAATATACTTGGGATTTGTCTTTCATTCTCTAAGAGGACCATGACATCAGGAAAATGTTGCCGCCACAACTTGCAAGTGAATTGGATTGAAGTGAGGGAGGACTGTGCAATGTTCCTAACCTCACTCTCTCCTCCAGAACCATCTGGGTCCCGTGGCCAGATATAAATCAGGACAACTAGAGATGATTCAGGTTACAGCGGCCTTTCTAAATTCACACTTTGTGTGAGGCAAAACCTATTCAGTGATTGGGGCTGTTTAAGAAATAAGTCAAGGGCTCCCTTTAATAAAACAAAAACAAAAACAAAATACTAAAACAAACTAGGAGGGAAAAAGTGGCCAAAAGAGAAACAATTACTATTAACATTCCCTCTGAGACATCATTAAGTGGTACTTGGGCAAGGACCTATTGTTGGCCAATCAATGAGAGCCAGAATGAACTATGTTTAAGGCATGGTTTTAAGAAAGAAATCTAGCTATTAAACCCCAAGATATCAGGGTTTCAACCATATAAATTTACCTTCTTTTGGGCAAAGCACAATCAGGTAAGGGTATAATACCACATGTAGAGAAAGGAGAGGAGAGGAGATTCATTCTATCTATCTATCTATCTATCTATCTATCTATCTATCTATCTACGGCCATCAATATGCTTAAACACAGCTTTAAGCCTCTCCTCCCCTTCCTTTTTTTTCTCTTTAACATTCATCATTATTATCTTCCAATTTCTACGAACATTTCAGAGACAAAAGCTAAAGGAAGAGGGACAGATAGGCACTCCAGATGCTGCCATTTGCAGATGAGATTGTGCTGATTTAATTAATCCTCAGGATATTGCAGAGCCACCTAAATGAGATCAAAGGAGTCAAATAATTTGGCCGAAATACCAACATAGGGAAAAGAAAAATAAAAAAGCAGAGCCAAGATGGTGACATAGAAGCAGAAAGACTCCAAGAGCTCCCCCCATAACTACCTCAAATACCTATAAAATGTGACTCTAAACAAATTTTACAGCTACAGTACCCACAAAGTGACAGAGAGAAACAAATCTCCAGCTTCAGGCAGCCAAGCAGGAGGACAAGAAGGGTTCATTGTAGCATGCTGGGAGCTGAGCCCAATCCTGCATGAGTCCACGGTTTTAGCCCCAGGCTGGCCCTGAACAGCAGTGACAGTGGACTTCTGGAGAGTGTATCACCAGTGGTAGCATGGTTTCCAGAATTATCAACCCATAAATTTCAAAGAAAAAGTGAGAGGTCAGTGTAGAATTCTGTTGGAACTGGAATGGGACAGAGGAGCAGGTCCATACCTTGCCCCAAGAGCTAGAAGTGGTGGAGGGATGGTAGCCCTGCTGCCACCTCCACATGGCTGCCTCAGAGCTCCTGGCCTGCAGATTATAAGGAGGCCAAGTGCACATTCAGAAGGTAATCACTCTTGCTTTAACCTGCCTGGATCTGGATTGCTGTCTTGGATGGAGGTCCTGGGGAGTGTGACCAGTGAGCCAGACCTTCAGAAAGGGCCCCCAATTAGTAGCTCTGGCATCTTTGAAATCCCCAGCAATTTAGGACAAAGCTCTCCTGGAAGCAGAGTTCTACTTTGGCAAAGAGCTGAAAAGTCAAGTAATTGAGTGGCAACATGAGTAAGCAAAGGAAGCATGGCAAGGACAGCAATCCAACTTTAGATTCCAGTTTTGGGGACAAAAAGGATCAAAGCTTGGAATGGGAGAAAGACAACAGAGTCAGAACTCTTGCACCAAAAGCTTCCAAGAAAAATATGAGCTGTTTACAGGCCATGGAGGAGTTCAAGAAGGATTTTGAAAATCAAGTAAGAGAAGTGGAGAAAAAATCAGGAGAAGAAATGAAAATGATGAAAGAAAATCATGAAAAGAGAGTCAACAACCTGAATGAAGAAAATAACACCTTAAAAATAGACTAACTCAAATGGCAAAAGAGGCCCAAAAAGCCAATGAGGAGAAGAATGCTTTAAAAAGCCAAATTTGCCAGATGGAAAAAGAATCTCAAAATTTCACTGAAGAGAATAATTCCTTCAAAATCAAATTAGAGCAAATGGAAGCGAATGACTTTATGAGAAATCAAGACACTATTAAACAGGGGGCGGCTAGGTGGCACAGTGAATAGAGCACCGGCCCTGGAGTCAGGAGGACCTGAGTTCAAATACGGCCTCAGACACTTCACACAAAAACTAGCTGTGTGACCTTGGGCAAGTCACTTAACCCCAACTGCCCTCCAAAAAAAAAGATATTATTAAACAGATCCAAACAAATGAAAAAATAAAAAGCAATGTGAAATATCTCATTGGAAAAACCACTGACCCAGAAAATAGATCCAGGAGTGCTAATTTAAAATTTTTGGACTACCTGAAAGCCATGATTTTAAAAATAACCTAGAAATCATCCTTCAAGAAATTCTCAAGATTTATCATAATGAGTAGACTCTTAAAGAGCCTAAGTACTTGTGATGCTTGTGTTGTCAAGTGGGCCAGAACAATCTGACACAGACTGAGTCTGCTAGACTGAATCTCAGTACCTTCATGGAGGTAAAATGGATCTTATGAAAGGCTGTGGGAGGGATCTCAGGGGTGATCTAGAGGAGAGGTTTGGGTAGGGTCTTAAGGAGGAGTCTAAGGAACTGAGGAGCTGAGGGCAGACTCCTGAAATGGGATTAAGGATAGGAAATAGGTGAAGGCTACCTGGAGATGACAGACAATGGAGAGTTCCAATAGTATAGAGGTAACAGTTTTCAGTGTAGATATTTTGATAGTAGGGAGGGTAGGAAGTAGCTGGACAGTGAAGGGCTAGGCTAGTATAAGTCTCGTCAAGTGGGAAGATTCAATCAGAGTTCAAGAGTTTCCAAGAGCCTGTACCACAACAATTTTAGCTAGTTTGTGAAGTGTAAAATGATACTTCAAAGTTCTTTTAATTTTCATTTCTCTAAGCAATAATGAAAGAGCTTTTTTTAATATATGACTCTTAGTTGTTGTGTGACCCTGGGGAAATAACTTAGCTTTGTTTGACTTAGTTTCCTCATCTGTGGAATTAGCTGGAGAAGTAAAAGGCAAATCACTTTAGTATCTTTGCTGAGAAAACCCCAAATGGGTCACAAAGAATCAGACACAAGTAATCAAGAAAAAAAAAAAAACAGGGCATGGATAAAGTGCTGGGTCCTTCGGTCAAGAAGATTCATCGTCCTGAGGTCATATCTGCACTCAGACACTTGTTAGTTATATTACCCTGGGTAAGTCACATTTAACCCTGGTGGCCCCCATTTTCTCTTCAGTAAAATTAGTTGGAGAAGGAAATGGCAGACCACTTCATGATCTTCGTCAAGAAAACCCCATAAAGGATCACAAAGAGTCACTTAATATTAGTGAACAACAGGATAAGTTATATATTAATTTTCCAGATTAGCATAGTTAGTTCATAACACACACATAATGGAAAAAAGAGTAATTCTATAACTAAATAGGAGTGTAACAATCTAAATTGTCTTAGGGAAATTTCACAGTTCTTTGATTGACTTTCATCTTTATTGTGAGACAGAAATCCACATTTGTAAGACTGATGTTCTCTGATATTGTTAGGTTACAAGTTATGAAATTTCAGTAACTGAGAAATTAAAATGGACACGTACCCAAAAAAACAATGGAGTAATATATCATGGCCTAAAAGGAAGCCATTTTTATGTATGAAAAAATTTGAAGTGTCATCATCAGAGGATGCTACTACTTAGGACTAGAAAAACAATTGTCATACATTAAGGGTGAGAGCAAATTAATGTGTAACCCATGTGCTCTAGTGATATCCATGTTATATCAAGAGATCTAAAAGGGAAAAAAGTCAGGGAAAACTTATAGAAATATAAAGAAAAGTCTTATAAAATGTATACATATACATTGTAATCTGAATTGTTGGTAGAAATACAATGTGACAAAACAGGATTACAAAAGATTGTAGTCATGCATCATGCTCTCTTGTAGGGAATCTCTGTCTATTACTTGCCTTGTTCTAAAACCTTCTTAGCATCCCAAATGTTAAGACAGTCTAATACTCTGTTTATATATCACCTAATTAACTAATAATATTTCAGCATATGTGTCAATCAACTAACTAAGCTATAGTCAGTATTATGGTTCAACAAATATTTAATAAGTCAGAGAAAACACCATTCCCAACTTTAGTTTACAGTGTATCTTTGCATATTAAATCTCTTAATCTCATAAGAATAAATAACTATTAATGTTAATTAATATATAATTTATTGGCAGTGGAATTAATAATAAAACAAAGACACATATAGTCATTTACAACATTCCAGCTGCAAAAAAGTTCCAAACAAGGTTCAGCTCAAGACTGCAATATTACAATAATTTCAGTTAACTCCTCTTTATCATTGAAAACACAGCCTCTATCAATTCGATTCATTTGGTATAAGTAAATTCTCTTCCACAAGAATTATCTTCATCCTTTTCAAAAGATAAAAGTTGCAACAGGTTCACCAGAAGAAAAAAAAATCTCCATCTATTTTTTTTCTTTCTATCTTCTCCGACTTATTTGTAGCGATGAAAGAGAAACTAATCTCTTAATTTTCTCTCAAGTTATCAATTACTTTTCATAGCTCCTCTCCAGACTCTTTATAAAAATTCTCTTTGTAAAGTTTCTTCATAAAATAACTAAGTTCTAATGAGAAAAAAGCTTCCTCACCTTCTCTTTGTTTTCACCTTAATCACATAGTTCTTTAAAGATCAAAGTTAAGGTCACACATTCTCTTCCTTATGCCATAGGGAGAAACACCACGTGGAATGATATCATATATGATGATGATAATGTTTAGTTTTTCTGACTCTGAAAAAAAAATAGTAAAAGTTTCACTACCAAAGATTCTTAACTGACCTTTGTGGAAAGAGTTCAGGGGTTCATTTAACTTAAAGAGTAAAAAAATTCCTTACATCTTTATTTTCATTAATCATTAATCATAAACCTTTGGTTTTATTTGCAAAGCTGTATATTTTATTTTATACATTTAAAAACAGAATGTTTAAAAGGGATACATAGATTTCACCAGATGGTCAAAGGGGGACATAGCTTCCAAAAGGTTAAGAACACCTGGTTGATAGCCCTGAGTGAGAGGCTTTTGAAACAGAAGATTAAAAAAACAGAAGATAAAAACTAATTGAAATAGCAAAGTCACATTTATCATAATCTTGAATTTATTGTAGTTTTACAACTTCTAGTATTAGTCCTGTATGACCATACCACCCCTTTCAAAAGACAAAATGACTGTCATTATTTCATACTGAGTAATTTCCCCAAATACAGATGCCAGCAAATTTACCTAGTAGAAAATTATATATTATATACACATTTAATTACACAGTATACAGAATAATATAATGCTAATACTAGAGGAAAATTTCGTGTATGGAAAGTCCATGTTGGATCTCATCCAAAAGGTCTTAGTTACCAAAGTCTTTACATTTTCATCTATGCTCTAATCTCACAAAAGAAATCCCATAGTGAAAATCAGAGTAAGATTCTAATATATTACCCACAGCAAAGAAGGGGACCATGTGGATGTGAGAACAATTTTAGCCTATTGAGCAGAATATTGTAACCCAGTGTGGCTGATAATATATCCAGAAAGGAAGGGCATAGAGGAGAGGTGAGTGACTGAAAAAAAAAAAGTGACCCCACATTAAATGACAGTTCAGGGAAGATATAAGTAAAGCTTCGGATGTATTCAAATAAACCCTTTCCAGAAAGGAGCAAGGAACTTTAAGGATTGAGTTCTTTCTGAAGGGTCACCCACAGGTATTATATAAGCATAATTAGGAATATTAAATATTAAAAAACTATAAGAAGGAGAAAACACTAACTATATAGATTATCATAAACTATGTCATAGAATAGATGGTACTTGAGTTATGTTTTGAAGGAAGAAAGGGGTTCTAAGAAACAGAAACATGGGAGGGTGTTTATTTTAGATGTGGAGGTCAATTTATGTGAAACCATGGAAGACAGCAACATAATATAAAGTCTGGAGGATAGTTTCCTAGCCAGTTTGACTCAGATGGAGAGTGGATATAGAAGAATGGTAAATTGTTGTGAGATTTTTATTTTAATTTGTATTTATTTAAATACTAACAGTATAATAATGACATTATCAAAATATTTTCTACTGGAATGCATTCTATATTTTCATTGATTGGAAGGCTGACATAATCTTGTTTGATGCTATAATTAATTAAACAGCATAGGAACTGAATAGCTGTCAACAACAAATTATCACTAAAAGTGAATTCAAAATTAAATGATGAAGCCAAAATACTTTTGGCATAGGAAAGTTATGGACATATTTGTTCTGGGAAAAAAAGAAACATGATTCTTTCATTAAGAATACAATCTCAAATTCTTTTTGCAATGCTATTCAATAAAAATGAGTGTCTATAAAAATAATAGATTTATTTGACTGGATAAAGCTCCAGGTTAATTAGGGAAAAAAACTGTTAGCAAGAGATCTGAAATTTTCCTAGTAAAGCTGTCTTAACTGACAATTTCTCTGCAGTTAGTCCCTAAGTCTCCCTGGGTACAGTAAGTCAACAGTCTTTCCAATGGCTGACTAGCAAGTATCAAAAGACATGCATAACAACGTGCCAGAATCTTGTATGTTAGAGGTAGATGAAATGGATAGTTAAATAAATATGGAATTGTTAGGTCAAGGAAAGAAAGTGTGCACAACACTGAATTTATAAAGAACTCTTTAAAACAAAGTTGATAAATTACTCAAATTTGATGAGAAAATGAAAATTAGAGTCTGATACTGTCAATCAACATTACTACTAGTGTCTTAGTCCAAGTTGCTTTCATTCTTGATTACAAAGGTTGCATTCACTTAGTACAGTAGTAATTAGTAATTAGTACAATAACTTAGTAAATGCCATTGTATGAAAATACGAAGTGTGGGGAGGGAATTCTTATAAAGGTAAAGGGAAAAAAAGCATTTTATTTTCCTTTTACATTGTGGTAAAAATTGTCCTCCTCACCCCGGCCATGTACTGGGATATTCTCTCAGCTACTTCTAAACAAGGAACACATAGGTTTGATATATGTATTAAGTTCTGTAGTAATACAGAATGAAACAGTGCCCAATGTCAATCTGGCATCTTGGGAATTAAAGAGGATTTATTTTTTCTCTTCCCTGCCAGAAATACAATTTGAGTCCTGGGTCCCTCCCAAACTAATAAAGAAAGAAAATTCCTTTGGGATATTACATTACTCCTTTCACCTCTCTGTCTTTTGAGTCTTGCTACCATTCTGGGATGTGTCTGCAGCTAATGGGATTTCCTTTCAAAAAGTTTCCCAAATCATAACTTCAACATACTACAAATTTTGTGACTGCCAAATGTGTTTAGAAAGTTTACTGGGACTTCAACTTACAAGATCCCCTTAATTTTTATTCTTATTGACTTAGATTTCAGAATGTTCCTAGCTTTTATTCTATGAAAAGTTTGTCCTGTCTTTCCACTTTACAAATGATAGACTAGGTGCTTTCTAAATTTATTTTGGATGCAGTTTTCATTGTTTTGGGAGAGAAATAAAACACAGAAGAAGCATCTTTCAGATAATGCATTAAGCCTGAAAAAGCAAGGTCATAAACTTTTACAAGTTTCTTACAACTAACACAAGGACTAATTATGGCAACCAGGATATGTTCACAACCAAGGAAGTCTTAAATATAAGTCTGGACATATGTGAATTGGTCTCATTATTTTCTATGTATTTAAGGGAAATTTTTATTTATATTCATAGGATTTTTAAATTTTTCAGTCATTTCATGATATTAAGCTCCTTACCTCCAATCAGCCATGCCTCATAACAAAGGAAATCCATTAAGTAAAAACAAACATAAACAAGGATTGAAACTCACAATGTTTATGCCATTCCACAACCATAGTCTTCAACCTGACATCTAGTGGGGTGGGGGTGATTTCATCGTCTGTTTTATGGGATCAAAGTATGTGATTATAATGGATCAAAATGAAGCATTGATGTTGTTTTCAGTTGCCTTTTTATATTTTTACAGTAATTATGCATATTGTTCTCTTAGTTATACTCAATTTCAGGTTGAACCAGTTTAGTATGTGTCCTCTGATGTTTTACAGAAGTCCTTTTGTGATAATAATGAAATCAGTTATCTAGTGTTTCAAGGTTTTCAAAGCTCTTTACACATTATCTCATTGATCATTTAATGACTGTATGATATTGAAGTTATTATTGTTAGACTGATTTTATAAATGGTGACTCAGACCTTGAAAGAGATAGACTGAATTTCCTAGAGTACCACAGATAATAAGTGTATGAGACAGAATTTAACATGGAGTTTTCATGACTGCAAGCTCAACATTGTTTCTACTCTGCCACCTAGCTGCCTCCTCACAGTATTACTCCAATTATGTCTAATTAGAGTTTGAAGGTGACCATACAATCTTGAAAAATTGGGTCAGTTAAAAATAAACTTTAGCAGGCTAAATAAAGCTGGAATGTTGCATTGGTTATAGATCTAAGATACCCAAAGATTAAAAAGGCTAAGTTTACCACGTTGTTATCAAGGATATGTGTGTACATATATATGTGTATATGTATATATGTATGTGTATATATATGCATGTGTATGTGTATATATGTATATGTGTGTGTGTGTATCAGCTCAGAAATTTGTTGCTGTTAAATCATTTTCAGTCAGGTCTGACTCTACTAGACATAAAGGAAGCTATTAAACAATTCAGAAGTCACTTGCAGATCTTACAATTACTCTTTCAGGGTTACCATTACAAATGCTAATTATAGTTGCTTAGTATTATAGATGTAGGAAGAATAGGATATGTGGATACCATCTGTCCTTATTCTATGGCATATAATGGAAGCTGCTTTTAAAAATTCATGCTTGATCTCAGCTTTTTTATTCTACATTTTTTGTCCCTTTATAAATATCAGTGCTTACTTATGGAAAAGTATATCATAGAATTTGTAGGGAGAAAATTCCTGTTATTTCAGCTTTATGTTTAGAACTGTGAATAAATGAACACATACTGTATTATATAACTAAAATGATAGATAATGCTTTGCAAAACTTGGAGTCCATAATACTTTAAGTCAAAATAGTCATTCAAAAGTGAAATGGCTGCCTTGGGTGGTAGTGGGATCCCCATTACCTTAGGCCTTCACTGAAGGACTTTCTAATAAAGGGAATTCCTTACTAACAGAAGGCATTTAGGTGGTATAGTGGATGGAGATCTGGACAAGGAACGAAGAAGACCTAAGTTCAAATTCTCTACCTCATACAGCTGTGTGACCCTGGGGAAGCCACTTAAACTTTTTGTGTCAGTTATTCATCTATAAAATGGGGGTAATTGAAATATCTATATCTGAGAATGATCTGTGAGAACAAAGTGTGATATTTCTAAAAAGTGCCTTGCAAAACTTAAATTTCTATGTAAATGCTAATCATCATCATCATCATCATCATCATCATCATCATCATCATTGGTGTTGTTGTTGTTATTATTCACCAGTTAGGTTGGACTAAATGACCACTGATGTATGAGATTTCCATGATGACTTTTGACAGCAGAATGCCCTGATAAAACAAGGTTACCAGAAAAAGAATGGTGCTAGCTTTCCATGTGGCAAGTAAGTTACATTACCTTCCTGAGACTCTGTTCTCTCATCTACAAAATCAAGCAGCTGGACTGAATGATCTCTGAAATCTCCACCCGCTTTAGAGCTATGATCCTCTGATCTTAGGAGGAAACAAAAGGTCTACAAGTAGTAAGGAAGAATTTTCTTTTTCTCCACTGAAGAATTATGTTTGACTTGTCATTTTTTGAGTAATATTCTTTTTATAGACAATATACCAGAAATGTAGGACAAGACAGTGGGAATAAAAAGGATTGTGTTCTCATTTTTTATCAAATTTGACTTCTGATGATGAACTAGAATGTAAAAGATTGGGGCTTATGGGACAGGTTGAAACCAAGATCTTTTGGTGCTTTTTCTCTTTTTGTCACTTTTGATATATCTGGGATGGGACTTTGTAATAAACGATAGACTCATGACAATGGGCCTGGAAAAGGGAAATCCACTAAGACATGGAATACCCCTTTCACTTCAAGGAAAAGGATAAGAAAATGATGTGCCCAGATAGTGAGGAGAGCTGGTTGTTACTGAGTGGTAACTTGAAAAGGTTTCCTGTTGGAGATATAATGAAATGAAATATGAGCTGACTATGCCTAGACAGAAAGATCTGAAATATTTAAACCCCCCAAATCAGAACATATAATAGATGGATACACCAATTCAGTTGTAGCAATAGCAGCACTGCTACTCCATTGGAATATATATTAGGCATATGGTGTTTATAATGATGATGATAAAGAGGAGTGTACTCTATACAAATATGCAATAAAAGTACTGCCATGAAGAAAGTCATCTTACTGAATGCAAAGGAATATTACAGAGAGTGATAATATTGCTTGCAAGGTTGGGAACAGCTGCTTAGGCTTGGCACCCATGTTTCTCTTTTTTATTCTGTCCTTCTTTGTAACTCTACCCAATGAGGAATGTGGTGACCTGACATCGTACAAAAAATAATTTCTATAATCAAGGAATAATGATCTCAGAGCACAAGCAGAAAAGAAAAAAAAATGTAAAACTTCCTACGTTTCTTGAATTTATGCCTATGAATTTATGAATTTATTTTAAAAGCAAGCTGCAATTAGGATAAAAGGTAAATTTACCATTTATATTCTCTTCTCACCCCCATTTCAAAATGAAAATATCATTTCATACTCTAGGTGAAAAGGACAACACAATCTTTTCTATTAATGCTTGTATAATTATTGGAATAAAGGTGGGGTCCCTAACTTATTAATATAATTATAGAAGGCCCACATATATTGATTGAATCAATAAATTAAAAGTAAGCAAGGGGCAGCTAGGTGGCTTGGTGGGTAGAGCACAGACCCTGAAGTCAGGAGGACAGGGGTACAAATTCCATTTCAGACACTTCCTAGCTGTGTGACCCTTAGGAAGTCACTTAACCCTGTTTGCATGAGTTCCTCATCTGTAAAATGGACTGAAGAAGGAAATGGCTAACCACTCTAGTATCTTCACCGAGAAAACCCCAAATGGGCTCATGAAGAATAGGACATGATTGAAATGATTGAACAATAACAACAAAATCTAAACAAGTACTTAATCAATTTGAACAGATCATAGGAGCTTTATGCTATTGGATGAAAGTGGATGATAACACCAGGAAATATTTTGTGATTGACTAAAAAGAGAGCACTCACATATTTGGGATAATGTAGGAAACAACCAGGCACTTAAGAATTGGGCATTTCATTATCAGGAAAGTCAAGTGGTAGTCTAATATGACAGAGAAGGGTTCCTGAAAAGGAATTTTTCCTTTAAACAGGGGGAAAAGCCTCTGAATCTGTCTATCCCTCTTTTTTGCCTCTCTCTGTCTCTGTCTCTGTGTGTCTCTCTCTGTGATTTTCTCCGTTTCTTTCCATCTGTCTCCGTGTTTCTCTTTCTCTCTCTTTCGTCCCTCAGGGTCCAATTGGTCAGAGAATGTTTGCAATAATAGCAGTTTTCAATTGGTTTTAGAAGCAACACCCAACAGAATAGCAGTAGCAGATAGCAGCATCCACTTTTCAGGTTGAAAGGCACATGAAAGACAAACTAGATATACAAAAAAGGCAGTTAGGGGTGCCATAGTGCATAGAGTACTGAGCCTGGAGGCAGGAAGACTCATCTACTCATCTTCCGAAGTTCAAATCTGGCCTCAGACATTCACTAGTTGTGTGACGCAGGGCACATTACTTACCTATAAAATGAGCTGGAGAGGGAAAGGAATGACTGCTCCAGCACCTTAGCCAAGAAAACCCCAGATGGGGTCACGAGGAGTTGACCTATTTTCTATTTTCTAGTATTAGAAAATACTTTGCAAATACTAAAGTAATCTTATAAATGTGAGTTATGGTGATGAAAATGACTATGATGATTATGTTATTAATAATCAAACTTGCATGTAGATATAGACACTACTAGATGCAATTGTCTCTTTCTCAAAATCAATTTCTACTGGAATACATATGCATGTTTATGTGCATAGGTGCGTGACATTGTGAATATATACATATACTATTCATGCATGTCAGGCGAGGAAACTGAGCTCCAGAGAGGGGACGTTATTTGTATAAAATCACTCAAGTCAATTCAACAAGCGTTTATTAAGCACTTACTATGAACCAGGCTTCTGAATTACAAAATATAAGCACAAAGATAGATGATTTCTGCTTTTAAGGAGTTTACTTTCTAAAGGGGGAAGACAATACATAAAAGGAATTGAGATATGTGAGGGAAAGGGGAAGAGAGAAAGTACCATGAGGTCCTATGGTGGATAAAGTGTTGAGAGTAGGGAGTAGAACTCAGAGAGAAAGGCAAACATAACTGTCATACATACTGTCCTTAAAATATTGGTTCTGAGAGGAATTGATCAATTAGAGGAAGGTAAAAACAAAAATGCAGTAAGCTTCCAATGTGAAAACACCAGAGACAGAGGAACAGTCTGATAGGAAAGGCAGACACGAGATTCAACATCAGATCCCCTGATGATAAATACAAAGATCATCTCCCTGTGCCATATTTTCTCCCAAAGACAAATAGAAAGTTACAAATGATGATCATGTGTAGGTAGGGAAATGTGAAATGAATAAAGAAACAGAGATGACTGATTTCAGAAAAGATAAGACAAGAAATTGATTCAATGTTGGTGTTCAAGTCTATAAGAGATTTTTGTTTTAATGATCAAATATTCCACAGCTTCCACTGGGGGCAGCACAAGAAGAAATATGCATTCCTTGTCACATCATAGAGTAGAGAATTTTGATGAGATAAAGTCAATCTTTCTTTCTGTGAGGTTAAAATAGGTAAATGAAAAAGGCAAGAGAATCATTCTTTTTATTGTCCCCAAAGAGGAGATATCAGTCCCAGATTTTTTTTCCCCTCTGAATGTAGGAAGAATTTTTTTTTAAATCTATCCAAGGGGGTGGCTAGATGGCGCAGTGAATAGAGCACCGGCCCTGGAGTCAGAAGGACCTGAGTTCAAATACAGCCTCAGACACTTAACACAAAAACTAGCCATGTGACCTTGGGCAAGTCACTTAACTCCGGCTGCCCTCCAAAAAGCAAAAAAAAAAAAAAAGGCTCTCCAAGTGCCTTTCTATTCCTAAAATGACACAGCTATTATCTCATTTCAGCCTTTTACTGCGTAAGCACCTTATTTTGATCATTTGCATTTTAGGGATTTTTTGTGTGTGTTTGTGGGAATATTTGATTTGGTTTGGTTTATTCTATATAGAGAGTTTACCTTCATAAACAAAACAATGAATAGAGAATTTTACTATTTGTCAGTGAAACCAGGTCACTGAGGACAGCCAGTGTATACTATTGGTGCCCATACCAAATCCTGATGTTAAGACCAGGAGTTATTAGTATGGAGTCTGTTAACCTTTTTTTTTTATCTTAGAATTGTATCTCAATATAATAGGTTTTATTTTTAATCCAAAATATTTTCTTTCATAAACTTAAAAAATATATAGGTGTTCATAGACATTAACAAATTGCCAAAAAGATTTATACGTACAGAAAAAGTTTAAAAATTCTTTATTCTAGAGGAAGGCTCCCAAGAAGATTGGGTAACTCCTCTGTTGAAGTTTTATGGGAGGACCTGAATCAAGTCACATATAATAAGACAACATCAGTGAGTTGAGGTATGTATCATTGGTGGGGTCAAAAAGTCATCCAAATCTTGGAGTGCCAAAATATTCTTAGGAGGCAATATGTTCATAAACAGAACATTTCTTGACGTTTCCAGATTTTGATGTCCTTATGGATTTAACTTGATTTAAAGTATGTCAGGCTTCTGGATCAGCCCTTCTCTTAGAATTCTTCAAGTGGGGCCAGTGATTCTACCCAGAATAGACAAGCTGGGCCCACAGTAAAGTCACATCTGAAATACCATAGCTACTGGAGAAAATGATCAGCAGACAGAGACTGTATGTTCCATATTTTTCTGGCAGATGCTTTGAGATTGGAATCCAAATTTTAAACTGGCAATCTTTGTGTATTTATAGAACACATCAATCCAAATGGAGTCTATTCATCCCTGTGTGTTCTTTTGTCCACATGCATGTGAGAGTTGCCTGTTCTCTGTCTCTGCTTCTTTGGTTTTCCCAGGTTTGAAGGCCGTCTCCTGGATACACTGTCAAATAGACTGATCAAGTTTCTATTGAGTCTAGGCTACATTGGAAAGAAAAAAAATACATTTCCTTTTCTCTGTAAGATGAAAAATGATGCTTTAACAGTCATAATCTAATTCAGAGTGATGCATAATGTGTTTTTTAAATAAACATTTTGTGAAAAAATACAAATAAAGACATTATGTCATGTCACAAGGTGATAGATGTCCCCTGATGCAAATCTATTTGATTTTTGAAACTCGACAAAGTGAATGTCTGCTCATAATTTAGGTACAGATATTGAAAATTAAGTGCCATGAACTTAAGTCAGTTCTTTGCTGCATTGAAAGCAATATTTTTTCAGGTCTCCACAAACCATTTATGATGATGAATGGGGGTGTCATGTCTTATCTTTATGACATTATATGCTACACTTGGCAGCAAAAGAAACCAACCCAACTAAGTTTGCTTTTGATTATAAAACAGGTAGTCTTGCATCCAAGCCTTCAAGAAAAAAAAAAACAAATTTCCCCTTAAAATACCTTTATAACATTTTTTTCATTTGTAAATGTCAATTTTTTAAAAAATTGAATTGGGTGTGAATTTTTAGTTGATTGGAAAATATGCTGAAGTTAGCCATATCTAACTTGCTGTTCTTTAAAATAGAGTGTTTTTGAGTTCTGAACTTAAATTCACTTGATAGCTCTACTCAGTTGGGTGATACATGGACAACTTAGTATTTTTGACTGATAAAAGTTTTTGGAGGGGCAGCCTGGGGCTGCTTCCAGGCTGCCCCCAAATGATCAGATATGGGGAATCAAAAACAAAATATACACAGTGTCTGGAATACATTATCTTTTCATCTCTATTTCTTAGAATTCCTAGTTTTCTTCAAGAACCAGCTTGATCACATTTTTATTTCACCTTTCTGAGTACTCCAATTGTTAGTATCACAGTCTCCAAGAAATACATTGAATATGTTTTAGATAATGTGAGAAAAATAGGAAGTACAATAATTTCATGACATTTTAACAATATTGAAATCCGCTTACCACCTGGTGGCTTAATTGGGGAAAATAAGGAGAAATGGAATATGACAAATTTTACAAGGGCATGGTAAATGGATAGTCTCATCCTTTGAGGTAATAACTACTTATGTCCTTGGATTAAAAAAAACCTTGTAGTTTTATCTAAAAGGACTTCTTTCATAATTTTAAAAGTATTTGATCACTTCCCTTTGGCTTATGTCCTTGAAGAGGAAATGTTTGCTTATTCTGATAACAGATCCTGTCGGTTGAATTCTGAACACTCTGGCTGAGCTCTCTCTTTCTCTACCCCTTCTTTTCCTGCTAAATATTTTATTTATCTATTCCACCTTGCCCTATAATTTTGTTTATTGGTTATATTCATTAAGGTCTAAAATATTATAAAACAAAATTCCATGCTCTAGGAATCTGAGGCTGCTACTCAGCAAGAGCAATACGTTTTTTTTTTTTATTTTAAAATATTTTAAAGTTTTGATTTCTAAATTCTATCCCTCCTCTATCCTTTCTTCCCACTTCCCCTCCCCCAGACAATAAGCAATCAGTTATAGGTTGTACTTGTGCAATTGTGTAAAATATTTCCATATTAGTCATTTTGCACAAGAAGAATTTAATAAAAAGGTGAAAGTGAAAAATAGCATGCTTCAGTCTGTATTCAAATAATATCAGACCTTTCTCTGGGGGAGATAGTGTGCTTCATCTTTAGTCCTTTGGGATTGTCTTGGATCATTGTATTGCTGAGAATAGCTAAGCCATTCAGGGTACTTTACTGAACAATATTGCTGCTACTGTGTACAACTCTGCAGGTTCTGCTTATTTCAGTATGCATTGGTTCACATAAATCTTTTCAGGTTTTTCTGAAATCATCCTGTCATTTCTTTATTACAATAATATTCCATTGCACTTATATACCACAACTTGTTTAGCCATTTCCCAATTGATGGGCAACCCTATAATTTCCAGTTCTTAGCCACCACAAAAAGAGCTGCAACAAATATTTTTGTACAGATAGGTCCTTTTGCTTTTTTATGTCTTTGGGATATAGATCTATCAGTTGTATTGCTGGATCAAAAAGTAGGCACAGTTTTATAGTCCTTTTGATCACAGTAAAAATTGTTCTCCAGAATGGTTGAAGCAGTTCACAATGCCCCAAGCAGTGCATTACTGTCCCGGTTTTCTCATATCCACTCCAAAATACAACGTTTACCTTTTTATATCATATTACCATTCTGATAGATGCAAGGAAGAGCCTCAGAATTGCTTTAATTTGCATTTCTCTAATCAATAGCAACTTAGAATTGGTTCATATAACTATAGATAGCTTTGATTTCTTTTTTGAAAAATACCTGTTCATATCCTTTGACCTCTTATCATTTGAGGAATTGCTTGATTTTTTATATAAATTTGATTCAGCTTTCTATATGAGCTCCACCTATTCTCAGAACTATAGATTCTTATATCCATGACAGATTTTACAAGTTATTTTTTCCAGTTTTTGTGTAACAATTATAATAAGTACTAACATAGCAATTTCAGTTGTACAAATTGCTTTATATCTTATCTCATCTGATCCTCACAACAACATTTTGAGTTAGTTACCATTACAATTCCCATTTGACATATGAAAAAACTGAGAATGAAAGAGATTAAGTCATTGGCCTAATGTGACATAACTAGTAAACATCAAAGACAGGATTTGAACTCGGGTATTCCTGAGTCATAAGTCAGACAACATAGTCACTCTGCCGCATAATAGGTATTTAATAAATTCTAATTGATTGAATTATTCATTTATGTAGTATTTTAATTCTTAGAAAACCCAGCACTTTGCAAAACACTTACATGCACAATCTCATTTGATCCTCCCAATAACCCAATGACATATGTACTACAGGTGTAGTGATTTCATTTTATAAGTGAGGAGACTGAGGTTTAGAAAGCTAAAGTGATTTCTCTGGCAGAAGCATTAGTATAATTACTCACATTCATGTGACTTTTTAATGCACTTAAGCAGTAATATTGTGATTTTTCACATAATTAATCAATCAACAAGTACTTCTTAAGTACCTGCTGTATTTTAGGCACTGTCCTAGGTGCTAGAGATAAAAATATGACCCTCAATTTCTTGATGAGCATAAAGATGAGCATAATAATAGCACATATATCCCAGGGTTCTTGTGAGGATGCAATGAGACAATACTTGCTAAAAAGAAAAAAAAGAGGGAGCTTACATTATAATGAATTATATAAGTACACATAAATTATATGCATTATAAGTAGAAAGGGAATAGATGCATATATGTGTATGTACATATGTATATGTGTATATAAACATGCACATACTATATAGATCCAAATAGATATATGCATACTGTGTGTGTGTGTGTGTGTGTGATACAAAGTAGTTTGGAAAGAATGGTACTGCAGTTGGGTTGGAAAGAGCATGAATTCAAGATTAGGCTGCTCTAACTCTATATAGAGACATGTATAGAGAAATCAGCTGTAGAAGATCATTCCTGCTTTTTATGAAGACTTTATTGGGGGAGCCCACTACTTCTTGGCCAGCCCAAGATAGCTGAGATTTTAGCCTGAAGTCTGCTTATGTGAAATTCCCATCCATTTCTCCTACTTCTGCCATATGGGGCCATTTGTTTGATTTCATTGGGTCCTTTAAAATATCAAACTAGGAAAGAAAATTTCTTTTAAAAGCCATGTTATTCTCTTCCCTGTTCAGGGAATGAATGGTGATGACAGAGCAACCAAACTAATTGACTTTCCTAGTTGCATCTAATATATAACCTTCCTCCCTGAGCTGTTCGGGAAGCAAGTCTTTTGTGAGCTCCTAAAGGGCCATGTAAAGATAAACTATTATTACAATGATTATTTTTCAGTATTATTAGCTCTACAATCAGAGGAATGGGAAAGAGCAGCCTGTGTGATCTGAAACTCAGTGTGTTGTGGGGCTAGCAAAGGAAGAGAGGACCTTTAAAAGCTTTACAAGCATTCCTTTGGAGTCCTTAATTACCCAATTTGAAAATGCCCCCAGCCTCTGAGATAGGGTGCTAAGTGCCAGGAATGGTCTCAGAAATGAAGTATTGCCTGAGGCTCAGAAATACTTTGGCATTGCTCTACTTGGGAAACATACACAGCCTTCATTTTTTCATGGATCTTGGTTGGGAATTTTGTTGCTATTTCTGTTTGTTGTGTTCTGTTCTGTGTTTTAGTAGGGGACTTACCACAAACACACTCTTGTCTCATCTTTCTCCTGCCCC
Organism: Pseudocheirus occidentalis; assembly: GCA_028646575.1. NCBI lineage: Eukaryota > Metazoa > Chordata > Mammalia > Diprotodontia > Pseudocheiridae > Pseudocheirus > Pseudocheirus occidentalis. Next base: position 40,103,093 of record CM053593.1, on the reverse strand, counting down.
TGAATAAAAGTTTAACATCCCCCATGATGCCAAATCCATTGTACTGCAACCATAAATTGCCTCTAAGCAAAACAGTGTCATTTTAATTCATTTCTCTGTCCAACTAGTCTCTCTTCTTTGTCTCTACCATGAACATTCTTTCATGAAAGGGCCATTCTCTTTAGCTGAGGCTGTTCATACTGCCCCTGACAGTTCTGGGCTTGTCATCCTGGTCTTGCTTACTATCGTGCCTTACAAGGAAGAGTGATAAAGACTACTCTTGTGATTTTTTTTCTTTCTTTTAATTTAATTAATTTTTGTTATATTTTAGGAGATAGCTAGATAGATAGATAGATTTTAAGTTCCAAACTGTCTCCCTCCTTCCCTCCCAACTCTGCACTAGAGAAGGCCAACATTTCTCATATACACTGATAA
>CM053593.1:40019617-40102179 GCA_028646575.1 Pseudocheirus occidentalis | reverse complement strand
ATTTCTTTCCCTAGATGTGGATAGAACTTCCTTCATGAGTCTTTTGTAGTTGATTGAACATTTGTAATACTATGAAAAGCTTAGTTTTCAAAGTTAATAAATACTATTACTGTTACCGTATAAAATGTTCTTTTGGTTCTGCTCATTTCACTCTTAATTATTTATTGGAAATCTTTCCGTGCTTTTTTTCTAAAATCAGCAAGCTCATAATTTCTTACAATACAGCAGTATTCTATGACAATCACATACCTTGACTTGTTTAGCCATTCCACAGTTGATAGGCATCCCTGGACCTGTGTTTTCACTGGGATAACCCTTCAAAAATCTTTGGGGGATTTTTTAAGTTGATGCCTCTAGAGTCCAAAATCTACCAGAATCATGCAAGTTAGAAAGACTTTAGAGAGTCAGTCAATGGATCTGGATTCAGGGAAGGATAAGAGTGTTGACCCTAGAGTAATTTTCCTGAGTTCAAATCTGGTATCAGTGAGTAGCTGTATGTCCCAGGGTGAGTCATTTAACCCTGTTTACTTCAGTTTCTTCATCTGTAAAATGAACTAGAGAAGGAAATGGCAAACCACTCCTGTACCTCTGCCAAGAAAACCCCAAATGATGTCACAAAGAGTCTGAAATGAATGGACAACAACCACAACAGATTTGGATTCAGGTCCCAGTTGTGCCAAATACTAAGTTTGTGATAGTGTTAGACACTCACTTGACCTCTCTGGTCTCACTTTCTTCATTTTAAAATTAGAGATTAAGATTAGGAGATCTTTCAACATCCTGACAAACCTATCAATCTATAAATGACCCATTTCTTAGAAGTGTGGTCTCTGAAGTTCCATCATATCATAGACCTACTTTTCATCAGCAACCGGTCAGCAAACATTATTTAACATTTACTAATAACAGGCACTGTCTAAAATCCTGTGAATACAAAGAAAACCAAAATCATAGTCTCTAACTTTCTAGTGGAGGAATAAACATACAAACTACTGCATATACAAGGAATACAGAGTATAAATGGAAAGTAGCAACAGAAGGGAGGCATTAGAAGTCAAGAGTACAAGGAAAACCATTGTAGTTTCTTACCATGCCTTAAAGAACATAAACAATAAAGAGCCCCCCCCTATAGACAAAGAGGTCCTTTTCTCTCTCTTAAACCAATGGTTACCAGATGTCCAAGTTTGGCATGCTACTTTGCTAACTACTACGGCCAATCAAAGTATTATTAACAATTGACCTATACCTTGAATTGAGGTGGCCTGCTGCTATTTTGTACCATCAGAAGTCAAAGTCTGCCTCCCCATCCTTCCCTCTCCCCTTCAACACACCACTAGTCCAATTTTACTTAGGCTTGGAAGTGTGAGCATTCCTTGATATGAAAATGCCCCATCTCTAATACCATAGTAGTAGACCCAATCCTGTCTAGAAATTATGTTGCAAAGAGGGCAAAGAAGGAGTTTTTCCTTTTCTCCTACTTTCGAGAAATCTTATCATCCTGAATTGTCAGGTCATAAGTGTGGTTGTCTTGGTTTAAAATTAATAACAGTACAAAAACCTAAAGCCTGTTTCCATGGTTCTTCCTGCCCAGTTCTATAAAATATATTATGCTAGGCAAATGTTGTAGGGCAGCTGGGTGGCAGAGTGAATAGAGTGCTGGGCCTGGAGTCAGGAAGACCTAAGTTCAAATCCAACCTCAGATACCATGTGACCTTGGGCAAGTCACTTAACTCTGTTTATCTTAGTTTCCTGATCTGTAAGATGAATTGGAGAAGGAAATGGAAATCCCTCCAGTGTCTCTTTCAGGAAAACTCCAAATGCGGTCACAAAGAATTGGACATGACTGAACATGACTGAGCAACAACAACAAAGTCCCAGGTTCCAATGCCTGTTCTGCCTTAGGATAGTACATTCCTTGCTTTGGGCCTAAGCTTTGTCTATCATTATAATACCAATGTCTTATTTATAGAAAGTTTTAATGTTGGCAAGGTGTTTTGCAGAGATTACTTTGCATAATCTGTTACAATCCTCCCACCCCAAACTCCAATCCATTTTCCACTTGGCTATCAAATTAATATTGGTATAATGTGCTTCTAACCCTACCATGCTTCTATTCAATAAATTTCAGTGGATTCCCATTACCTCAGGAATAAAATATAAAATCTTCTATTTGACTTCTGAAGTCCTTCTGTAATAGTCAGATAAAATAGTGAGTATTAACGAAGTGACCACAGAGTCCAATTTATTTTTAAGGAGCTTTAATAGAAATTAATTTAGCCAGCTGGTGGCTGTCCCACGCCAATCTGAAGGGAGCAATGGGGAAACATAAGAGTACAGGATCTTTTATACCATTTTGGGTTTCTAACAACATAATCAATATACAAGTTGGTATCCAAGTATAATCTGTAACTACAACTAAATTGGTATCCAGAAACACTCTGTAACCAAAACTAACTGGTATCCAGGTATAAGCAGTTACTTTTCTATAATTACAAGTTGACATCCAGGTATGGGGATCTATTCTTTATTTTCAGGGAACCGTAAAGTAGGGACCAGGAGAACGTGATGACCTCAATATTGTTAGGTACAGAAGCCAGGAGAGTGAATATGGGGTTGGGCATGGGGGTGCAGGCTTTGTCACATAGCCGCTTCTAGTGATTGATTTGGCTCTGAGTTTACTAAGTTCTGCTTTGGATACAGTTTCACTTTGGGTATGTTCACTGATTTCTTATTTCAGAAAGTATTACTTAACTGTTTCCTGGCTAATCTCTGGAGTCCATAGCTTAACTATTTCCTGGCCACTTCACTTCATAACCTTCACCTACCTTTCTAGTCTTCTTAACCCTTACACTCCCCCAGCACTCTGAAGTCTGGTGACATCGGCTTCTTTTCTGTTTCTTGCAAGGTTCAGCCATCTCCATATACTGAGCTTTTTCCTTTACTTGGAACCTTCTCCCTCCTTACATCCGCTTTCTGGACTCCCTAGCTTTCCTTAAGTATCTGTTCAAGTAGTGCCTTTTTGCAAAAATCTTTTCCCATTTCCTCTTCAGCTGACCAGCTCCAAGTTATCTTGCAGGCATCTTATGTATATATATATATATATAGTCATCCCCCTGCGATGTTAAGAGAATTTGAAGATCTTCCCTTGCCTGTTAATAGGCACATAGAGCCATGGCCATAGCAAATCAGGCTCTGGACTACAAGAAGTTTCCAATTAAGTGCTGAGGCAGGAGGATTTTCAAGCTCCTCTGAACTCAACCAATCAGATGCTGAGTCTTTGTTATATATTCTGGGAGGTTTGTATTTTCCTTTGGTGGCTCTCTGATGAGAAGGATCCTTTGATTTCCTGGTTGAGACTCTAAGTAGTTGTATGTTCAGAGGCTCCACCCACCCCACATGACTGCTTAAATATCTAGATGTCTATGCTCCCACAATCAAGTGATCTATGTAAAGTATATAGCAATATTGCTTTACTCAGAAAGCTAGACCCCTGTCTGTTTGTTGGTCTTTGGGCTAATTTCTCTGCTTGTATTTTCTTTACTTACTTACTTTCTATACTTACTTACTTCTATACTTACTTAATTAAAGTAGTGTTGTGAACCCCTTTAAAGCTGCATTTCCTTTATAAACCAGATCAAAAGAATGTGTGCTAGCCAGACATCCTAGGTGTGCTAGGGTACTTGCTAATATACTCCCCCATGAGACTGTGAGCTCTTTAAGGGCTAGGACTATCTTTTGCTTTGTTTTGTATGACCCAGCAATTAAAAGAATTACTGGAACTTACTAGATTCTTAATAAATGCTAGGTGAATGACTGCCATATATCCTAGATTTCAGGTAACCATATTTCAAATGGTTTAGAGGGAAGACAGGTTCCTAGCGAATGAAATGTTACAAAGTAAATGTTACATGGATTACTTTTCATACTCTTCGCTTCCTTAGTAAGACTTCATTTGTTGTTTGTGTTCAGTTCTGGGAGCCATAAGGATGCTGGAAACAATACAAGAGCATCCCGAGAAGGGCAACCAGGAGAATGGCATATGAGAAAAAAAGTTAAAAACTTGGAGATGCTTAGCCTGGAGTCACCACAGCTGTCCTCAGGTATATAAAAGGCTTTGGTCTGGAAAATACATTGGACTCATTTGTTTTGTCTCAAAAGGCAGAAACAAGAGCAGTGAATGGGAGGAAGTTTCAAAGAGTTTAATTTTGGCTTGAGTTTTGAAATCAGGGAAATCATCCAATAATTAGAGATGTCCAAAAGTAGAATAGTCACTGAGGTGGCTTCATGGATGAAACACTGGCCTTGGAGTCAGATAGACTTGAGTTCAAACTTGGTTTCAAACATTTATTAATTATGTGAATTAATGGCTAATGAATTAGTCTTGGTTTTCCTCAGTTTTCTCATCTGCAAAATGGGGGTAATAACAGCACCTGCTACTGAGTGTTGTTGTGAGGATCAAGTGAGAGGATATTTGCAAAAGATTGACGTACAGCAGGTGCTTATTAAATGCTCATTTCTCCCCCAGCCCCTTCCCTCTACAGGTCTTCTTCACTGGAGATTTTCAAGCCAAAATTAGAAGTAAAGTACCAGTCATCTTACACTAGAGATTTAGTTTGTGTCTGGGTTTAAACCACATGGCCACTGGTATCAGAGAGGCCTTTCAACTCTGAAATTCTGTGTTTATCTCATTTGATACCCACTACAACCTTGTATGTTATGCGCTCTTATGATCCTTCTTTACAATTAAAGAAACTAAAACTCAGAAGTTTTACAGTGTTGTCCAAGGCTTCATAGCTAATAAACATCTGAGTCTGGATTTCAATACAGGTTTCCATGATGCCAGGCTAGTACTCAATCAACCCTACCACCACATGAGTCTATGCTCTCACCATTAATTTCCCTATTCACTTGTGTTGTTCACAACTAATGCATGTCTTCTAATCTTGTAAGATTATTGTTTATTTTTTTTATTTTAAAGGAAAAAATTCTCCATAGAGGATCTACCCAAGAACTGGAGACTATCCTCTGGATATTGAAACATTTTGTAGACACCAATAAAATGCTCAAGCTAGTCAGAAGCTATTTCTTGTTCTTGACACCTCACTAGACTATGCACTTTCCTAAACACTGATATAGTGGCCCTTGAGAAAGCATCATGTACATGGAATCATAGAAATGGATTTGGATTTGCATTCAGGAACCTATGGTTTCTGCCTGTCCTTCCTTGAACAAGTAACTTTGCTTTCCTTGAAAGTAATAGCTAATCACTGCGGCAAGTAAAGAGAGTGCTGAACCTAGAGTCTGGAAGACTTATCTTCTTGAGTCCACATCTGACCTCAGATATGCATCAGAACAACTGGAGAAGGCCCAAGATGCAATGGGGGACCTTGACCTGTTCAAGCAAGGTCTTTAACGTGTCTCAGTTTGACTACACAGTATCCATTCAGTTATTAAAACTTAATAAAAAAAATTAAGCCATTCTTGGCTTGAAAATACAGATGAGGAAAATGAAGTAGCAGGAGCTCAAATGAATTGCCCAGAGTCTCACAAATAGTAAATGTCTGAAGCAGGACTGAACTTCCTGATTCTAAGCCTAGCATTCTTTCTCCTGTGCCACATAACTGCTGTATTTTTTCTATTTTCTTTACAACAGTACCTATCTCTCAAGGCACTTGTGAGGATAGCTTGGAACAATGTATGCATTAGACTTTGCAGACGTGTAAAACTTGCCATACTTGCTGGTCATGACCACCATCATCATCACAATGAACAATCATCACCACTATGACCACCATTTCCATATGTACCACCACCACCACCAACACCACCACCATCATCATCACACCATCATCACCACCACCACTACCACCATCATCATAATTTCATTATTTACTCTTTCACTGTTCCTCGTGTTGGTTACCAATAATTTTGAGTCTTATTTATGGATGTTCATTACATTCCATGCTTCCTTACTTTGTATAATAAACACTAAGTTCCCTTGAATGCTAAAGTGATATGTTCAAAAACTAGAAATTTACAAAATGGAAGCAGCATAGTAAAGTGGAAAGATAACTTTTGGAGTCAGAAGACCTGGGTTCAAATTCTGAATTTGCTATTTACTGCGTATGTAACTTCAAACAAGTCATTTAAGGGTCAAAGGTCTCAAGCTCCTCATTTGTAAAATTACTACTTGAGATTAAATTTTTCTTCAAGTTTTAAATCTATTATCCTGATATCATTGATTATATACTTCTCTAGTCACACTCAGAGAAGAAGTGATCAGAAGAAGGTTTTCCTCTTGAGATAGAAGCTTTTCTCCTCCTATAATCTCTCCTTTAAATTAGTTTCCCTTGCCTCCATGATTCCTTACAAGTGATTTTTTTCTAATTCCATCATTTCTAATCACTTTCTAATCAGCATCCACATCTGTTTCAAAACACATTGCTACTGCTTAACTGTCCTTCTAGAGTTGGAGGATTTGGTCAGGGTCTAGCTCTAGCAGGTGTGAGTCAACAACATTGACTCCTCCCTCTGCATCCAAGAATGTCCACTGATGATTCAACAGATCGAGCCTAACTTATATCATCAGATTTCAAAGGACTTTGAGGAAAGTGCCTAAATCCAAAACCTTCTTGGGACCCCTATATTTAATGTTAAAGAGCCCCATGGGACTCAAGGCATGAGTCATAATGCTCATTTCCCAGAAACATGGATTTTTAGAGGGAGGAGAAATAGGGCACTGGAAACAAAAATAGACACGGGGCAGCAGAAATCTCCACAAACTGGCCTTGAGGGCATGTGTTTAACAGCCAACATTTACCTAACAGGCTGTTGAATTTCTGGACCCAAAATTTAATGGAAATGCAAAACAACATGAGGGTGAGGGAGGAAAAAAAAAGAGGTCTCAGTAAGGTCAGTGTTCGAACTCTACCTTGTAATTGAAAGAATCATATTGGGCACAAGCCAATCAGTGACTATAAGGAAAATATGTTTCATACAATGAGTAACTAGCCTTGGGTTGAATTGTGATTCTACCCCTTGAAAAGTCATGAACTTATATATATTTTTTCTTTTTCTTTTAACCTGATTTTCCCTCAAGTAATCAGGACTTAAAAAAAAAACAACAACAATACAGGACAAAGACCTGTTTTTTGACAATCTGGCAATCATATGCTGGCATTTGTTCTACTTTATCTTTGATTCTTGAGTCTTTCTCTTTAATAACAAAGAGAAAATCTGGCAGAAAAAAATGTATTGTGTTTTAGGGGTATGACAGGTATCTTGTATGTCTGTAGCCTCCACCTGTCACAGATTGTTGGATGCTGACCTTTCTGATATTATCTCACCTTAATCCCCTTCACACATTCTCCATTCCAGTCAAAATAAGCATCCTAAGATACTCACCATAAACCTACATTCCTTTGCAAGAGTGGTCCCTAGTGTCTTAAATTCACTTCTTCTTCACCTATCCTTTGGAGATCTCTAGCTCCCTCCAAAGCTAAGCTCAACCTACCCAGCAAGAGTTCTTCTCTGATTTTATGGTGTCCCTCTTTCTATAGCCCTTAATGTAGCCTCCCTCTGAAAATTATATAGCACTAGTGTGTTCCCCTGCTCCAATATGGACTGGTTGAATGACCTTGGAAAATTTACTTAACCTCTCTAAAATCATGAATCAGGTTTTGATTTTGATTGGCGGAGGGTGTTACTCACCAGGGAGATCTTTATAACAATTAACTCTATTCCTATATGTAGTATAGGAGGTTAGGGGCTATTATTTTTTGTTTTGTTTGCTTTTTGAAGGGCAGTTGGGGTTAAGTGACTTGCCCAAGGTCACACAGCTAGTTTTGTGTGTGTGTGTGTGTGTGTGTGTGTGTGTGTGTGTGTGTGTTAAGTGTCTGAGGCTGGATTTGAACTCAGGTACTCCTGACTCCAGGGCCGGTGCTCTATTCACTGTGCCACCTAGCTGCCCTTAGGGGCTATTACTTTTTATGTTGTTTTCATACCTGAATCAATTAGCAAAGTGCCTTGTACATTTCAGGGATCCCATAAATGTTTGTTGAATTAGATTGGATTAATAGTGTGTGCATGGGTCATTTCTTTGACTTCCCATTAGGCTATCAATTTTTTCACTTGTAAGTATACTGATCAGGGTCTATTGAAATGAAATTTAATAATAAGAACAAAACTATTACAAGTAATGACTATTTTTAAAATTTGTTTTTTTTTTCATCTCATCAGTCCAAAGTCCCAAGGTGGCCTTCAATGAGCATCTCCCATTATCATTGAAAGACAATGAGATCCTTCTAGGCTGTATCCCAAAGAAATCATAGAAATGGGAAAAGGGCCTATACAAACAAAAATATTTATAGCAGCTTTATTTGTGGTGGCAAAGAATTGGAAATCAAGGGGATGCCCTTCAACTGGGGAATGACTAAACAAGTTGTGGTATATGAATGTAATGGAATGCTGTTGTGCTATAAGAAATGAGGAGCAGACAGACTTCATAATAGCTTGGAGACACATATAACTGAGGCTGAGTGAAGAGAGCAGAAACAGGAGAACTTTGTACACAGTTACAGACACATCGTATGTGTAGTCTGATAGACTGGGCTCCTCTCAGCAACACAAGGCTATGAGACAACTCCGAAAGACTCCTAATGTAAAGGGCCATCCACATCCAGAGAAAGAACTATAGAGTCTGTGGATTGAAACAAACTATTTGCTCTCTCTCTTTTGTGATTTGTTTTGTATTGTCCCTTATTTCTCTTTGTTCACATCATTAGTTATAATCCTTCATTTCAACATACCTAATATTCAACGTGACAGTATTTCTAGAATCTATACTTGATTGCATGCCACCATGGGGAGAGGAGAGGAAGGAGAAATATTGAAACTCAAGGGACTGTAGAACTGAATATTGTGAACTAAAAGTAAAAAAAAATTTAAAGACAATAAGGTCTTTGGAAGACTTATTTGGCAAAACCTCTCCAAGAAAACTCTGAATATATAGTCCTTTTCATGAAGGAAAGGAAAACAACAATCACTTAATGAACCTTGCTATGTGTAAAGCATTGTCCTAGTGCTAAAGGAAATAGGGACAATACAAAGGATACACACTCTGCCTTAAGAGGGTTCATAAGTTTCCTAGATAAGGGAACAACGAGTTATTCATTAAACTGTCAAATCAGTCAGTTAGGCACCTACTATGTGACAAGCACTGTGCTTAGCACTAAAGATACAAAGAGAAAAGGAAGAAACTGCTCTCTCTATATGTTTGTACAACATCTAGATCTGTATCAATATCTCTGTCTAGAAATATGCAGATTTAAAGTTATATTTATTTCCATATAGCCATATAGATATGTTATTTATACAAGAGAAGGTATTACCGTCTCTCAACACAGTGCCCAGCACATAGAAGGCACTTGACAAATTTTTTTAAAAGACTAATTTATTGATATATTTGTCACTTAACATCCAAATTTGATACCTATCTTCAGGTTTACCTATTAGGATATAAAATAACAAACAGGAATTCTGGTTACTACATATCTTAATATATTATATGTATAAATAAATAAATATATATATATATATGTATATGTATGTGAGATAGAGAATTCTAATAATAAAATTCTAATAAAATAATAATCCTAATAATAACATTATTCTAATAATAAAATAGCACTTCAGACTTTCTAAATGTTGTTTGAAAATCCAAGTGGGTAAAATTTGAAGATGTTACATATTTAGATGTTAAGTAATACCAGAGACTAATCAAACATTCATTCAATGATTAATCATTTACTATGTGTCAGATGCTGGCCTAAATGCTGGGGTACTCTCCTAACAGGTATAGATGATCCATTCCCACCACACTACATTTGTCCAGGTCCTTTGGTCTGATTCAATTTTATCAATAAAAAATATTTTTTGTTTGTTTTGGGTTTTTTTTGGGTTTTTTTTTGAGGGTGGAAGGCAGGGCAATTGGGGTTAAGTGACTTGCTCAAGGTCACATGGCTACTAAGCATTAAGTGTCTGAGGTCAAATTTGAACTCAGGTCCTCCTGACCTCAGGGCTGGTGCTCTATTCATTGTGCCACCTACCCACCCCAATAAAAAAAAATGTTAAAGGGAAATTCCAGAATAGTTGTGGGAAAATATCAATAAAGGGTTAATTCCATTGACAAATTTGCTACTATTAAACACATTCTGAGGACATGTACATGCCCCTAATATACCTTTCCAATCTTTCCTTTGTATGTGCAGTTTTCCTTCCTGTCTCCTGCCTTTTTCCCCTTTTGCTCTCTCTGCTTACTCATCTTTTTATTCCTCTCCTACACTCTCTCCTCTACACAATTTTCTCATCTTCTCCTCATCTCCTGAAGCCAAAAGAGCATGGTCAAAGTTGGCATGGTCAGTGGTAATGAAGACAATATTCCAATTCATTTCCTCTCCTCTCTTAGCCAACCTCCTACCTCCTTAGCCAACCCCCTGGGAGAATGAAACATGATTTTTCCATGCTCTAAACTCAAGCCAACTGTGTTTGAAAAAAAGTAATTTCATAACTTAGAGGGGGGGATTGTCTTCATTATTAAACAGAGGGTCTACATTTTTTGTATTTTTTGCCATGTTTATGGACTGTATTTTTCAGCTTTTGTATTTTTTCTTTCTGAATAATGAGAGATTCCTTCTCACTAATTAAAAAATCAACAAACATACAGAAATTCCATTTCAGGCTGGGACCCATTATATCCATCTCATATTATAAAACATATGCAAGGACAAACTATTTAATTTCTAATATTTCCACTGCTAGAATAAAAACCAGAAGGTTTAGATTGTTTTGTTTTGTTTTATTAGAACACTACCCTTGGCCAAAAGGATAAAAAAATACTACTACTCAGTATTCCTGCCACACATTCCCCTGGCTGGTCTTGTCACCACTTCTCTAAAAACATAAACAGAACATATTATCATTCCTTTTTTATGGACTAATGTATTGATTTGCTTTGAATGTTGAACATGATGTAAAAAGAGGACATGAGTTAGCATGTCATCATGGATAGAAAGCTGGCACTGGAATCAGGAAGACCTGGGAACAAGTCCAGCATGTGACAAACATTAGCTACTGACACGTTTATCCTCTCTTTGCCCCCAGGTAACCTTCAGAGTTCTGAAACTGAAATCAGGAAGACGTGAATTTAAATTCTGCTTTATGAGTTTTCCCTAGAGTCTTGTACAAGTCATGTGATCTCTCAGCATCAGTTTCTTCATCTGTAAAATGGGAATAATATTAGCACCTATATCCTAGGTTTGATTTGAAGATCAAATGAAATTATATATGGAAAATATTTTGCAAGTCTGGAACGTGTATCTATTTTCCCAGAAAGAAAAGAGTAGGCTCTTTTAAATGAAAGGAAAAATTACTACAGTAATGATGACCTAGGTATCACCTAAAGGAATTCAGGTTATCCAACATCACAAATGATTAGAAAATTATTTTTTGCAGAACTCATTTTAAAGGTTTGGCAGCCAACTGAGAAAGACTAAATAGTTTCTGATTTATGGAGTATAAACCCAGCTACTCTTGATGTGTAAGTACATAATCTTAAGAGGAAGTAGGTTGAACAGAATTCACAAATTAGGGTAAATGTTTATGGAGCACCTACTATGCATGGGTACTTTTCCAGGACCTGGGGATTCAAAAACAAAAATCAAAACTTATTATCTTCATGGAACTGGGTTAGGTTTCCAGGATAAGGGAATTTGGAAATGATCTCAGCCTGTTCTGTCCCTTTAATTTTTAATCTATTACCATGTTTTTTTTTTTTACTGTCTTTCAAATTTCCAACCTTGTTATGCTGTCTTCCTACCTATAAGAGTCTGAATGTTTCCAAGTTCTATCTCTGCCTTCTCTTCTCCTTTAAAACTTGCATTGTTAGGGAAAGTTGGGTATGTTCAGGGAAGAAAAAAAAAGGATAAAAAAGAAACGTCTGTGATAACTTTATTATACATTTACCAGGAAAAGGAAGTTGTATATAATAGATTTGCTGTTTTAAGCACAGTTATCTTTTTTTATTATAATATGTCATTGAAAAGTTTGTTTTATTTCATAAGTAAAAGATAATATAGATGATTTTTTTTAAAATAGTGAGGTAGAGGTGTGTTAGAGATGTGAAATGTTGCATGCACTTTCAGATGAGGATATTGTATTATTAGTTTTACTTAACTGTTTTACTTTCTTAGAAGAGGCCTCTCACAAATCAAGAGTAATCTTTTAAAGTTCGTAATGCAAAAACACATTCTTAAAAATCAATAAAACAAAGTCTAAAAATGAAAAAAACCAATCCAATTGTTCTATGCAGTAGAATTTAAGAGCAGATGACATTCTTTTTCAATTAATTCTTTTAAAATTTTAGTTAATTAATTAATGTGTTTATTTTAGCACCTAGCACAATGTCTGGCCCATAGGTCCAGGATAAGATATTGGACCTGTGATTTTAATGATATAAGAAGTTCCTAGAAAAGAACTCCCCTCCACAAATATGGGTAGATACCTCCTCTGTAGTGTATAGTCTTATAAAGTTTTGTGGAGTGAAACGGGTCCTTAAAGGACTTGCCCAAGGCCTCATAGCCTGTATAAGTCAGAGATGGGTCTTGAACCTGGTTCTTCCTGACCTCAAGTCAGGCTCTCTAGCCATTTGGTTCTGTTGCCCATTGCCTGGGAATCAGTTAGGCAAGAAGGCGTTTAACAAATGCTTTGTTTAAAGAATGAAAGATGAAAGTAAAAGATATCTTCCTTCTTCTCATCCTTACCTCTCTCTGATTTTCCATCACTGCCTATTATTTCATGTTTATTTCTGACATACAATTATGTATTAAGAGTACATAATTGACTCGATGGACATCTCTGTCTATAAACACTTCACACTCGGTTTCCTTATCTCTGTTGCTGGTACCACTATAATCCTAGTCATACCATTTCAAAACCTTGACTCTTTCCACCTACTCACCATCCATATCCAATAATACTCCGTAATACTTTTCTCATCCATCTCCTCCCCTCATAAAGTCTTTCTCTAACCCTTATCTTCAGTCACTGGGACTATTAAAACAGACTCCTATCTAGTATTCTTGTCTTCAGTATTTCCCTTTCTGATCCATCCTTTGTCAAGAAGCCAAGATAATCTTCAAGTCTGACCATGGCTAAGGTTTGACAGATTTGACCATGTCACTCCCTTACTCAAAAAACTTTACTGACTCCCAGTTTCCTCTATGATATAATACAAATAACTTAAATTAGTTTTTTTAGAATTTCTACAACAAGGACATATTTCACTTTCCATCACTTCTGACAAAATGTGTGCCAGGCAAAATTTATCAAACTTAATATACCATATTCCATCTCTTTTCATTTGCCCAGGCTAACTCTCTATCCCTGCAAAACATTGCCTCTTTATTGCTGCTTTTCACCTTCCTTACTTCCTTCAAAGCTTAGGTTCTATGTAGCATCCTCTGATTTATGCAAGATTTAAATTTTTAGTGACAGCTAGGTGGTACAGTGAATAGAGCACTGGTCCTGGAGTCAGGAGGACCTGAGTTCAAATCCAGCCTCAGACACTTAACACGACAACTAACCCTGGGACCTTGGGCAAGTCACTTAACTTCAATTGCCCTACCTTCCCCCCTCCAAAAAGCACAAAAACAATTTTTAAAAAGATTTAAATATTTTTTTCTTTCCCCAAATTTTCCTAGAGTGCTTTGTCTGGGTGACTTTGTATGTACCTACACACTATGCTTTTTATTATTTTTATGTGCCAAAATCTTATACCTTTTCTTCTTAGGCTGTTGGAAAGTAAGCTTTGTGCCACTTATATAACTGTATTCCAGTACTTAGCATGGTCACTTCAACATGGAAGGCAATTTCAAAGTGTTCCTGAATGTGTAATAAATATTCATTTTGAATAAAAGAATGATCTTGGAAATACTTGAGTTCATTTAAGTCCTGCTAGAATGTTGCCCTTAATCACCATTCTAAGTCACAGAATCAGAGACTTAAAGAATCTCAGATTTGGAAGGTCCCAATAAATAGATCTTTCCAATATTACCTGGTAAGAATGCCTTCCAACAACCTCTCAAGCAGCAAAAATGATCTTATAGAGACCTCCAATGAGAGACAGCCCAGTCCCTCAGGATAGAGTCCATTCTAATTTTAGAGCATTCTAACGGTCAATGCAGAAGACTTTTGCTTGATTACAAGTTTATTACATGATTTTTATTTCTGAATGGAGATGGAATATGTAAGAGGGAGAGAGAATAGAGTTTTTCTCATTGGAAAAAAAGCATAGCTCTAGTTGTTAAGAATTTTGTTTCGTTCTTTAAACTTAAGTATTTTCTCTGAAACTTCCCTTGTCCCTTGTTCTACTCTCTGGGGCATTGCTGAACAATTCCAATAATCTTTTACAAACCACATGAAGAAAATTATTACATCCCATTGACCGTCTTCTAGTTTTCTCCAGGCTAAACAACCTAAATACTTTCATTCTTATTCTATATAGGTGCTGATTTGGCATGTTACTGAAGTTATGACAAATAAAATCTATAATCAACATATGAGTACAATATGTAGGTAGAGCAACTTCCCCATATATTTTCATACCTGCATGTGCATTTCTCTTCTTTACAAGCATCAACAGCATATTATTTTTCATAATGAGATAAGTACCATTTTCAATATACCACAGCAATCAAAATACATAACCATTCAATGACTGTATAATAGATCGACTATAGGAAAATATCCACAAGATTTTGTTGAATTCTTATACACCAATGTATATGTATTTAGTCAAATATTTCTTAATCTCCTACTTTCAACCAGGAATGAGGAAACCTTGGTTCTAATTCTGATTCTATCATTCTCTAGCTCTGTAACCTTGAGAAATTCTAAAAGATAGCAGAGAGACATCGACTTCTAGAAAGTTAGGAGCAAGTATTTGAAGTCAATTTCATACTCAAGTCTTCCTGAATTCTAGTCCAGCATTCTATCCACTAGGACAGGGACTGTTGGGTGTTGTTCTTTTATCTCTAGTACCTAACATCATACATGTATATAGTAATTGTTTAATAAATGTTTGTTTATTGATTTGTGAAATGCATAAAAGTCAGATTCATTTATTCAATAAACATTCACTAAGGGCTTAGAGTGTGCTAAGTGCTGGAGATTGAGAGGAGAAATAAATTAGCCTCCTCTCAAGGTTCTTACATTCTCTTATAAGCGGATTGTTTGATATCATTAGTAAAGCAGAGATTTGAACTCAAATCCTATTTCTAAATCTAGGGCTCTTTCCTAAGCCTGAACATAGAGCCCTGAAAATAAATATTAACTCCCACAAGAGAAGTACTTTCAACTCATTTTACTATTAGCAATAATGGTCACATCTTAATTACAGAATTAGTTGGCAGATAACATGGATTTTAGAGAAAGGTGTAAAAGAACTAGGTACAAATTCTTCAGTAACAACACAATTGAATATATTTGAGTTAGGAATGTTTTCTTGCCCCTCAAGGCGGTATAGAAAAGATAGAAGCCTTTAAATATAAGCTTTCATTATTAAAAACCACTGGGAGCCTTCGGGAGAAGACAAACACGTCTTATTTAATGGCCCTTTGGGAGCCAACTTATTCATATTAAGATCACATAAATCTCCTTGCTGGTTCCTTTACCTGATTCATTGGTCCATGGGCTGCAGTGCACCAGCTCTCTTTTTTCATCGGCTATTCAAAGACCCTTTTGCTGTCAAAACTTTGCCAGATCATTTGTCTCTGTGCCTTAATTGATTTGAAATACATTCCCCCGTTTAAAAATTAAAGGACAACAGACTCAATATTCTAATGACTTAAGAGAACACTGCTTTCAAAGGTTTGTGTTGATGCTGTTCCGACTAGACAAATTAGCTATTAAGTCCCTTTAAACAAGCCATTAGTTACTAATGGTTTTAGTGACATCTGCTGATGACAGTGAAGTCGACCAAGTACAAGTACAAACTTAGCTGTTGGGAAACGCACCCAGACAATCATTCATACATTCAGGAACTGGCTATGCTTTCAGAACTCTGGACCCAGACTGAGGGCTCCACTCATGATACCAAAAACCAATGGCCTAGACATATTGGGCAGAGGGGAAAATAGTGCTTGCTTTTGTGTTTGGGTATGAACTGACATTTTCAGGTCATGACTTCCAGTCTATAAGTCAAGTCAATAATCTCAGCAGTTCTGTGCTAAAAGTTTGAACACTCTATAAACTTCACAACATTTCAAACACTGGAATTGAAGAAAGAAAATTGCCAAAGAACTGCCAATCAAACTTAAGAAAATATGCCTTTTGGCTGTGTTCTTTAAAACATAATCTATTGCATTATAGGATGCATTTATTTCAATCAATTTTCATTAGAAGATATTGTTATCTGGACTACTAACTACACTGGGAAACATGACGAAAGGAGAAATGAACACAATGATTTGCAAAGAATTTCACTAAGGGAGAGTATCAATCAATCAACAGCTATTTACTGAATGTCTCCTATGGGTTGGTCCCTGTGCTAAGCACCATGGAGGATGCAAAGAAGTTGGAAGGTAGTCCTGGTATTCAAGAAAATGATAGTGTAGTCAAAAAAATAAAGTATTTCTCAATACTTGGAGAGGTCTATGATGCTATTCATAGAGGTAATCTTCTATCTTATCCTTTATGATTCTTGTGAATGTTTGTCTTTACATCCTCCCTAGATATTCTACTAAATTTACTGGGGATCTTCCTCTTACTCTAAGAATTTACATATTACATAGGTACCAGTGAAATATGTTGGCTCTTTTATCTCTCTCTCTCTCTGTCTGTCTGTATCTCTCTCTCTCTCTGTCTGTCTCTCTCTGTCTCTCTGTCTGTCTCTCTCTGTCTGTCTGTCTGTCTCTCTCTCTCCTACTAACATATAGACATATATGTATGTATGTATGTATAGCCTGCTGACTCTTTCTATCATATGTTTATTTGATAATAACTTTTATCTCACTTGTTACA
Organism: Pseudocheirus occidentalis; assembly: GCA_028646575.1. Taxonomy (NCBI): domain Eukaryota; kingdom Metazoa; phylum Chordata; class Mammalia; order Diprotodontia; family Pseudocheiridae; genus Pseudocheirus; species Pseudocheirus occidentalis. The sequence continues at coordinate 40,085,103 of CM053593.1, read as the reverse complement.
CACAAATCACCACTGACCATTCACTACATTCAGCAATGCCAACTATATATCATTTCATTGGCTTTGTGGGGTCACCCACAATTTTAATTATTTGGACATTGCATTGCTTATTATACACACATATGCAAACACACACACTATACACACACATACATACACACATATTGTGTGTGTGTGTGTGTGTGTGTGTGTATCCTGGGTTTAGTCATTTGAAACTGGGAGCCAAGGATCAGGTTCATATATGGACTCTATCACTTACCCCCATTTGACCTTGGATGAGACACACCAGCCTTGCTGAGTCTCATTTTCTCCCTCAATAAAACAAGTGTTTTTGAGTAGATGACCTTTAAGTTCTCTTCCAAGTCTATGAGTGCAGATTGGCAAAGTACTTTAAGCTTTCAAAGCTCTCCATATATATTATCTCATTTTTTCCTTAGAAAGTCTCTGTGAGATAGGTGCTCATTTTATATATAAGGAAATTGAGGCTCAGAGAGTTTAAGTGAGTTTATCAGGGTCAAATAGCAATTAAGTATAAAAGGTAGTATTTGAACCTACATCACCCTTATATATTTTATGACTTAAAACTTGCATCATTGAGAAAATGTAGATTTCTGATCCAAAAAGATGGATTTCTATGTGTGAAGGAAAAGGTTAGGATTATGGAAAATGTTCCATTTCCCAAATTCAATCCATTCAACTTTCTTCTTGGATTTCAAATTGGGCACAGGTAATAATGCCCATCCAAAGTTCTTTTCCCAGATGCATACAGTGACAGACTAATTCAATGAGTTACACATTCAACAGCATGTCAAAATCTTTGTCAATTCTTAATTATAATAACAGTTAATAAAGTACTTTGCAAAGTGGTTTACATATGTTTGTTAGGTTGTTTTTAATCATGTCCTAATCTCTGTGACTCCATTTATGTTTTATTGACAAGAATACTGGAGTGTTTGCATTTCTTTCTTTAGCCCATTTTACAGATGAAGAACCAAGGCAAACAGGATTAAGTGACTTGCCCAGGGTCACATAGCTAGTTAAGTGTCTGAGACTGTATTTGAATTCATGAAGCTGAGACTTCCTGATTGGAAGTCTAGTGCTTTGTCCACTGTGCCTCCTAGCTGCCTTTTTATGTAAATATTATATATATGTATATATACATATGTATATACACACATGTATATACATGTATATATACACACAGTATAAATGTAATGTCTAAATACATTGTATACATAAACACGTTGTAAATAAAAATACATTATATGTAATGTCATCATAGAGAAACAGAGATGTAGGAAACATAAAGAAAGTGATTAGAATAGAATCTGAAAGAAGTTATTAACAGTTGGAGAACTGGGAAATTATTTGCGAAGTGCTAGTCTGAGTCTTGAAGAAAGAAACCCTGATGTGTTGAAGTGAGGGTGCAAAGCATTCCAGGCATGGGAGTTGTTGTTGTTGTTGTTGTTGTCGTTGTTGTTGTTGATCCTTTGTTATTGAAGTGGACAATGACATCAGGAATATGCACCATGACTTACAAGTGAATTGGATTTTAGTGGGGGAGGGTTCTGCAAAGTCATTAGTCTCACTCTCTCCTCCTAATCCATCTGGGTCCAATGGCAAGATATATATATATATAGGATGACTAGGTATGGTCCAAGAAATAGTGGGATACCTTGCCCTTTTTAGTCTTTCCCGGGTCTTAGTTTGTCTAATGCAATGCCCATTCAGTGATTAAGGCTAGGTAAAAAATGAAACAAATGAGGCAAAAATGGCCTCTTTTACTTTTTAAAAAAATCAGTTGGGGAGAGGAAGACCCTCAAAGTCAAAAGAGAAAGAATTGCTATTCACATTCACTCTGAGCTGTCAAAATTCAACCAACGACCAAATAGGTTTGAGCTAGGACCTGTTAGTTGGCCAATCAGTGAGAGTCAGAGTTGTTTAGGTTTGAGGCATGATCCTTAAAAAAGAAATCTAGCCCATAAACCCCAAGATGGTTTGCTAGGTTTCAGTGATCAAAATTTAGATTCCTTTGAGCAGAACACTCACATTTAAGGATATGATTTCCTATGAGAACAGAGAGGAGGAAGAGTAGAAGAGAAACAGAGAGGAGGGAAAAAAAGAAAAAAGGAAGGGAGGAGCTACATTGTCCAACTGGAACTGGTCAGTTTGGTCCCCAGCTGGGCAGCAGCTATTACTCACAGATTGTTGTTTGTCCTTCATTCTGAAGAGAATTATATCAGGAAGGTGATATCATGGCTTGCAAGTGAATTGGAATTAAGTGAGGCAGAACTGTGCAAAGTCATCAGTCTCACTTTTTCCTACAAAGTCATCTGGGTCCAGTGGCCAGATATATATCAGAACAACTGGAGATCCTCCCCCTCCCCACCTAGGTATACAGTTGGTATAAAGGCATAGAGAACAGTTCTTGTCATGAGAGTAAAAGATGGAAGAGGCAGAAAATGGGAGGTAGGAATAGGGTACTGAGTCAGTTCAGAGTTGTTTTTTGTTTTGTTTTGTTTTTTTCCTGATTTTTAAGTTTTCAAACTTCTCCAAACAGAAATTATGTGCCAAAGATAAAGTAATTTCAGTTTCCATGATCTGGGACACTAAGTCTATAAACAATGTAAAAACAAAGCAAAACAAAACAGGAATGGATGCTCACTGACTCTGGGCTCACTCCACATCTCTCTCCCACATCCCATATTACAGGTACCAAGGCCATGCTAAAAAGCCCAAGACATAACACAGGCTTTTATCAAAATTGACCCCTACTCCCTAAATCCCCCTGCCTCTTTCCAGTGCCATGGAGATTGCCTGATCTAGGCTATGGTGGTTTTCTTAGGCCTTCAACAACCAGACTGATCACAGCATTCAGGAGCAAAATGATTTTTGGTATTTCAAACTTCAAGTATCAGTGCTACAAATCTCTGAACTGCTGGTGCTGAGAAAAGCGGACTATAAACTATTTCCACCAGGTGGTTCTGAACTGTCAGTCCTCAGTCAAAGATCTCAGCAATAGAGGTCATGCATCAGGTCATCAAAAGAAGATACAGTGTATATGGTGAGTTGTGCAGCAATATAAGGCACCAAACCTAAGGGAAGCACATAACATGCAACTGGTGACAATTCTGTACATTCAGAAGATGGTTAGGGCACAGAGCTAGGCTGATGGACTGTAAATTGTTCATGGTGGGAGATGCTTTGAGATCCACCCTACAAGGAAACCCCAGTGGGGAGAGGGGAAGGAGTTAGAAGTGAGCAATAAGGAAAATAAATGGGGAAGGAGAAGGGAGAGGATGAATGTGCCAAAGATTCCAGGAAGTAGAAATTTTAAAGACCTTTGAACAGATAAATCAAAAGGAAAAACAGAAAACAGGAACAGAAGGAAATATGGCCTCCAGAACTAATCAATGAGTTCAGGCATCTATGAATAAATACTTAATAATACAACACTTCATGAGACAGAGAACCCTGTGGAAGCTGAAAAGAACATGGAACCACTATACGCTATTATAGAGTGGTTTAAAGGAAAAATTTAAATTATGAGAGCATAGTTTATGTCCTAAACAGCTAAAATGTTAATGGGATAGCAAGATCTCCCCACCCATTACAGGTTTCAATTGGAGCCCATTGGGGGAGGGACTTGCCTAGGGAGGAGTTTGCTTAGGTGAAGACTTGCTTGTAGGAAGGCTTCCACACCTTTTGTTACTAAGTTGATTAGGCACTGAGTCTCAAGGGTTGTGATAATTTCTGGCTCTAAGAAGTGCATATATACTCTGAGTTAACATTGGGGATTTGCTCACAAAAAGGATCTTTTGATTTCCTGGTCAAGATTCTGATAGTTCAGAGCTACCCAACTGCACAGATTTTTGTGCTCACTCAATCTAGCGATATATGTAAAGTGTATACCAATATTGCTATGTTCAGACAGCTAAGCTCTGACTGTTGGTATCAGTACTAATTTCTCTGTTGTATTTTCTCTGTTTGTATTTTCTCCAAGTTAAGGGTGCTGACTTTTCCCCTGAACTAGTGAATGTAATTAAAAGTACAATTGTTAACTACTTCTTAGGCAGTCTTTCTTTTAAAAGCAGATCAAAGAACCTGTGCTAGCAGGCCATCCTGGGTGTACTAGGGTGCTTGCTACTAACAACAGTAAATCATCATCATCATCAACATCATAAACAGAGTAGAAAGAAAAACAATTTGAATTTGCAACAACAAACCTCATCAAAGAAACAACAGAGAGAACAACAGAAAGGGAATGCAGATATGAGGAAGTGAAGGACAATCTAGAAGAAAAGCGAAGTACAAGAATATTAAAAGAATATATTTTTACTATGCAAACAAACATACAAATCTCAAAGACAGGGTATGACAAGACAAACTAGGGATTATAGATCTCTCAGAAGAACATGAGAGGACAAAAACCTTAATACCATAATGAACTTAGTAATAGAAGTGAATTGTTCAGAATTTCTGAATGTAAAAAATGAAATTCTTAGAAAAAAGAATTCACAGTTGACTTCTACAGGGAAAAAAGAACTGCAAACTTCAAGACATAGAGTGGTAAAATTCAACAATTCAATTCAGAAACAACAAATTCTATAAACCATTAGGAGAAAGACCTTCCAATTCAAAGGAAAGGACATTCAAATAATTCAAGACTACTCTGCACCCACTAGAAAAAGAAGGCAATGGAATAATGTTTTCCAAGTTGCATTGGAGCTCATGATACAGTCCAGGGTGATATATACTGCAAATATGAGGATAAAATATGGACATTCAATAATAAAGAGTTTGAAACATATTTGGAAAGTAAATCAGAACAGAAGAGATAATTTGCATCTCAAACACATCATACAGCAGAAATGCAGAAGGGATGAATAAATGTAGATAGGAACAGTAATATATTGACAACAGAAAGACCAATAAGAGCCTTCTTTCTAAATCTACAGAAGGAGACAGGGGTGAAGGTATAACTATGGGAAAGGCATCAGTGAAGAAATGTACAAAGAACATTTTAGACAGAACCTGGAGACGTCTTGCCTACAGTTGAATACTTCTTTTTTAGATCTATATTATAATATGGGTGGGTACATGAACCAGGGGCAGGGGAGCAGTAGAATAGAGTGGAGGGATTGATGTGCCAGGGTCAAATTAAAGGCTAGCAATGAGGGGAAAGTGATATTTCAGAAAGAAAAGTCTGTATAGGAATGATTGTGGAGAAGAAGGGACAGATTGTAAAGGTGAGAGTAGGAGGAGGTGTTACTTTGGAGGCAGAAGATTACACTAAGGAATGCTCCAGTGGGTGAAGGGTGATAAGAACTTTATATTGCAGGAAGCATGAGGGTTTGGGTGCCTAAAAAGTGTACCTGTCATGAATCAGGGGTGGACTTAAAACCCCTGGCAGCACCTAAGACCTAGAGAAGTAGAAGATCATGGATGCAAGTAAGGATATTTCCAGGCAAATGTAGGACAAAAAGTTGAACAATATGGTCAGTGCGCTCTATGCAGTAGAGTTTGAACGCTTGGTAGTTTATTTTGAGAAAGAACCTCAGTGTCTAGTATCTTATCCTGCCAAGTGCTACTTCTAAGACAATTCAAATGGAAGTGATTCAGTTTGCTGGCATGGTGCTGGTACACTGTCTGGGTTTCACAGGTGTACAAAAAAGAGGTCAGCATAATGGCCCTGTAGACCTTCTGTTGATAGTCAGTCTAATAATTCTTCTGACCCACACTTTCCTGCAGACACTGAGGTAGCTCTGGTAAGGCATGTGTCAACCTCATTATCAGTGTCCACATCAAAATAAGCAAACTTATCCACAGTATTAAAAACTTCTCCATTTGCTATAACCAATGATGCTTTGTAAGGGTGGTGTAGTGCTGGCTGATGGAGTCTTTGTGTTTTCTTGGTGTGAATTGTTAGGCCAAAATTAGCACAAGCAGCACAGCTGCTTGATCAATCTCAGCTTCAAAGACTGCACTGAGTGCACAATAATCTGCAAACAAAAAATCATGTACCAACACTCCATCCATCCAATTTGGTCTTGGCTTGTAGCTTTTTCAGGTTGAAGAATTTACCATCAGTGAGGTAACTGACATTGATGCCATGTTTGTCCACATTGAAGGTTGTCATGACTGAAAAAACATACTAAGAACATGGGAGCCCCCACATGGCCTTATTTCACTCCATTAGTGACTGGGAAAGCACTATCCATTATCCAGATCCCTGGCAAGCCTGTTGTCAAGAAATTGACGCACAGTACTAATGAACTTTTCCAGGCAACCGCATTTTGAAATGATTTTCCGTAAGTCCTCACAACTGACTATGTCAAAGGCCTTGCTCATATCTACAAATATGTACACACCTCTGTTCTGCTCTTGGTAATTCTCTTGGAGTCTTTGGGCATCAAACACCATATTGACTGTTCCTCGGCCCTTTCTGAAGTCATAATGGTTCTCAAGTGCTCTACTTCCCTGAAATAGCCTTTTCAGGCCATCATTCCTCATATATGTGTTGTCTCCCTCTAATGAAATGTAAGCACCTTGAAGGCAGGGATTTGTTTTTCACTTTTGTATATGTTCCTAGCACTTAGTGCAGTAAATATTTAATAAATGCTATCTCATCATGTGTTAATTAGTTCATTCATTCATTCATAGACTAATCCAAACCTATCATTGTATAGATAAATAAACAGGGTTCTAGAGAGAATAAAATGCATAGAATAAAGGCTACACTGGTACTTTAAAATGCTAAATAAACTTATTAGAATAACTTGTCTAAATACCTCCAAATAAAGTTTTCAGGCATTAAGTGGAATCTTTATAGAAGATTCATGAAAAGAAATTGAATAGATGAAATTCACTTAGTCAGAGAGGAGAGGGCTATGCAGGGATTGGAAAGGTAAAGGGGCAATGGTCAGTAAGATTGGAAAGACAGATGGGTATCAGTCAATGGGAGAAAGCATCCATTCTTACCATAAGCTATTGTTTGTTGGAAAATAATTGCCAGGATGAAGCCGAGATGACTCACAAATTAGCAAAGGACTAAGATTAAGATAACTGTGAGAGTTGATATTGTTTTTAATTTGATTTTTTGCTGTTTTTAGTTTGCTTTTATTGGCAGATGATGTCTTTTAGACTAAAAGCTTTTGTTAGTCTGATTCACTATAGATGATTTAATTGAACTGATTCAACACAGCCATGGTTAGATGCAAGCAGAAATCAGTAATGGAAGTAAAGTGGACATTTCTTTTGTAAGTACATGGAGTGAAATACATCCATTCATTTATTCAACAAATATTTATTGAATATAAACTAAATGCTAGATGTCCAGAGATAGAAGAAACAGAAATCAACTGTTTAATCTAAGTCTTCATTGAGTTGTTACTTTGTGTAAGATACAGCCTTTGCTCTCAATGAGTATGAAAGCTAATAGAAAAAATACACACATACATACACACAGACAGAGACAGAGAGAGATACTGCAAAGGCATTTGCTGCTTACTACCTGTGTCACTTTGGGAAAACTACTTAATCTCTGTGGCCTCAAGTCTTGTAAACTGGATCTAATTGATCTCTATGCCCAAAGTCTCTCTCCTTCAACCTCCTATAATGGTTAAATTGATATTCCTAAGCCTCAGTCTGACCACATCACTCCCATACTGAACAATTTCTAGTGGCTCCCTGTTGTCTCTAGGATCAAATGCTCTAGCATTAATGCTAGAGTAGGCTCATACTATTAGACTTGCCAGGGAGTCCTAGGGAGGAATGGAGTAGGAAATGGCAACAGCAGTGGTCACTTACTCCTGACAACTTGTTCATCTCATGACCTTCTCATTATCAACTCCATTTACCTAAACACAATAAAACTTCATGGATGTACCCTCACAGCAAACCCTGAAATCTAACAGACTGTGTGATTGTAAGGAGAACAGACAAACAAGATGTGAGAGGGATGAAGACAATGTGTGGTGCAGAGTGTTGGACCAATCATAGACTTATCCTTTACAAGCAAAATATCTAAATTCATCAGAAGTGGCATCCCCAAGGCAAAATGACTACCAGAAAAATTAATGTCAGCAAGTTAGAGCTCTTCTCTGAACAGGAACAGTTTGCTAATCTGGAAGGAAAGTTGAGCCAATACTCAGCTGGCAATAGTAGAGCAGAAAAAGAGTGGGCAGCACTCAGATATTTGGTGTTTAGCACTGCAGTTGCTCATCTGTGTCAGAACATTCACAAACACCAAGACTGTTTTGATGAAAATGATGGGGAAATTAAGAAGCTGCTAAATGAAGAACAAGAACTTCACAGGATTTGCCAGCAGGATAGTTCATTAATCTCTAAGAAAGCAGCATTTAATTCCATCCAAACTAAAGTACAAACAAATCTTAGAGAGATACAGAATTCCTGGCTCAGTAAGAAGGCAGATGAAATTCAGTTTTATGCTGATAGTAACAATCCAAAAAGCTTTTATGATGCCCTGAAGGCTATTTATGGGTCAAAGATTTATGGCACATCACAACTACTCATTGCTGATGGAGGCACATTGATTAGTGATAAGGACATGACCCTAGAGCTCAGGAGTTCTCAACCTGTGGGTTGTGACTTTGGGAGTCGAACAACCCTTTCACAGGGGTAGCCTACGACCATCAGAAAGCACATATTTCCAGTGGTTTTAGGAACTTAGACACTGCTCCTCTATCCATCTCCAGGTGGGTACACCCACATGCAGATATGCCCACATATGAGTATTAAAAGGCTGTGGCATTAGGAAGGTTAAGAACCACTGTCCTAGTGAGATGGGCTGAACACTTCCATAATGTTCTCAACAGACTATCATCAATCAATGCTGAAGCCACTGGTAGTTTAATTCAGGTTGAAGTCAGCCCCTCCCTAGGTGAAGCTCCAACTGAAAAAGAGACTTTGAATGATATTAGGTTCCTTTCATGTGGCAAAGCATCTGGTTCTGGTGCTGATTCTATTCCAGCTAAGATTTACAAGGTAGCAGATCCACTGCTCATACAAAAGTTGAATGAAATTTTCCAGGTGTAACAGCAATCAGTTTAGCAGATACTTAGCACTTAGTAACTTAGGTCTAAATATAGAAGGTGTGGGCCATGTCTACTACTGAGAAGGCATGAACTCCCCTATTGACTTGGAAGAAGGGGATTGGATGAGACAGGAGGCCAGTGTGTGTATATAAGCAAGAATTCCAGACACAGAGACAGAATGGAATTTTGCTCTTGGAGGAAGCAGGATTGTCTCAGCATCTGGGAGCTGGGCTGCTGGACTGAAGAAGTCCGTTGGACTCTTCTTGAGAGATAGAAAGAGAAAGAGAGAGAGAGAGAGAGAGAGAGAGAGAGAGAGAGAGAGAGATAAAGAGAGAGAGAGAGAGAGAGAGAGAGAGAGAGTTTCTCTCCCAGCATCTGGAAGCTTACTGAGAACTGAGATGAAATTATCCTGAGACCAGAATCTGGTGAATTCCACCCAGAAGGCTGATTTGCCTTCTGGGTCCTAGGGCCAGCTGAACTGCTGGAGGACTTAAGAAGCATGCCCAGGATAAGACTTTGTTTGTTCATAGCCTGGGTGTTCCTTGAGTTCCAGACAAGAAAAGTGGTGAAGGGTTTGAGATGTGCTGGACCCTGTGAACTTCAGTGTGTGCCAGGTACTGTCCTGAGGACTGGAAAAGGACCTGGGAGCTGTCTACCTCTGAGAACCGGACTAGAACCTGGCAGCTGTCTGCTTCTGAATTCAGGTTACTGTTTGGTGGATTCAGGACAGAGCTGGGACCAGGAAATGGAAGGGAATCCAGGAAATCAGAGAGATGACCCAGAGTCAAGATGAAGAAAAGTCTTCCCCTTGGAGGAAATTGAGGTTTGCTGGACACCAAGAGGTGGAGGGTTTGTGTGGTTTTTCTATTGACTATACTAGTTATTAATGATATTTAGTCATTGTGAATCTAGATTAGTGACTGATTAAGTTCATGGCTGCCCCATGAGTGGAAGTTTGATTATTGATTAGTGACTAAGTTAGTGGTTGCCCCATGAGTGGAAATTTGATTATTATATTATGAATTGATTGATTGATTGATTGATTAAGTTAATGGTTGCCCTGTGAGTGGAAGATTGATATATTGTGAACTGATTGAATGATTAAGTGAGGAGGGTTTCCCCCTTAGGGAAACCAGATGATTATTCTCTTGTTATTTGTTCTAAATATTGTGGCCACTGTAGTGAAATCTGTCTGGCCATTCTAATGTTAAAGTTTTTATGGACACTATATTGTGACTTTCTGTGATAAGATATAATATTGTGAATATTATATTGTGATTAATTGTGAACGTTTGCCTTGATTTGTAATGGAATAAAGAGTGTTCACTATTGATGTGTAATCCAAACCTTAAAAGCTGTTCACTGTAGCATTCTTTTGGGAATCTGCCAGTGCATGGCATTACACCAGGTTATATGGGAAGAGGAAGTTATCCCCTAGAAGTTCAAATATGCCTCCATTATCCATCTCTATAAAGATAACGGAAATAGATTGTCCTGCAACAATCACAAATCTCTCTCTTTGTCATTGCTGGTAAGATTATTGCCAGAGTCCTCCTTAATAGGCTGATTCTTCACCTGGACAATGGTCATCTACCTAAGAGCCAGTGAGGCTTCAGAAAGGGCCAAGAAACAGTCAATATGGTATTTGCTGCCTGACATCTCCAGGAAAAATGCTGAGAGCAGAACAGAGGTCTGTACACAACATTTATAGATCTGACCAAGGCCTTTGATATTGTCAGTCATGAGGGTTTATGGAAAATTATATAAAAATTTGATTGCCCAGAGAAGTTCACTGACATTGTACATCAAATTTCACAATGGCATGCTCACCCAGGTTCTGGATAATGGACAATGCTGTCATGCCTTCCCAGTTACCAATGGACTGAAACAAGGCTGTGTGCTTGCTCCCATGATTTTTAGAATGATGTTTCCAGCCATGTTGTCAAGTGCTTTCCATGAGGATGAACATGGCATCAAGGTCAACTACTTCACTGATGGTAAATACTTCAACTTGAAAAGGTTACAAGCCAAGACCGAAGTAGAGGGAGTGTTAGTATATGATTATATTTGCAGATGATTGTGCACTCAATGTAACCTCTGAAGCTGAGATGTAACAAAGTATGAATCAGTTCTCTGCTGCTTGTTCTAATTTTGGCCTAACAATTAACACCAAGAAAACACAAGTGCTCCATCAGTCAGCACCATTCCATCCATATGCAGAACCAGTCACAGCAATGATGTTAAAACTTAAAATTGATCCTACAGCAGCTCCAAGGGTAGACAAGGTAAACACTTCCTTCTCCCCTCCCTTAGGAAGATGACCAAGGTCACCTCCAATGTAGGGCCATGGGAGGTGCATGGAGACCACATGTGTCAGCTACCACATACTTGGAACCTAAAAGAAAAATATGAGAACCCTGAAAGACATTCTGGCAAGGAAAAAGAAAAATAATTATTGAAAATACAAGACTAGCCATGCAGAAAGTAAGTGGTTTTCATCAGTCCAGAGGAAGAATATCATAGGATGGACAGGCAAATCAGCCCCTTCTTTTGGGGTCCCTATATTTTTCTCCTTATTTGAAAACTTGCCATATCTCTAGAAACCATCTGGTGGACAAGGTCATTAGCCCTGAAAAAAAGAGCTTGTTTGGGTTATGGAATTCCCAAACAATAAACATGGCTTACTGAGAAATGAAATCTCTTATGTATGTAAGACATGGTAAATTTTTATTGCTCATTTTAACTCCATAAGAGTAAAAACAATTGTACCTAACTCTAAGCTGTGATTTGGGAGACTTGCCATTTGAGTTAAAAACCATTGGGACCCCAACTAGTTTTATTTTGAGTTTGAATTTAGATATAGTTGTTTGCATTAAATCAGTAACTGAGAGAAATACCACATTCTACTCAGAAGGAATCCTGCTACAGGCGGAGATTTGCTTTGGGGAAATTCTGAGAGAACAATTTTAGCTTCCATCTAAGAAGCCTCCTGGCTCAGTTTCCCCATTGTCTTCATTTGAAAAGGAATGTTTTTCACCTGACTATTCCTGAGTCTGGCTATGAGGTGGAATTAAAGTGACTCTTACCTGAATTCCAACAGAGCTAAGGATAATTTATCCTGTCATATCTGGCATATCCCTGCTTTTTCCTTTCATGACAAATTTCTCTAATTAGAGTAAATGGTGAGTAAAAGATACGAATACAGTGTAGGTATGTGAAATGTTGCTGTTTTCAATCTGAATGTGCAGTAATTCCATTCCACAAACAACTTAGAAAATTAATACACGGGCTTGTCATCTGCTGCCTGCATAGTCAAGTGAAAGGTTAAATTCCTGGAATAGAACATTTTTTTCTGAATGATATGGGAACAATTAGACAACAGAAAAAGAAGTTTGTGAAACAAAGGTACAAATGCAAGGTTAGTCATTATCTCATAAACTAAGGATGAGATACATCTGAACTACTAAAATGTGTGTTAGATCTAAGCTTATCAGTCTGAAATTATACAGCCTTCATTTAGCAAAAGGGTACTTGGCCTAGTCAACTGCCTGTTACTAGATATATCTGTCTTTCTCCTTATATCTTAGGCCCTGCATATTGAACTTGCCTGTCAGATTTGTGTCTCACAGATTACAGGCCAATCCACCTACAGCTGGCAGCAAACAGCGGATACCAGTCCATACTCACTCACCATCCCCTGAATTTGATCTATGCTCTGTTCCAATCAACCTCCTCCTCGGGACCCACTGAGACAAGGACAGCTCTATTTCCCTTTTCAGCCTGAAGAAGCTACGTTACTGAGACCTTCATCACTTTTCCCAAATGAATTTGTGTCCCAGCTCTTTGAGGGGGGAATGATGGAATCCTAATGAAGCTGCCCCCAGCCCCAATATTCTAACTTTGTTATGGGCCCAGCCCCATTCAACAGCAGCCCACTGTACCTACCGGCCCCCAACACATGCTGCCAATGTCCTAACTTCTTCATATATGCCTCACTGCTCACTGGAACAAAAGATGTGTTCCTAAACTCTTAGTTCCCACAGAAACAAAGGTATGTCCATGTGACGAGAACCCAGCTACTGCCTCTACCTGGACACTGCCCCCAAAGCTGTTCCCACAGAAACAGGTATTTTCTTGTATTCAATCAAAATCACCTCATCCATCTAACCTGAGACAGGACGACAATAGCTAGCCAACTGGCTAGCAGCATGACCAGAATGTTTAACCACTGGACCATAGATGGGAGACCTCCTCCATTACCCAATCCCTTAACAAATTCCTTCTCTCTTTTTGACATTAATCACATTCCTATATTCTATGTAAATTTTGATTGTATAATTGCATCTTTACCCTTTTACCCTATAAAAATTCACCTTGCTCTCTCTGAAGTTGCTGGTTCCTCTTGGAACTTAGCCTACTTCATGAAAGGCATCAATCTCAATAAATGCCTATACTTGGATTAGAGGTCTGAATTCTTTGAGATGGTTCCACCACAACACATCATGAAACCCCAGCAGTTTTGGGGGTGGCAGAAACCCCACATCAACAATAATACCTCCCAAGATTCTCATGAGGATCAAAATGAGTGCTGAGTATAGCACCTGGCATGTATTACATGCTGTATAAATACTTCCTTCCTTCCTATGCATTACACCCTACTAACTCTAGGTATTTTTTTCTGGCAATCTCCTATTCCTGGAGTGTTCTCTTTCCTCCTATCAACCTCCTGACTCCTCTGCCTTCCTTCAGGTCCCAGTTAATATCCCATATTATACAGAAAACCTTTTCTTTTCTGCCTTAGTTCTAGTACCTTCCCTATGTCGATCATTTCTAATTGATTCTGTCTATAGCTTGCTTGTATATTTTTATATGTTGTCTTTTCCATTAAGCTTTGAACTCTTAGAATGCTGGGACTGTCTTTTCTTTTTGTTTCCCCAGTGTTTAGCCCAGTATCTGGCAGGTAGCAGGCAATTAATAAATGTTGAATGACTGACTATGCCCTATCACACACACATACTCTACATTTCAGATGAATGCAAATGCATGCTATTCCTCATGCCCGATATTCCATTTTCTGATTTTATATCTTATCCAAGCTGACCTCCATATCTAGGATACACTTCTCCACTCTGCCAGTTGATATACCTGGATTTTTTCAAGGCTCAATTCAAATGCCATGGCCTACATGAGGACTTTTCCTAACCCCCTCAATTGCTATTATCCTTTCCACAATTACTTTGTCCCAGGGCATACTTACTTTTGTTTGCGCATTTTGTTTTCCCCAATGGACTGTAAGCTCATTGAGGGCATAAACTCTTGTTTTATCTTTGTATCTCCAGAATCTAGCATAATGCCCGACTTGCAATAAACTCTTAATAAATGATTGAATGAGCCAGTCAATCATCCAGATTACTAAAGCAAAAGTAATTCCAGAAAGTACTTAATCATTTCTATTTTCAAGTTGTCAAGGCTTTGTCTTCTGCTAAACAACAGCAGATGATCTATGCTGATACACACTCCTAACATGTTTTATCCATCCTGGAAACACACTATTCTAACCCCATTAAAACTCAGTTCAACAACAAATCCCTTTAAAATACAGACTCCTTGGGAAGAGAGATTGCTTTTCATTATACTTTATGCTCAGTTCATAGCACACTGTTGGGCACATAGTAGGCAATCAATATAAACTTACAAATTGATAGAACAAGACCAACTAACAATACAGTAACTAAAAATCAAATTCACTTGCAAGTCAAGACACCTTTCTGATGTTATTGATACTTTTTAAGAACAAAGGACAAACAGCGGTACCGGTGTTACGTCTGAAGGATATTCACTATGGTTTTTACATTTCAATAGAAGATATATACCTTGAAGGAAGGAATTGTTGCATTTATTTTTGTAATTCCCAGTGCATGGCATGTAGTAGGAATTCAGCAAATGTTTGTTGTTGAATGAATGAGAATAGAATCTATATTTTTTCCTCTAAACATGGGGAACTGACAGATCATTCAATAGGCCTTTTGAAGAAGTTATTATTAAATTTTTATGCCCTCTTAAAACTAGTTAAGTCCTTTTTAGAGCTCTGTTCAGTCATCTGTGTGACCCCACTCCTTTACGCAAAAGAAAAAAATGCTTATGGATAATGTTCATTGCAGTGGGACTATCCAAAACCATGAACGGCTTTTGCAGTTGATTAAAAGCTAAAATGAAGCTTTTGATAACTAGAGAGGCATATTCTGTAAGTGTACTCCAGTGTCACAAATATTATTGCTAATGCATGATAAGATTTTTAAAAGGGCATAATAAAGCTTAATAAAGATTGGATCACTTTTTTCTTTTGTGGTTTAGAAATACAAAATGTCTTCCTTTGTATTTTAATGATACAAATAGAAGGTCTGGCCAAAGTTCCTAATATGGTGAAGCTGAATGTGTGACTTGGCCAACAAATGTGCATAATGAGATGGACAGTGTCCTCCTGAAGCTATTATACAGGGGACTTTGAAATTACAGGGGATTGTGACATCAAAATGGCTCCACGTATACCACTTGGGAACTCAACACTGTTGAGTGTCTGAGGCTGGATTTGAACTCAGGTCCTCCTGACTCCAGAGCCAGTGCTCTACTCACTGTGCCACCTGGCCACCCCTTTAATGTGTAATTTTGCTGTTCATTAAATTGAATGGTGTTAGCATCAATTGTGATACAACATGGGTAAATATGTTCATCTGAGATATTTGTGAGTATGGAAGAAGTTAGGGAGCACAAATGATTGAGCACTAAACCTATCAGACACTGAACTAGCTGTGTGATCCTGTGCAACTCATTTGACTTCCGTTTACCTTAGTTAACACCTCCGTAAAACATCTGGGCATAATAATAGCACTTAACATCCTTCCTCAAAGGATGTTATGAGAATAAAATGAAATGTGTGTAAATGGCTTTGCAAACTTTAAATACCCTGCAATTTCCGATTATTTATTTACTTATCCATCCATCCATTTATTTGTTAATTTGTTTATTTCTTTATTATCTACATATAAAATCCAAACTAATAAAGGATCCTCTTATGACAATTAGGTTCTAAAATTACTCCTATTTAAAGATGACTACCTACTAATTATGTTTAGCACTGAAGTAATACAAACCCACCCTAATTAAATCTATGGTACATGAGAGAGGCCTTTTTACAACTAAGTGGATAAATAATTTTGTTCAGATAATAACATAAAGTAGGACAGGAAGCCCACTGAACAACGAATTCTCAATGTTCTCAATGAAATAATGTCCTCAATGAAGAAAGAAAGAAAGAAAGAAAGAAAGAAAGAAAGAAAGAAAGAAAGAAAGAAAGAAAGAAAGAAAGAAAGGAAGGAAGGAAGGAAGAAAAGGAAACTACAGAGATAATTTAGATGGGTCATGAAAAAGTGGATGAGATTGGACTAGAACACATGTAATGAAAAGGAGAAGAAGGACGAGGAGGAGGATGAAGAGGAGGAGGAGGAGGAAGAGGAAGAGAGGAGGAAGAGAAAAAGAGGAGGAAGACTGTGTATGAATATATAATTCAAATATGTGTAAGAGTAAATATTATAATATTTGTAAATAATTTATGTAGTACCTGGCACAAAATAGACCTTAATAAATGCTTGTGCCCTCTCTACAAAACCAAAACCAAAGTACTACCTTATATTTAGCTTCTTTATATATTTGCATTTATTCATTTTATAGTTATACGGTATATATTTTATACACAATTGTTGTCTCTCATAACAGAATACAACTTCCTTATGGGGAGGTACTGTTTCAATCTCTGCACTTACATATGTAGTATGTAGCACACTATACCTGGCATAAAATTGATATTTGATAAAATCTTATTAATTGATGGATTCTAAAAGAGCATGAAAGCTGTATGTTGTTTATCCATCACTCTTGCTATGTGATAAAACTATCTTCATTTTTTATGTTTATACGTATCTCTGAACATACCCTTTTCACTTTTCTTATGTAATTCCTTGCTTATAATATGTTTTAGACAGCTCATGCCCACCATGGGCTTCTTTATTGTCATTTGTTCTCAACTTCACATTTTCAAAGACCATTTGATTTGCAACTGTATGATTTGCAACCACATGAAATCATCAGAACATTGGTATTAAAAAGATTGAGCTATGTTTTAGGAGGAACCTTTGAAACATTAAAAAGAACTGCACTCTTCTAAAGGCAATCCAGTCTATTCTTTTCTTCCTGTTCAATTCTGATCTCAGATCATTGTACATTTGCAGTATGGGTCCAAGATTAATGCACTGGTGGGTAAGTTCTATAAGTAGTCCAACCAACTGCATATTTAGTCTTCACATTAATGTCTTTCCACCTCTTTTTGCACTTGATTTTTTGACATTGGGTTGTCAGATCAAAGTCTTTTGACACTTCCCATTTAGGCAGTTATTCAATGTTTCAGAGTCTGATGCACTAAGTACAATGTCAGCCATAAAAAGACACATCCATTTTTTTTCTTTTTTTGAGGAAAAAAGAAAAAAAATGATAATAGTATTATATATTTAGAAGGTATAGCAATTTGTATATAATAGATTTGTAGTTTTATATGCAATATTTTTGAATTTTACTGTTATGAAAATGCTTGTTTTTTCCATTAATTAAAAATAAATGAATAATTTTTAAAAACACATCTAGAAGACCTCATCATCTCTGAGGAATAACTCTTCTGTTCTGATTACCTGATGTATCCTACTTAACACTTTGAAAGAACATTGTTCAACCTAAGATTGACTTAAATTGTCACCTAATTTAAAGAATCTTATATGATTTAGGGAGACAATTTGTTGCTGAAATGGTAACATTTTGCTTTGTAAAAATAAATAAAAAGTCAATTAACAAACAAAAGGGACTTTCATATATTTTTTCAGTCATTTCAGTCCCATCTGACCCTTTGTGACTCGATTTAGGGTTTTTTTGTCAAGATAATGGAGTAAGTTGTCATTTCCTTCTCTAGTTCATTTTACAGATGAGGAAACTGAGGGACATAGTGTTAAGCGACTTGCCCAGATTCACATAGCTAGTAAGTGTTTGAATCTATATTTGAATTCATGAAGATGAGTCTTCCTCTATTAGAAAGTTAGGGGGTTGATGGGGGAGGATATAAGAGAGAACAGATTGGAGGAAGGGGTATTCAGTGAGCTTGCTATTCTGCAGTTGGGGTAGGGGAAAGACAAGGAGAAATATTGTAACTCAAAATCTTGTGGAAATGAATGTTGAAAACTAAAAATAAATGAATACATTTATTATTAAAAAAAGATGAGTCTTTCTGACTCCTGGCCCAGCACTCTTATCTACTATGGCACCACCTAACTGGCCATTTATATTATTTTCCATTCAATAAATTCTGACTATAAAGATATTGCCAATCATAGAACAGCATTTGAAGCAGTCTATGTATTCTTCATATTTTCATTAATAATGCCTCCAGTAAGTGTGTATATTGTTAAAAAAAATTGTAAAGACTCAAGCTTACATGGGTAGTCTTATAAATTGCTGGTCAATGATATTCTCCATCTTATTTGTCTCCCTCTCTCTTCCCCTGTCCTATTTTCTCCCCTCCCTCCTCTCCTCTTTCTCTTTCTCCTCCTCTTTGTCTTTGTCTCTGTCTCTATATCTCCCTCTGTGTGTGTGTCTCTCTCTCCATTTGTCTCTCTGTGTGTATGTCTATTTCTCTGTCTCTTTCTCTCTGTCTCTGTCTCTCTCCCTCTCCCTCCTCTCATGTATCTAAACCCTTGGCATCTTCTCTTTTTCAGAGACCTTGAGAACCTATCACTCAGTACTATCAGAACTGTGCTGCCATTAACCTTCCTCTGTATGGACTTGTTCTAGCACAACAGCTTTCCTTGTCTTAGTTTTCCTTGATGCCATTTCCCCTCTCCTTATGTTCCTGGGAAATTACAATCCAAACACTGAGGCTCCCCTGTCCTTGATAGTGAAGAGTTTTCTATAAAACTTTATAGATTGTTTCCACGCCATTTTTCACATGTTTATTGTCCTTCCATTTTCATCTTTAAATACCCTTGGGAAGAGTTTGCTTAGTTAGACCTCTCACCAAGTTTTCTTTAAATTTGTTTTTCTCTCCACTGTTTCTCACTGTTTTATGAGACAATGCTGCTCATAATCTTACAATATCCTTCTGGGGGATATCTTACAAATTAAGTTATATTCGAAACTGAAACTGTCTTTGCCTACTATATCTCTCCACTGGGCCAGATACTTATGCTTACCTACCTGTCTATGTCCACTCATAATTTCATCCATAATCTGTACACATATAAACACACATATACATACACATATACATACACATATACATTTACATATACATACACACACACACACACACACACATATATATATATATATATATATATATATACATATACACATACATAATAGGATCACTCAGTCAGTAAGCACTTGTTTAAACACTTACAGTGAGACTGACACACTGTGTGGGAGGGAAAAAGAAAGGTAAAAATCCCCTGACCCCAAGAAGCATACATTTTATTGGATAATAAGGTACATAAATGATATATAAAAAAGAGGTCATATATAAAAAGAAGTTAAGTTAATTACTTGGTATTTATGGGGGGAAGAATTTCTTATCATCATCTAACTGATGATTCTAGCTTTATGATGATCTTGTTTACTATATTTATTGCCTACCACTTTTACACAGGACCCTAGAGGCTGAGAACATAAAGGTGAAGAGGCCACAGTCCCTTTAGTCAAGGATCTTATTTGTAGTAGGGGATGACTGTGAATAATACACATCCAAATATTTGTAATACAATTTAGGGAAAAGTAAAATTTAGATTAAGTGTTCTAAGGAAACTGAGGAAGAGGAAGAAACTTTATATGTGGAGGTGAGGAAGAGAGAAACCAGAAAAGCTCAAAAGAAGATAGCATCTGAGTTTACTATTGAAGGAAGGGAAACATTGCCAAAAGCTGAAATGAAGTCAAGAACAAATATACTGGATAGTTACTGATAAGTTGACTCTTACAGTCTCTGAAATTCTTTCCTTGCCTTTTTGCCTCCCTCTTCTCCTTTGTCCAACCCACACTTTCTAATACACCCCTTTCTTTATTTTAACCTATTTAAGAACTCTGAGGTCTTCCCATTGTCAATTGATGAAGCTGAACTGGCCTGAGACTAAAAGCTAGGACACCTGGACTGCCCTCTTGACTTTGGCACTAGCTGGGAAATTTTTGGTCAGGCATTTAATTGTTCTGTTCCTCAACTGTCTCATTTAGAAAATGAATAGATAAGATTGCTTCTCAGATCCTTCCCAATTTTATATTCATTGGCTTTCTGGATCAGGACCAAAATGCTTTACTTTTGGCATTCAAGATTCTATAATTGTCTGCCTTGATTTTCCAACCTTGTCTCTCAGTCATCCCAGACAGGAACGTTCTAATTCAATGAAGGTCATTACTTTCTCTTAATATCATTGCTTACTGTGGATAGAAATGCTCTTGATTATTCTGTTCCACCTGCCAAAATTCTCTTCATCTTTTTTTCAAAACCAATCCCAATCTCTACTTCTCTAAAGGCCCAGTTCAAGTTCTCTGACTCCTATGAAACCTTTCTCTTCTTCCACAGTGGACAACAAAGGCTATGTGGCTACTCCTCAGGTATATAGTGCATTCCATTGTTTTCCAGGTATGTGAAGAACTCTATGGTATCTCAAATCCATCTCCACTTTGATAGCCTAGCAAGGCCTGTCATCTGCATTGTTTCTTTGGCTTCAAATGGGTAACTTCATTTTTATTATTTTCTAGTCCTGCAATACCTCCCTTTTCCCTCACTGTTCTATAGTGTTTATTAATAGTCTCTCAACAATGACATCAGCTGGGTCTGATAACTTGAATTAATTAAAAACATTGAAGTCTGCTCTCAATATTGCCTAATTTGTATTAGTTTCTGATTTCCTACTAACTATGCTTTATCTATTTTTTTTGTCCAAATATAACAGAATTGCAGAATTTTAGCTGACAGGTCCCACTGAGACAGTTTAGTTGAAATCATAATTTGGAAAAAAGAATCCTCTCAAGAACAAACCCATTAAGTGTTTACCCTGCCTCTCTTTGAAGATCTTCAGTGAGTGACAACCTCACCAGCTTCATGGGAACTCTTAAGTGTATCCATCATGCTTACTTATCAAGAGGGAAAATTAACACATAATAAAGGCTAAGCATTCCTATCTGTTCCCTGTTTTCCATGCCATCATCCATGAAGTCTAAGTACCATCTTGTCTCTTTGTTAGCCTTTCTCCTGCTCTTTTTTTTCAGTTTAAAGTGGGCCTAATGTCTATCTCTTGCACAAGGCAATCCAGAACTTGAAAGCTCTTGACACTATAGTTACAGGCCTGTGCTACATCTCTGTCCACACCTTACTGCCAAAAAGCTGAGCTATCTTTGAAAAATCTAGACTGGTCAATGGATGCCTTGTCCCTCAAAAGTTAGTTTTTAGATAGGCCTTTTTTTCTTGAGTGGAATAATTTGTTTCTGTGTTTGTCAGTAGCAGATTCAATGAAGGGCTAAAGTAAATATGTTAATTTGAATTGCGCTTGATTCTTAATGTACTGAAGAACCATGGAGCCTACAATACCTATTTTGTCTCCTGTTTTAAAAGAAGATACCTTATCTGATATTCGTGTCTGTCTTTTCTCATAATGTGGTATGGCAATGTTCTAATGCATTGTTTTTGTGGTAGGAACACCTGGTACTTATCAATTCTGGCTATACTTCGTATTTCAAATACATTTGGCCAAAGCAATGGGAATTCAACAATGTAGAAGAAAGAAAATTTTTACAATGTCCTGGTAAATTTCAGTGAACAGAACTTTTTAAAACAGAAAGGCCTTAAACTTCTGATTTCTCTTCCTTAGAATATCAAAGGATCAGATATTTAAAGATAGAAAGGAAAAACTCGTATGTCATTTAGCCTTCATTGTATTGATCAGGTCTGAGTTCCACAGACCTGAAGTGACTTGCCCAAAAACACACACAATAAAAAGCTTCAGAAATGATACTAAAACTTGGGTCTAGTGACTCTCTTTATTCCTCACCACCCCCCCCCACTCTAAAATAACAGCCTGAAAATATTATGCTTTTATGTTTCCAAAGCTCTTTAGATAAATTAACCTGTTTACTCTTCACAGTAAGCCTGTAAGATAAATCCTATGTAATATTGCCCCCACTTTATGGATATGCAAATTGAGGCTAATGGTTAAGCGATGGTCACCCAGCTAGTAGGTGTAAAAGATATGAAGCTGAATTTAATCCATTTCTTCCTGACTTCAAATTTAACCTTTTAACTACTATATTGCCACACTGCCTCTGAAACATTATTTTTCTGATCTCTCAATCTGACTTGGTTTCTAAGAATCATTATGAGGCCATATAGCTCATCTTGGTGCCTTCTTTGCTGTTACTCCGATCTTCCTGATAGGCAGACACCACATTAATGGATATCCGGCTTCTCCCTTCCCTTCCTCTTGCTAAGGAGAGTGGTATTTGATAGGTGGTCGGGTGAGGGGATAGCTTTTCTTTTTTTTCTGGTCATGGAACCCTCTGTAACTAAATGCAGCCTCAGGATGGGAGGTGCAGGAGGTCCTCTGTTATGGCTAGACCCAGACCAAGATACATATAATACCCTATCTCGTTTTTATCTGCCGCTGTTTGAGATGAACTTTGTAACTGTAGCTTGGAATAGTCTGTGACCTACTGTCTGACTGGAACAGAGTGCTGAGCTCACAGTTATATGACCTAATACATTTATTAAAGTCTGATAAGTCAGAGGCAATCTTTTCTGTACATGGCAAAGGGAATTAGACAAGCTGTCCTGACTGCTTGGCTGGTGGCAGGCCCGCTTCAAGATGTTTTGACAGGTCAGTGTGAGGCCATTATAGCTAAGCTAATTCAAGGCAAGAGTAATTGGTCAAGACACCTATGTTTTTGAAGGGAAGGGGAGCAAAGAAAGGTGTGATATTTGGTTCTCTTAAAGTCCAACCAGAAACAAGGGTATACATGCTGTACCAAGGATATGATGTTTAAAAAGCTGTCATTCGTTTCAGTGTTGATTATTAACAGAATGTATTAAGCTGCAGGGAAAGAGCAGTAGGAAATCTGAGACTCAAGACAGTATATAAAATTTTCATTTTCAAGTAATCTTTGAGGGGAAGTCACCCTAGGCTAAGTGCAGGCACCCAAAAAAGGGAAATCTAGCCTCTCTGATATGCAATATAATCTATCCTGAGCTTTGGGTTGATCACTCTGGAGTTATCTCAATGGTGAGGTTTTTGAAAACTCTTTGTTACTTTGACCATTCTTCAGCTATACAGAAGAGAAAAAAAGAGAACTGTGTGCAAATAACAGTCTGACAGTATGCAAGATAAAGAACTCATTAGAAAGCCTATCAAATTAGATGATGCACATGGCCCTTATCAACAATATCTAAAAGACGAGGAAAGAGTGCATTTTCAGGTATTATGTAGAGATGGCCTATCAGATTATCAGTTGAAATAGTCATTTTTCTGGAACATTATAAGTTTATGAAAGAGTTTAAAATCTCTTTTAAAAACATGACTTGCCATTATTAAATACTTAAATTTTTCCATAAATCTTAAGGCCATCAATTGTCAGTATCTCAGTGCTCAATGGGTTTTCCGTTTGTGTTCCCTTTAATAGCTTCGAAGAGAAGATATGAACTATGAGGATTGTTAAAGCCCACAAAAGTCTCTCTGTGTTTTCTTTTGAGGGGAAAGGTAATTTGTTAAGAAACCTCCTTGACAGGATGATGGAACATACTTCTTTTGTTTTTTTCCCACCGTGTATAACCATGAGAGTCAAAAGAAAGCTAGGCTTACTGTAATACATTGACTGACAATTAGGTTTTAAAACCCTAGGAAATAGGATCTCATAATGGTACCTAATGGGATTCTGAAATAAAGTCTACAGCTCTTAGGTATCATCAGGTAGTGAAATTAAAAGAAAAGCACAGAAACTCAATTATTGCTCGAGTCGGTTCGTTAAGTCGGTTGCTGTCACAACTGGAAGATTCTTTGGCTCCGTAGCAATATTGCAAATTTTCGGTTTCCTGTGCCATTAGAGATTATTATGCCCCATAAAATTAATAAATGTGTATCAAATTTTTGGCATGCTCTACCCATGAAAGTCTTTGGAGGTTTGTTTCTTATACTTTCCTCCCAAAAATACAATGTAATTTTATTAAACCATCTAACGAAAAGAATTGGCTACAACCATAAAAATCTAGAGGTGTAATGATTTAATCATCACAGAGCTATTTTTAGACTTGTACATGTTTGCACGTATTTCTAAGACGCCTTGTTTTCATAAATCACACCAAGACACGTTTGAATGAAAAAATAGTTGGCTATGGATGAAATGGTATATTCTAGCTTCCCTAATAAGTAGAACTGAGCAATTTGAGAAAAAACAATAACTGACAAAAATATTCTACAGATGGCTGAATATGTGGCCTGTTTTACTATTTAAGTTAATATTATGGCCAAGCTTGGTATGATTCTGTTATGTGTATAATTTAATTAAACAATGGCTTGTAGTATTTTCCATTCTTGTTAATTTAGATCTCAAATAGTTGTTAACAAATAAGCTAAAAAATACTAAGCTCTTTGGAATGATATTCAACAATCAACAAATCAATCAATGAGCATTTGTTAATCACCTGTTATAGGAAAGACATTAAAGGTTTTGTTTTTTGGGGTTTTTTGTGGGCAATTGGGGTTAAGTGACTTACCCTAAGTCACATGGCTAGTGTGTCAAGTGTCTGAGGTCGTATTTGAACTCAGATCCTCCTGACTCCAGGGCTGATGCCCTATTCTCTGCACTACCTAGACACCCTAGTAGGAGAGACTTTTAGATAAACAACTACAATTAACAAAGTTTTCACCTACTAACTTAATATGTCAGTATAAAGTGCATAATATTTTAAAATAATTTTCATATTTATTCTAATGAATCATTTTCATGCCATGATATTAGTTACATAATGATAAACTACACACATCTATATATTAAATATGGTACATATAGGTTATGTATATAGTATTATGTCCATATACCTAAATGGATCTCTCTATATTATATGTACATTGTATTGCTTTTAAAGCTATTAGTTCAAGAAAATCTAATTCTTGTTCAGTGAAAGTTGAATCATAGGACAAATAAGGAAAATCATTTTTCCCCTGACATTTTAAATATCTTCAATTTCAACAAGCGTATCTTTCCATAAAGTGCTTATTTGCTGCCAGAAATTTGATTTCTCTCAATCACAGTGGAGAACTTACTTAGAGCAAACACCTAACCCTCATTTCTCTTGTTTCAATGGGTCTTCCAGAAAAGGATGCATGGTGGTTGGCAGTAGGGAATTTTTTTAAAATCCGTAGAGATCCTATGGATGTTGTAAGCTCTAAGAAATGCAACATCCCAGTGAGATACACCTGAAAAGTACAACCTAGGTTACTGGTGCTTCTGAAAGTTAAAGCTGTTCATTTTGGATTTAGGGTACATCCCGAGAAGGGATACTATTTCAGGCAAAGGAATGTAAAAGATTCATGAGGCAAGATTGGAGAGCTAGAGCTATCAAGAATTTCAGAGACCACCTCTCTCAAAGCTGCATCATTTTGCCTATGAGAAAACTGAAGCTGAAGGACGTTGAATAAATTACCCAAGGCAATACAAATAGTAAATAGCTAAAGAGGGATACTAACCCAGAGTTTCCAATTGGCTGCTTTTTTTCCTGAGTACCATGTTGTCTATGTGGCATAATTCATTTTTGATTATGCCATGAGAAATCTAGAGAAATTTGCATAAAATCTGGCCAAGTAGACCACATAATGGTAAATGAGTAAGCATCCTGGTAAAGGAGGATTTTGTGATATTCACAAAATAAATGCATGAGTTCCTGTAAGTCAAAATATTTGAAAAGTAAGCTTTCTTAATCTTTTATTTTTATGTTCTTTTTTCTTTCCCTCCCTCTCTTCCTCCTTCCCTTTGTCCCTCTCTCTCTGACTCTCTCTCTCTCTCTCATCTCTCTCTGTCTCTATCTCTGTCTCTCTCTCATCTCTCTCTGTCTCTGTCTCTGTCTCTGTCTCTCTGTCTCTATCTCTTTATCTGTCTGTCTGTCTTTCTTTTATCTGGTGTATATCTTAGAAATATCATTTTGTGAAGAAACAATGTGTGACAGAAGCAATAGCTAGATAAGAGTTACATTTTACACTAATTTAACTACCCACACCTTTTTCCTCTCCAATAGTCTCCATTCCATTCCCAAACATGTTCTCCCTCTGATTCTGTTTTTTTTTTCCCCGCTTCTTGAAGAAAGCTTGGACCCTAGGAACTCCCATATCCCTTCTCCTGGTTTAGAAAAATTTCCCAAGGTGGCATAATCACCCTAGACAAGGCAACCTTCCAGTGATCCAATTTTGCTCGAACTAAACTCATTCTGACATTCTCATTTTTCACCACATCCTCGCAGCTCCTTCCCCTAAGGGAATATTTGTTTGATTAGCAGAGATCTGTCCTTTCCTTCTGGGCCAAGATCTCCCACCCCCCAATCCAGTATCCTGGTCCCAACCCTATTTCTCCACCCTTTTCTAGACCCCCTATTTGTCATACCATTCAACTTCAGTCCTATTTCCTTCTGTCTTATACCTCCCTTTTATTCATCTACTTAGGTTTCTGAAAAAGACAAAGATTCATCTAAAGGGCATCAGAAAGTAATTCACAGTGCTGCAGGTCAATTGATAAATATAAAAAAAATCCGTATTATATGCATACTATTTCTCCAATCCTGTACTCTATTCTGAGGATACAAAGAATAAAAAAAATAATTAAATCTCTGTCTATCCATTCCAGTTTCTCATTATTTAAGAACGTTTTCTTTCACTTGTCAGTTATTTTGAATTGTCTTCTTGTTGTTCCATGATCTCAGAAAGGAACACAAGGGGTAAGTCCATGCATCTTATCTTTCATCATGCATTCCTGTCTCATTATCCTTCCTAGTATGATATCTTGTCATTGATTTCTTTTTACCATTTTCTCATTTTCCTACCAATTTTTAAACTTACATCTGTTTGTTCATTTGCATTAAGATGTCTCCTTGAATAGTTTTCTCCTGTTGTCTTTGTTGTTTTAAACTTTTTTGGTAATAATCAATATTTTTCTGGACCTTCTCTTTGGTCTCTCCAAGTTTCAAGGCTGGGGCAAATGATAGCTTCAGTCTTCTCATATGCCAGATATGGCCTGGGTAATGACCTGAGTCTCTTTGATGGGACTGATCCCAGCTGGGTTTCTAGTTGTCTTTCCTGAAGATTCAAACAACCTTCATAGTTTTCAGCCTGCCTCATCCTTCCCCTGTCTTTTCCTCTCCTTTCTTTCACATTATCAAGCAGATTCAGGATCTTCTGCTTTCTTCAGAGATGTGGGAGGCAAGGAGGGGATTGATTTGGACAAATGTAACTGTATTTGACATCTTTATATTCTAGCCCTCTTCTTTCCATGAGAATTCAAATTCTCACCCTTAAGATTTTGCTAAGAGAGCATTTATCTTATCTTTCCAGGAAACAGGCTGCCATACTACTTCAGAGCCATTGCTGTGGCTGTCTGTGCATTCCTCCACCCTTGGAAACTCTAGCTCATTTCTAAATACTGTGGCCCCCAATTAGCCTGGAAGCTCCTCAAGGTATGCACTTTCAGACTTACTGATACTTGTACACTCTTTGCTAAGCAAAATGTCTGGTACTTAGAGTTTATTTATAAATGTTTCTTCATGCACACCTTGCAATGGTATCATGGAGGTTGAGTAGCTAGGGAAGGGTTAAGTAAGCTTTCTAAGGCTTCTGGGGTGTTAATTTATAAAATCTCTACATTAACTAGTCACTTTTTCCCTCTTCTAGTCTTAAAGATTTGACTCCAATAACCTATATATGGTATACTATTGAATGATAGGAATTATGCCCAAATCTTCCAAGCAACTGTCTTTCCAAAAGTCCAAAAGCAACCAGTTGTCAATTTCTAAGGATGACAGAGGAATCTACCTCCATTCTTTAAAAAAGATAAATGGAATAATCACAAAAATGAGGTCTAACTTTTGTATTTTGCTTTTGTCACAGAAGTGAATAAGAAGCATAATTAGTAAATATAATAGCCAGCAAAATCACAGACTTGCCAAGACTGCCTTTCCAGTTAGTCCTCTTTCAACATTTTCTTGTCCAGTCACACTGTGATATGTGTCCTTCCTGTCTCCATACCTTTATATAGGCTGTTTGTTCCTCATGCCAAGAATACAACCCACTATCTCATCACCTCACTTTCTCTCCATGTTTTTTTTCTGTTCTGTCTTCCCCATCAGAACATAAGATTTTAAAGAGCAAGGAGTCTTTCATTGCACTTGTATAATTATTCTCAGTACTTTGCATGCTGTATTGCTTGTTTACTTAAATTTTAAAATCAGCAGTTTCCTTCAAGGCTTGACTTTTAATGTTACTTAAATTTTTCTAAGGTTTTTCTTGCATCTTCTTTCTCTTCCCCCAATTATTAGTGCTCTCTTATTTCTCAAATTTTCTTATCTCTTGTAAATAGTATATGCTGCAGGAGAATGTAAGATTCTCTAGGGTTGAAATATAAGACATGCATATTTTATTCATGAAGAATCTTATATCATAATGAAGGATAGAATATTTGGTATATACTGTATGTGTTGTTCATTTGTTTTGTTTTGTTTTAGAATTCTTAAAAGTAAAATTGTTTGGGGAAAAACTAAGGGGGGAAAGGGACTTTAAAAATACATCAAGGTAGCAATATATATTGTTTATTTTTATTTTTTTTAATTTATTGACTTGTTAATTTACTTTTAGTTTACAAAATTCAGTTACAGAATCACTTGAGTTTCAGATTTTCTCCTCTCCCATCCCCCCCCCATGGTGACGTACAGTCATGTATAGGATCTGCAAACTCTTTCACATTGTACAATAGTCTGGTTGTATAGAAGCATTGTAGCCCAATGGGGAAAAAAGAAAAAGAAAAGAAACGAAACAAAACCAAACATGGAAAAGAACAATAGCATGTGTTGCTTCAGTCTCCATTTAAACTCTGGTCTTTCTAGATTTTTCTCTGAATGTAGATATCTCCTTCCATTCTGAGACTTGTAGAGTTGTTTTTTAACTGTGCGTTGCTGAGAAGACTCCAGTTTTTTAATATTGGTCGTCACCCATATGATGTATCTGTAACTGTGCACAAATTTTTCCTGGTTCTGCTATTCTCACTTAGCATCAACTCGTATAAGCCTCTCCAGGTAATTATGAAGTCCATCTCCTTCCCATTTCTTATAGCACAATAGTATTCCATCACATTCATATACCATAACTTGTTCAGCCATTCCCAAATTGATGGACATCCCCTAAATTTCCAGTTTTTTGCCACCACAAAGAGAGCTGCAGTAAATATTTTTGTACATATGGGCCCTTTTCCAAGTTCTATGATCTCTTTGGGATACAACCCCAAAAGTGGTATTACTGGGTCAAAAAGTATGCAATTATTTATAGCCCTTTCAGCATAGGTAAGGTAGCAATATAGTGATGAGCTAATCGTTAAATATCAGCAAGAGATTCAAGATAGAGTCAGCTTCTATTGATGATTTTTCTAATGACATAGGCAATTTGAATAAGTCAACTTTAGTAAAATAGTTTGGTTCATTGCGTCTCAGGTCCTCCCTTAATTTGCCAGTAGATGCCGGTTAAAAGGTAACTGTGCTGGACAGAAAGGTGCATACTCGGTGACACTTCTCCCAATACTAATTGGCAAGGAATAATGAGGTCACTGAATCAGCACAACTTTAAATATTTAGTATCCCGATTGAACTATATAGGCATTCTTAACCCGGAATTAAGAAACTTGAAGAAATTAAATTTTTTTAAAAAGAACTTGATAGCTTTATTTCAATAAAATATTTTTTTAGTTCTTCATATTTTATTCATGAATTTAAAAACATTGTTTTAATAACAGGTCCAAATAAATCTTTATACATATATATCTTTTTTTCAAACATCTGACATTGTAAAAGTTTAATTCTATTTTTTGAGTCAGTGGAAAGAGTGAACATAATAGGGGAAAAGAAATAGTGTTCATGAAAAGGAAAAAAAAATTCCAAAATTTTAATTTGAAAAAAGAAGATAGGATGATGAGGTATGGTACCGTGCAGAATGACAGCTGTCTTTAGATAATTTAAGAGCTGTCATGTAAAATTTTAAAAATATCCAGTTTCTTATTTGTTCCTTTAAATAAATACAAGCATTTGATTCAATAGGGGAAAAATAACCTTGAAGTTTCTCACCAGCTGAGATGTCTCTTGTGCATACATTAAAATCCTACAGGATACTACAACAGATGCACCTATGGAGATAGCTTTGTTCAAAGTTCAGCTAAGCATTGTCATCAAGTGAAGTGCGAAGCAGGGCAATGGTGCTTGCTTAAAGTATATAGTGCCACAAAATATGGCTTCCATAGAGTCCATGCAGAAATTCTACCTTGGGAGAGAAAATTCATTCATTTTCCTATTTGCAAATAACCCCCTGATAAATATATTGAACTTGGAAATGCCTCAAAGTCTCCTGAATGAATCCAGAACCTCAGGAATGAAACCAGTCTAACTATATATGATAGGAAAATCAGGTCAATGAAAAATGTACAATTTACAGATTATGATGTACAGCTGAACATTCAATCCATGGAATTAGTCAATCAATGTGTAAATTTGGGTTGCACAGAGCTGGGCTCAGAAATGAGAATGATTATACTGCACTGAACTTAGGGAACTCTTCAGTGCTTTAAAAGACCCCAAAATACTTGCTATTGCCAAAGTAAAAACAAAAAAAATCACACCCAGAAGCACCAGTATTCTCCCACTAATGCACTATTTTGCTGACACATGAACCACAATGATTTTGGAAGGATTTGCGATTCCATAGAAAAATGGAAATACTATCACTACTACCAATTACATAGTCCTTTACATTTTGCAACATACTTTATTATATTATTTCATCTGATCTTCACAAGACCAATGGTAGGGAGATGGTATTATTATCTAAATTGTACAGATGAGGAAACTGAGGCAAACAGAAGTTACTTATGAGACACTCAGTTTATAAGTATGTAAAGTTGAATTTGAGCCTAATTATTCTTGACTTTAGATTTAACACTGTCTCCACTATACTATGCTACCCTATAATGGCCCCAATTAGTCAAAGGTGAGAGTGGGAGTAATAAGAGATTAAATATATATGACACTTAAATTTTCATAATGCCTTGTATATTAGGCATTTAATTATACTGCATATTAAGCTCTGCACATACGAAGAAATTTAGAAACCTGAGGGATTGAAGATCTAAAGGGAGGTAAAGGTAGAACTAATTTTGCCTTGGAGTTTAAGACAACCAGGACAGGAAAATTAACTAGATGAAGAGCTTCTGAAATTCAGAAGCCTGACATAGAACCACTATATACTGACGATGGGAGTCCTTCAATTCTTTGGAAATCTAGAATTTTCTCTCAAAATAGCAAAACAACTAATAGCTTCTTGGCAAAGCTGAGTGATAAGTTCATCTTTTACTTGAAAAGAGAATAGACTTGTTCTACTTGGATTCAGAAGTCAGGACTAGCAGCAAAGAATGGAAATTTCAAAGAAGTAGATTTAAGCTAGATGTGAGTCAAAATTTCCTAATAATTAGAGTGAGATGACAGTGGAATGTACTCTGTAATGAGATTTAAAAAATTGGATTCATTAAGTGACTCCTGTGCAAGATATTATGATAGGAAATATGATGAGATAAGTAGTGAGCTGCCCTTGAAATCAGGAAGTCCTGAATTCAAGAGCTGCCTTTGACATATAAAGTACATTGGACAATGAATAAGTCAGTGTCTACTAATCGCTTACCTGATGAATATAAACACACACACACACACACACACACACACACATCTCTGTCCATCTTCTGAAATGCTCCCACTCAATCTGCCCATTCCTGCTAGAAATCATCCTATATCTCTCTCCTCTTCCATGGCTAAGTGCTTTGAGAAGGCTATCTTCAAGAGAGGCCTCAAATTCCTTTCCTCTCTCTCTTAACTTTCTGCAATTTGAGTTCCAACTGAATCATTAAATTAATACTGTTCTCTCTAAAGTTACCAATGCTCTCTTGACAAATTAAATGGCTTTTTTCTCGATCATCATCCCTCTTGAACTTTCAGCCGTCTTTGAAATTGTAATCATCTCCCTAGTTTTGACCCTTTCTTTTCTTTAAGTTTTAGAAAAGCTGCTCTCTGCTAGTTCTGCTCCTGTTTGTCCTCCTGCTTAGACTCGAGCCCATTTTATGGATCTTCATCCAGATCATTCCCACTAAACAACAGCATCCCCCAAAATTCTGTCCTGGACCATCCCTTCTTATTCCCATTTGACATACTAATCTTATAAGTTCCTATGTATTATCATATCCAGAATGATGCTTCTCAAGTCAACTTATCTTGCCCTAGTCTCTCGACTGACTTCCAGTCTTACATCTCCAGCTGTTTATGAAGTATATGGAACTATATGTCCCATAACTATATTCGACCCACCAGGTCTAAAATTGAACTTATCACATGCCCCCACCCATTTCCTTCCTTAATTTCTTATTACTATCAAAGGTACTGCTATTCTGCCAGTAACTCAGGTTCACAGCCCAGGTGTTATCATTGACTCCTTATTTTCTCACCCCCAAAATCAATCTATTGCCAAGGCCTGTCAGTTTTACCTTAATAATAGCTTTCATATATTCTCCCTTCTTTCCTCTGACAATACCAGCACCATACTGTGGGACCTCATTTCCTTATTCCTAGAGTTTTTCAGTAAACTTTTGCTTGGTCACCCTGCCTCATTTCTCCCCACTCCATTTAACTATCAAAGTAATCTTTCTAAAGCTCTCTGATCATATCATACTCCTACTCAATAAAGTCCAATGGTTCCCTCTTGTCTCTAGAACTGAATATAAAATCCTTTGTTTGACTTTTAAAGCCTTTCATAGCTTAACTTATTCCTCTCTTTCCAGATTTCATATACCTTACTGTTCTGCACATACTTTTTGATTCAAAGACATGGCATTCTCACTCTTCTGGGAACAAGGTCCTCCATCTCACAGATATATACATTTTTCAAAGGCCATTCATTATGCCTAAAATTCTCTTCATTTCTGCCTTTTGGTTGCCTGGGCTTCCTTCAAGTATCAGATTCAATCTCTTATTCTGCAAGAAGCCTACTTCACTCCATGCTAGTGATTCTCCTCTGATTATCTACAATTTGGCCCCTATATTTCTTGCTTCTGCATGTTTGTTTATATAAATCTCCATATGATTGTACATGTATTGAGATTAGTGACTATTTTATCAGAGAGAGAGACAGGGAGGACGAGAAAGAGACAGAGACAAGGAGGATGAGAGAGAGAGAAGATAGAGAATGAGAGACAGAGAGACAGGGATGGAGAGACAGAGAGACAGAGAAAGAGACAGAGACAGAAAGATGAGGTATATGCTCCCAGAATTTAACATAGTGCCTAGGAGATGGGCAGACGGTAGGGACTTAACCAATTGCTGACTTGATTTGACTTGGCTTAACTTAACTTTTCCATGCTTAAGTCAAATCTCTAACCATAAATTTTAGAGAAGTTGCCAAACTTCATAGGTACAAGGAATTTGTATTACAAAGTAGTCACAGATCAATCCCTATACCTACCTAATCTTTATATACAAGACACATAGACCTCACTGAACATATTTAAGCCCAGTTCAGAAGGAGTCAGAGAAATAAACAGAAGTGACTTTTTTAGTTAACCTTCCCAAGAAGATGAGGACAGTAAAAAATAAAGACATTTTAAAAATCTAAATGAGTTTATTATAGCAAAAGGCATTAATGAGAATGAAGTGCATTTTTTAACAAATATATTGAAAGAATTGGAGTTAATGAAGAAAAAATGGCCCTGTTAATAAATAAGGAGAGGGAAAAATTAATGATATAACACAACCAAGATATTGAATTCCTTCATTAAATCAGTCTTTGACACAAAAATGAGGAAAATAAATTTAAACAATTAGGAAACAATGAAGAACAGTGGAAAATCCATTGACAAAAATCAGGTAAGTGAGCACTTAAACAGTCATCTATAAAGGAGTGGCTTAAAAGCTTTGCATGCCTTGACGAGGGAAATAGTGACTTGAGCATACTCAATGAATCACTGACCTTTCCAAAGTTAATAGGCATCGATAGATTAGAGAACAAAAAGTAAATAAAGTATGAAACTTTCAGAAAGAGAAAAGTGTTCTGGAAAAAATCAAAACAGAGAGAAGTACTTCTGACATCTTTGGAGACATGAATAAAACATACTTCATATGTTGTTTTCTAGACCAACTTGGGTCCCTGTTGTTGCCTGTACACATTGTTTTTATCTCTGATACTACTACAGATATAAAAGTTTCCCTTTGTAACTAGGTGGGGCAAATAAATAGAGCACTAACCCTAGAGTCAGTAAAACATTAGTTCAAGTCTAACTTCAGATAGTTACTAGCTGTGTGACTCTGGGCAGGTCATTTAACCTCTGGCTGCCTCAGTTTCCTTCTATGTAAAATGGGGATGATAATAGTATCTATCTCCCTATGCTTTTGTGAGGATCAAATGAGATATTTGTAATAAAATTAGCACAATACCTGGCATGTAGCAAATGCTCCTTCCTTCCTTGCTTCCTTCTTCCTTCCTTTCTTTCCTTCCTTTCTTTCTTTCCTTCCTTTCTTTCTTTCCTTCCTTCTTTCTCTCCTTCCTTCCTTCCTTCCTTCCTTTCTTCCTTTCTTCCTTTTTTTCTTCTCTCCTTCCTTTCTTTTTCCTTCTTCTGTCCTTCTTCCTTCCTTCTTCCTTCTTTCCTTTCTTCCTTCCTTCTTCCCATTCCCAGAGTGCTCTACATCCTCATCCTATCTCTTAGGATTCCCAACTGACTTCAAAGCTCAGAGCAAATGCCCCCTTCTAAGCATTCTATCCTGATATTCACAAATGCAGGTGCCTTCCCCAACATGTATTACCCTGGGATGACTTTATAGCTACTTTGTATTTGCTACAGATACATGGCTGATTGCCATTGGTACAGGAAGTTTCTGTTCTAGAAACAGAAGAAGAATGCCACAATCAGATGATAATCCTGGTTTATAAGATGTCTAGCTCACAGTTTATGAGGCAGATAATATGAAAGTAATTCTCCCCATTCTGATTGATAAGGGCCAAAATCTCAGAGAAGTGTGAAGAATAACATACAGTCACAGACCTAGTGCATGGAAAATTCAAGGTGCTGATCATATATCCAGTCCAGAATTTTTGAACTTATAGTAGGCAATAAAGGAAAAATTGTACTAGTCTTATATATCCTACACATCAGCAAATCAGATTTCAGAAAGTTTAGAGAAAAGGTAGGGAAGACAAGACAAGAAGGACAAGTTAACCATAAAATGATGCAATTTTGACAGCATAATCACAAATAACTTCAATGTGGAATTTAATTCAATTCAACAAAGGTTTAATAAACATCTCCCATGTGAAAGTATTGTTCTAGGGACTGAAGCTTCAGAGACAAAATGAGAAGCAATCCTTGTCTATGAGGACTTTGCATTTTTCTAAGGAGATTCAGGATGTACACAGAGAAGTTCATAAAAAGGACAAGACATCAAAGAAGATAATATGACTAAAGAGGATGCTTACTGATAGGCTCTGATTTTTATTACAAGATATGCTCAGATAAAATAATAGGAAGAGGTTTACACAATCAAAGATAAATAAGAAAGAATGACATGGATTTTTAGGAAATGTGTCAGGAAGGTAAAGCCCAGAATGTGTTAAGCTTATGTGAAATGCCAAGGAGAATGGAAAGGTCTTCTCTTAATACCATGTTTCAAACAATGACAGTTTATCAGTTGGATTACAGGCCATAAATCCCCCTTCTCCCAAACTGGCTCACATGAAAACCCAAGGTGGCTATTATTGGTTGTGCTTTTTCACATATACCCTTTCATTTCAAAGAGTTATTATTTAAAGGATTTGTCTACTATATATTTAGACCAATATCGCTTATTGAACCTTGGGCAAGTTACTTCTGCAAGTTTCAAGTGAGAGCAAATCTTGGTTGAAGCAACCTATCGTTATCAAAATGCCATTTTTATTCCCTCTCAAGAGGTGCTTTATAAGCCAATAGACACATTTGGGAGAGAGAGCTCCTAGGCTCTGGGAATTTTGCCAGAGTCCAAAGAAAACCATGATGACTAATGCCAATTTCTACGAGGACAAACCCAATGTCTTCCACATGTGAAGCATCACGTCTCCCCTTTTCACCCCACAGTTCAATTACAACACTCAAAGATCTTAACGTATCAGAGTGATCATAACAGTTAAAACCTATTTTTTTGCTTTCAATTGAGTACCCTAGAATTCCTATCAAGTAAAAAAATAAATGAATGACATGTCAATCAGAGATGACACTTTTCCAATTCTGAGGGGTTTAAAGCTCAGAAGCCATCTTTGCAGTTTCTAATAGCCCACTTCCCTTACCCTCCTGCATACTTCTTGATGTAATAAAGGCTTGAGTTTTTGCAGCCACCCTCCACTTCCAGGCTTTTGGAATTATCTGGTTCACTATTTTTCATAGATGCTTCAGAGAGGATTCCTGTTCAAGTATATATTAAATTAGATGGCCATTGAGGCTCCTCCCAATTCTGAGTCTGAGATTTCTGTATGCAAAATATGTCAGCATATACTTGTATATTTCTATCTGTATCTACTTGCAAAGAAAAGGGAAACATCTCACTTAAAAGGCTCATTTGCCAATAAATATTTACTAATAATATTTATATGTTCACTGCTATGTAAACTGCTTATGCTGCATCTTCTTTAGATATTATATGCAATCACCATATTTATTCAAGTCTGTTATAGAAGCATTTGTGTTATTTTATAAATTATACAAGAAAAATAGCAAATATATGAATTAGAATCTTACTGATTTCACAAGTTTTGTATGAACTTAAGTGTTTGTGAAGCACCCATTTGCAACGCGAATGCAGACATCTTGTTATAGCATTGTGTTGTTTGATATTAATTTGTTAATACATGAAAGGTGGACTCATAAAACTGCTACCAGGATTACTTAAAGTATGAATGCCTAAGTTAATAAGGTTATATATTTAGAGCTGGAAGGGATCGTATTTTGAGCATTAGAGATCATTTATTTCCAACTCCTTTATTTCATAGGTAGAGAAATTCAGGCCAATCGAGGAGGAATGCAAAAGCAGTGGGTCCAAGAGTTGCTATGAAGTAAACAGATAATCTCCACTCTTTCCTCCTTATTGCCTCAATCTTCTGGGATATTATCAGCCACAACCCGTTACAATAAATGATATATTTAAGCTGAAGGTATAATATAATTGTTACTCATATCCAGTACATTCCTCCACTATTTTAGGGAGTACATATTAAATGAAAATTTAGAAGTATAATCACAGTTGCTCAGGGCCCCCACTTAGAAAGATTCTTAACTTTTTGGCAGACAAATAGCATTTGCCTTATTTAAACATATTTATCTCTAGTTATTACTTGGCACCTTCATGGTTGAAACACAATTCTGGTTACCAGAAATTTAGGGCAGTGGTACTCAACCTTCCTAATGCCACTAACATTTAATACAGTTCCTCATGTTGTGGTGACCACCAACCACAAAATTATTTTCGTTGCTACTTCATAACTGTAATTTTGCTACTGTTATGAATCATAATATAAGTATCTGATATGCAGGGTGTATTTTCATGGTTACAAATTGAATATAACCCATAGATTGAGAACCACTGCTTTAGGGTAATGAGATAAAAGAATGTGTTATAGAGTGTTACAGACAGATGGAAACAAAGTAGGTGGTTGGTGAAAAATGACCAATTTTCCTTGAATTTCTCTTAGTCTTTGAGAAGTGATTACAACTGGTTTCCTCAACCTCTATCTTCTGCTCCAAGATACTTATAGGGACAACAGTCATCCTCTAGTTTTCTGTTCTTTGGCACAATTTAATACTAATTTTTTCTGCTTCATTTTGTCTGTGGCCCTGTATTGTCAAGTCTGTCTAGCTCAGCTGTTAATGTCAGCATACATTTTCATTTGCAGATATTGAAATCTGAGTCAAAATACTTGATTTTATCTAAACTCCAGGGCAACAGCAAGTTCCCTGTACCACACTACATAAACTTCCTCTCTTACCTGTGGAGATGAGTAACCCTTGTTCACACCATTGATAGTTTGCTTCCATCAAGGTTTACTCTTACTTGAACCTTACAGAAGTAACTTGCCTGATGTTTAAAAGGTGGTAATTGACCCAGGATTCTAACACATTTATCCTGACTCTAGATTTATTACCCTTTCCAAAGCTTACATTCATACATAGTTACTCTATTATACAATCCCTCACAAAATTCTCGCTTTTTATTTGTATTCTATTTGGGGTCAGTGATTAGCAGATCACGTCAATATCTACATGATAAAAAGGCTACCTCTTATATTTCCTTTACAAATTTCATTAATATTTATGGTTCATTGATGTATATCTTAAGTTGTCTCATGTTCATGTAGGATAAGTGACCTGGCTCTGGTCATACAGGCAGTACACCTTAGGGAATTGACTGAAATTTGGAAAGCTTAAATTACTTGCTCATGGTCACATGTTAAAGAGTCAGAGGTAGGGCTTGAACCTATGTCTTCAGCATTCCACTTTCAGTACTGTTAGACACAGTCACTCTACCAGAAACAAAGCTATTGGTTACTGAGGTTTCTTAACTCTTATGTAAATTTCTCTAGTCACATACTCTTTCAAAATTTTCTTCTATCTTTTAAGCTAATACATATTCACAAACTTCCATTAGGCCAAAACAAAAGCATACATCATCTTTGACTGTACATCTATGTTAGGTCCAGATGATTGTGAATAATGAATCCATGAAGTGGTCACATTATTCAAATTTGGTATGTTCAAAATTATAATTTTATTTAAGATATGATCATTAGTTCCAGCCCAATGGAAATATATAATCACAATATCTTTTTTTATTTATTGAAATAGGAGAACAAAGAATGAGAAATATGTATTCTTGACTCAAGTTTATTGCAAAGTGATGGAGCCAATAATCAATAAATGAACATTTATTAAGCATCTATTCTATGCTAGAGTGCTTATATAAATGAAATTTAAATTTAAAAATTACTGAATATCACATATAAAGATAAGTCTGTATGTGTGCCGTGGCAAAAATAAATGACATTATTGGCATTTTAAAATATTTTGGCAGTATCGACAGAATTGCCTTGCTTTTTCTTTGAATCTTCCTACATACTCCAACAGGAATGGAAAACTATATACATAACTCTGAATTTTCATGCTCACATTCATACACAAGACTCTAGATGTAATTGTAGAACTTGAGGTATTTTCTAAAATCAGAAATGAATAAAATGCTATAATATTATTGCACTATTTTCTTTCATTTCAGTTCTAGATTCTTTCCCTTTCTCCTGCCCTTTCACACCCAATAAGAACACAACAAATACCAAAATTTCTTATAAATATGAAGTCCTTCAAAACAAATTTCCATATTATCTTTGTTCTAAAAAGAAGCAAGGAGAAACTGAGAGATAGTCTGTACCCTGAATCTACCAGTGCTCTGTGTGGAAAGGGATAATATTCTTTATTATGAATCCTTAGGAACTGTAGTGGGTTATTGTGCTGATAAGAATTAATGAGTCTTTTACAGTTGTTAAACTTTATGATATTGTTGTAAATTGTTGTCCCGGTTCTGCTCACTTCACTGTGCATCAGTTCATACAAATACCAGGTCTTTCTGAAACCACCTTGCTCAAGATGCGATGATCAGTCAGTACTGTATGATGACAAATTGTCATCTGATTGGCCAAGGAGCCAAGAAACTTTATCACTCATGTGTGGCTCAGACAAAACTGATTATACATATAAAAGGAGTGACCTGTCTAACCCCGAGTCCTGGGATATAAGAGGGTATTGAGCTGCTAGGTGGACTAAAGGTGCCATTTGTCTTCTGATGTCATGATTTATGTTTTATTACAATTCAGCTATTTCTTTGTCACTATATTATTGCTGTATCTCTGTTTAATTAGAAGATATTTAGCCCTTAGTAACTTAGGGTTAAGTACCTCTTGAAAGAAAACAGAGGGTGTGAACTCAGTCTTCTGTGAAAGAAACAGGGGGCTTGAACTCTATCCTGTTGCTGACTTGGAAGGAGGGGGTTGTCTGAGACAGGAGGCCAGTGTGTGTATATAAGAAGAATTCCAGAGACAGAGAATCAGAGTCAGGAATCATTCTCCTGGTGGCTCCTGGTGGAACAAGCAGAATTGTTCCAGCATCTAGGAGCTTGGCTGCTGGACTGAAGAAATGAGTTGGAGTTTCCTTGAGAGAGAGGGAGAAAAAGAGAGAGAGAGAGAGAGAGAGATTCTTTTGGAAGCTAACTGAGAACTGAGTTGTTTTTCTTGAGACCAGAATCTGGTGAAGGCTGAAGTGGCTGTTGCTGCCACCTGGAAGGCCAGTGTTGCTGCTGCTGCCTGAAAGGCTGAGTCCTACAGGCCCTATGGCCAGCTGAACTGCTGGAGGACTGAAGAAGCATGAGAAGGATAAGGATTTGTGTGTTTGTGGCTTGGTGGATCCTTGAGTTCCCTGCAACAGAAGTGGGGAAAGGTTTGAGATGAGTTGGACCCTGTGAACTTCAGTGTGCACCAAGAACTGCCTGGAGGACTGGACAAGGACCTGTGAGCTGTCTGTCTCTGAATCTAGGTGACTGTTTGGTGGATTCACGTAGGAGCTGGGACCATGGAAGGGGATTCAGGGAATCTAAGAGAACACCCTGAGTCAAGATGAAGAAAAGGCCTCTCCTTGTATATTGAACCAGTGATGAAATTTTGATTTACTTGTGACCGAGGGGTGGATGGCCTGTGTATTTCCCACTACCACTTAAGAGGGTGCTGAGTAGTGACTAATGACTGAGTAGTGATTGATGATTGAATAGTGACTGATTGCTAGATTTGTGACCAATTAAGTTAATTAAGCTCCCCATGAGTGGAAGATTGATTATTGTATTATGAATTGGTTGAATGATTGAGTATTGATTATTATATTGTGAATTGATTGAATGATTAAGTAATGATGGTTTCCCCCCCTTAGGGAAACCAGATGATTATTCTTTTGTTCTTTGTTCTAAATATCATGGCCACTGTAGTGAAAACTATGTGGCCATTCTAATGTTAAGCTCTTTTGAACACTATATTGTGACTTTCTGTGATAAGATATGATATTGTGAATATTATATTGTGATTTGTTGTGAATGTTTGCCTTGATTTGTAATGGAATAAATGGAGTGTTCACTATCCTGTATAATCTGAACCTTAAAAGCTGTTCACAGTAACATTCTTTTGGGAATCTGCTTGTGCATGGCATTACAATCTCCTTCCAACTACTATTTTGCTCACACATTAGTAATAAAAGTACTAAACTGAATAAGATTTCTAAAATGAGTTTTAATTATATTATTTTTTCCTTCTGGAGTATAAATGTACATGAAATTATTAAATGAATGAATTAAAGAATGAAATAGATATCCTGGTAAATATAGAGACCTAACTTGAAGATGGATTTATGCTGATTGTATTAAGCACCAAAACTTCTTAGGGTTTAACTCCTTTATATCATGTCAATCTATATAGTGTTGAAAATCTATTAGATGCCTCAAATATCTCCATTGGTGCATAAATATGATTATTTTTAAAAACCAGTGGGTTTTGTTCCTACTTCTGAACTCCAAGAAAAGGTATTGCTTTCCACAGTGTGATCATAGATACATGAACCCATGGCAGGGGGCTTTCTACTGAAAGCCAATGCCTTCAAACTTCTTATCTTATGGTGAATGTTTCCAAGAGTTTAAAATGGAAATAAATAAAGTGAAAGTTTCCATCAACTCAACTTTGCTTTCAGAGTGATTGATTTGTCTTTTTCACACCCTCTGAAATCAAATGTAAAGTTTTTTTTATTGTTTATTATTCTTTGTTTTTAGGATCATACTTTTTTAAGGCTGAATAAGATCTTAAAAGTAATATAGTCCAATGCCCTCATTTTATAGCTAAAGAGTTAATAAACAGAGTTATTTCGGGCAGTAAGTGGTAGAGCTGGAGTACTAGTTCCAAATCAGCTATTCACTTCCCAGGACCCTGAGTTGCTCTGTTTGTATTTTGTATGTTAATTTGTTGGTGAATTCATTTATCTAGGAGATATAAACAACCTTAGTGTTAATTGTAGCATCAATAGTACACTTGCTAGATATTGAGTGAGGTGACCTCAGATCTTTAGAGCATTAAAAGGATATGCTGGGCTCTATAACAGAAGTTAATTACCTTCCATAAGAAAGGCACAGTGCTCAGGACTAGAGACAGGTCAGTAAATACCTTGGATGATACTGATGATGAAGATAATGTTGAAGATGATGATGATAACAACTAGCATTTATATCGTTCTATTTAGCCCATGATTCTCCTAATAACCCTGGGAGTTAGGTGCTATAATCAGCATTATTTTACAAATGAGGAAACTGTGTCAGACAGAAGTTAAGTGACTTGTCCTAAGAATTTTAGTTCACATTTGATCTCAGGTCTTCCTGACTCCAAGACTAGGGGGTGTTCTGTCTATCAAACTGCCTAAATAACCCCAGGATCCAAATGACCACTATAGGTCAGAACATAAGGCCAAAATACAATGGAAAAGGACAAAATAGGAATCTTAAACTTGAATTAAAAAAAGAAAAGAAACTTCATATGAACAATAGGGACAAGTATGGTTAGACAGAATTTTGAAAAAAGATCTGAGAAGTTTTATTGGATTTCAAGCTTAATATAATTTAATGTACAGGAGAGGGAGGACTGGAAAGGAAAGGGGGAAGGGAATAAATAAACATGTTTACATCTTACTATGTGCCAAGTACTATGCCAAACATTTTACAGATTAAAAAAACAGGAAAAGTTTGGGTAGTATTAAAAGTACAAATAGAACTTGCCTGGAAAGGACACTGGAGTTATTGAAATCATAGGAAATGAGGGTGAATCCCAGCTCTGATACTTATAAACTATATGACAGAGTATGCAAGTCAACCTTCCTTAGTCACAGCTTCATCCTCTATATATCAAGAGGATGGATTAGATAATCTTTAAGGGTCCTTGCAGCCTCTCTATCCATAATGGCATGATCCAGGGACTAAAGAGGTCACAATGTCTTGTGCTTTGCTTTGGGTAGATCGCATTATGTGTCATGGTCACATTTCAGTCCAATATTACTAAACTAGAGATCACCCAAAGTAAGGTATTAATGAGGATAGTGGACTTGAAATTATGCCATCTGGGGCTTAGTTAAATGAGCAAGGATGTTTACCATATAAAAATACTTGGAGAGCTATGAAAACTGGTTTCATGTATTTGTGGTTTGTGATAGAGAAGAGGAATTAGATTTGTCCTGAGACCAGAGGTCAGAACTGGGGAAAATAGAAGATGTAGGGAGGTATAGTTGGGTTTAATGTCAGGAGAAAAATGCTTCCTAATAATTAGAGTCATGGGAATATGAGAAAAAAGCTTCCCAAGAAGGCAGTGTGTTCCATATAACTGGAAATTTTAAGGAAAGGTCAAGTTTACTAGGGAGGGGATCTCTTTGCCTTAATGATCTCTGAGGTACTTTTCTAATTTTGAGAATCTGTGATTCTGAGATGTGATATTTCTTTGTACTTAATCTATGCCGTGGAATGCTAGATCTTACCTATAAATTATTGGAGTTCATATTTACTGGAGAAAATGAAATGTTTACAGCTTTATATTACCTAAAATATTGCATTTATCAAAATCTGACCCTGAATAGTCTATTATACTTGGGAAATGACTAGTTCTATACTCATTATGATATTAATAATATCTAGAGCTATTACTTCAATACATAAGAAGAATTGGTTTAATTTCTAAGGAGAAATTAAGTGCTATTATGCCAATGATAAATTGGAAGTTAACTTTAATGAAGCACAACAGGAAATTGAAGATAATGTGCTTTATACTGACAGAGGGGGAAAACATTCTAAATTTTTAGAAAAAGAAATGAATTATATAAAGGCCTCCCTAAAAACATTTATAAGCTGAATCATAAATATTAAAAAGGATTGTTGGTTGGTTCACAGGTCTTCCATGTTTTATGCTATGTTCACAGTCAATTTTCTCATTCGAAAGTTTGAAAAACTTTTCAACTATCTTTCTAAGCAATATGGTGGATAGATTCCAGGTACCTCCTAAAAATGGTCCTTCAAGATTCTGGAAAAGACATGTTATGTCCAAGAGACAGCCAAGTCAAAAGAGGTGTTAACTGGGAGCCAGAAAAAAAATTGCATTCAATTTTAGCTTTTTTTCTAACATGTCAATATCACTGTGAGTCATTGTTCTCATTGACATAGAGACTTTTTCACACCCTGAAACTTCTGATCTATCCATATTTGTATTATTTTCCATGGGGCACTAAATAGGAGGTAGTATAAAAATCCCATCCTAGATATTTATCACACTTCAATCAAAACAAATCCCTTAACTTTTCTGTGCCTCTGTTTCTCCCTCTTTTAGTAGGA
Source organism: Pseudocheirus occidentalis (assembly GCA_028646575.1). Classification (NCBI taxonomy): domain Eukaryota; kingdom Metazoa; phylum Chordata; class Mammalia; order Diprotodontia; family Pseudocheiridae; genus Pseudocheirus; species Pseudocheirus occidentalis. The sequence goes on along the minus strand of CM053593.1, from coordinate 40,040,184 downwards.
AGAATGTACTCAACCTCTATTTTTTCAACTCTGAATAGATAATTCTACTGCATATATGTAAGGATAAGAGCTTCATAGCATAAGAACTCATAGATATGTTTTAATTTTATCTTACAATTAAATCCCTCATAAGGTTGCCCACCAGTCTTGGGAGTCTTGTCTTGTTCTTTTGTAATTATGGGAATACCATTTAGCACAAAAAACTTACTATCTATTATCTCTCAATATTGTTACTTGACTGGTAACTCCTATTAAATAGATACATAGATAGATAGAAAGGCAGACAGACAAATAGATCGATCTAGAGGTTGATATCTATATATCTAATATATGTATATATATATGTGTGTGTGTGTGCATGTGTGTGTCTGTGTGTGTGTCTGTGTGTGTCTGTGTGTGTGCATGCACAATTTATATGCTTTGTGTTTTCAATACATCTGTTTTTCAACATATTTCTTCCTTTCTCTTTCCAGAGAAACAACACTTAGAAGAAATAATAAAAGAAAAAGGACAGCAATATAACAAACATATCAGCCAAGTTCAATATTATATGAACTACACATGTAGCTCCTTGTCTTTTTAAAAAAGAGAGAGGTAAGTACCTTCCCATATATATCCTTTGAGATAACACTTCATGATAATTTGAAGCAACTCTTTTTGCAGTAGCAAAAACATGGAAATTATGGGGATACTCATCATTTGGGGAATGGCTGAACAAGTTGTGGTACATGATTGTGATGCAATATCAATATGCTATAAGAAATGTTGAGCTCAATGATCTTAGAAAAATATGGATAGACTTAGGTGAAAATAATGAAGAGTAAAATGAGCAGGACTAAGAGAATATTGAATACAATAATAGCATTTTAAAGAACAACTTTGAGTGACTGTCATTTTTATTATTATAATTAATTGTACAATAAATACAATACTATTATTAAATAATTAACTACAAAGAACTTGTGAAAGAAAATGGTATCTGCATCTAGAGAAAACTGATAGAAGTATGTATAGAATGGTTATATACACATGCAAGCCATAGCTATATATAATGTATACATATATGTAGACATTATATATATATACATATTTGTGTGTAATGGTAGCCATCATTAGGGAGAGGGAGAGGAAAAAGGAAAAATAAAATTATACTATAATTTTATTATATATTTAAAAGGACTAGCAAGTTGTACAAAATAGATTTGCAGTTTCATGCATTATCATCTTTTTCACTATGTCATGGAAATGCTTGTTTTATTTCTAAAATTTAGAATAAAATAAATTAAAAAGAAGAAAAAAAATAAAATCATCCAATTTCAATTGTTTTGCCTTTGCTGTTCATTCCATTTACGTTGTTGTAACCACTGTGATTTTTTTTCTGTTTCTGCTTGCTTCATTTTACATCTGTCTGCATAAGTCATTCAGAAAAGTTATGCTTTGTCTACATTTTTTTAAATTTAAAATATTTTTCTATAAATATTTTGTGGAATTAAGACTTTTTCTGTCCTTATCCTTTTTGTGTGGGTACATGTTCAACAGTGGCATTGCTTGGTCAAAGGCTATAGGCATTTTAATTAGTTTCTTAGCATAATTCCAAATTGTTTTTCAGAATGGTAATACTGAGTCACACCTCCACCATCACAATATTAAAGTGCCTTACTTTTTGTAAAATATCCAACATTGATTATTCCCATTTTTCTCAACTTTGAACCTCTTCCTTTTAAGATCACAAATTACTTTGATATCAGTTTTCTTGCGTTTTTGGCTGAAGTTATCATTTGTTAATATGGTACTGTTTATTTATATTCATAATGCATTTCTTATTATTTTGGGGTGACATCCCTAATTTTGATTCCTGGCAGACTGTTGCCTGACTTGCAATAACACTAGAAGGACATTGATTTTAAAAAAAGATGGTTTTACTATTTAAGAAAGGTTCTTAATATTTTACTGAAATTAGCCTAGCTGCAAATTCCAACCATTACTACTATTTCTGCTCTGTGAGGCTATGCAGAATGAATATAGTTCATCTTCCACATGATAGAGTTTCAGGAAACTAAAGACAGCTATCACATACTCCTTATGTCTTCTTCAGATTAAATATTTGCATTTCCTTCAATTCATCCTTGTATCAAATAACTTCAAACCCTTCTCGATCCTGGTTTTCATTCTTTGGGCAGTCTCCATGCCACAAAAATTTTCTTTCTAAAATATCACCTCCAAAATTGTAAACAATATGTTTACATGGGTTCTAAGCAGTGTAGATTACAGAAGGACTACCATTTCCTTCCCTCAGAATAGTATTTTTCCTTTATCCCTCCCCAACCCACTCTTCTTTATTACTATCTATCCAGTCAACATTGTTTACAATCTCAGAGTCATCTGTGGCTCATCACTCTACCATACCCCATATAATCAATGAGTTTCTAAGTCTTATCAATTCTAGATCCATTATATCTCCTACATACATCTTATTCTTTCCACACACAAAGTCATAATCCAGACTCATAACCTATTGAAATAACGTCCTTTTAAGTCTCTTTCCATCGTCTCCCCTCTCTTCAATCTGCTCTCCACACAACTAACAGTGGATTATTCTTAAAGCATGAGTTTAATTTGGCAGTCCTGGATCAATAAACTCTAGTGGCTTTCTATTATGACTGCCTTGATAACATTTTACTCCCCTTATCATAGTCCATGAAACTAACCCTGTCCTGCCTTCTCCCATCCCAATTCCCTGTAATTGTGGACAAGTTTTCCACAATGTCCATGATGTGTTCTTTGCTCAAATCTCTTTATTCCTATACTACTTAGTTCAAACACAACTTTGTACAAACACCTTCCTCAATTCCCCCCTCACTAATAGCGACTCCTTTGAAATGGATTTTCATTTTTGTGTGAATATAATATGAATATATATTTATGTGTATTTACATTTATATGGAAGTATGCATTCAACTAAAACTCTTACTTGCCCTTCAGAAAAAAATGTTAACTTACAATATTCTCTCATTTAATACTCATGATCTACATTTTGTTGTACATAGATTTAAGATTTTATGTTTATTCCCAATTTCATTTTAGAATTATTGCTTCATAGCTAGAAAGGACATTGTAGACATTCTAGTCCCACATTTTTGTTTTATAATTGAGGAAACTGAGACATCGGGCAATATAAAAGGCTTATCCAAGGTCATAAAAATGACACAGCCGAGATCTGAAAAATCCTGATTTAGGTCTGGTATTTTTTTTTCATTCTAACACACAAACTATTTCTTCAATTTTTTTTACATCAACAAGTAGAATAAACCTTTCACTTATGCATTTACTTAAAATAAAACCAGCATAAGACCAAGCAAACAACCCTGAAGTATTTAACTGTAAACCTCTTACCACACTGAAACCAAATCATTCATGACTGCTCCTTAGTTCTAGTCATTCAATTAATTCTGAATCACTCTACATACACTGCTTCCTAGATTACATCTTTACGTCTTGTCTATAAAGATAGCAGAATAAATGCTGAATTAGAATCAGAATCATTAATGCTCACACTTGGAAAAATGCTTGTAGGACAATTAAACCAAACTGTACCTGAAATATAATCCCTTCTATAATGTCACCAAAAAGTCTTCATTAGCTTCTTTCTTTAAAAACACTGTAGTAGAGAAACCCATTATCATGCAATACTTAATTACACTCATGGTTAGTTATTATTAGGAAGTCTTTCCTTACAAATTTGCCTGCCACTGACAAATTCTGGCTGTCTACTCAAAGAACCAGGCAATGTTCTAAGTTGTTGAGGGTTGTTGACCAAATAAGACCAAATCTGGGGTAAACTATAATTGCATTTGTATATGCAGATACACACAAATGCATGAGTATGTATGTACACACATATGCATTTCATACACTATATACATAGATATAGGAATATATGTCCACATCTGTATATGTCATGTGGATGTTTTTATAGATACATTTGTACATGCAAAGATGAGCATATATTGTATACTTTATTTATTCATTTATTTATTTTTTTAATTTATTTATTTATCACAGGTTTGTTCCCATAGGACAATTTCATTGTGATTTTATTGATATAAGGGATTCCAAAGAAAGAAACTATCTCTCTGATATTTTTTTTCAAATGCAATTTAATTTTCCCCTTACAAGTATTCTCCAGGGTAATCAACCCACCCAATATAGTCACATCCAGATGTTCCTACTCTAGTTTCTTCAAACTTCAAACTATCCATTCCATCCTACCTCAGGGCACATAATAAGCCTTGGGCAAATACAGAATACAGGCATTAATCCTGTTTCCTTTGAAATGAGCTTGCATTCTATTCAAATAATGTGGGTGGCATTCTATTATTCTATGAAAAGATCCCACCCCCTTCACATGGTCTGATTGCTCTTAGCCCAGAAACTATGTGCCCCTATATGTTTGGGACCCACAATTTCTTGTAATATAATGCAGTCACCTTTTTTTTAACCTATATAAAATTTGTTAATTCTTTTAAAGTGTTGTGGTGCTAATGTATTCTGCATTTCCTTCTCTTTGTAGCAGTCTTGTCTTCTTCACTGAGTTTCCAGCTTCGCAGATTCCCATCAGTTGGGTAGATTTCCCCACAGTTCAGCTTCATAACACTCCCCTTCCTAAGCACTGCCAGACATGGCAGTAGCTACTATTTCACTCACTATAGACATCTTAAAGATCTGTCTATGTTTTCCACTAATCATAATGTTTGCATGCTTTCCTGATGGGAGTATAGTTTTTCTGCCCTTGATGATGATTGCAAGTTAGGTAACAATTAATAATGTATGTGCATCTGTTTTAGCGAGTCACAGAGTAAGAAGCAGTTCAGGAGGCTATGTGCTAAATGACTTCAGCTGTGGTTCAGAGGATCCTTTCCTGAGGCTCAGGGAAAACATGCAGAAAGAGAGCATTTATCAGATACCTAGGAATGTTAACTATGCTGGAAACAGAAGTTTATTGAGAAGGATCCACACTCATGCTTCAAATCTCTTTGTTTTAGGAATTTTTTCATGCTGTTTTAAGAACTCAAATTCCACTCCCTGTCACTCTTTGTCTCTTCTGTCTGGTGCTTTGAGGGTAACACATTGATCATAGAAAGATGAATTCCATTGCAGACTCAAATATCCACTCCTCAGATTAAAAAAAAAAGTTGCAGCCTGCTGGTAGTAAGTAGTTACACTGAAAAGTACTTCGTGCCCCCAGATCTCTACATTAGGTTCTATTTATGCAGAGAATAGGAGTTCCCTCCTGGTACAAAGCGATAGGCCCCTTTCAGATGTGTTTAGAGGGCAAAGTCGAGGAAAATCCCAACGTTGCTGTTGGGGCATACTCACAAATGCTTCCAGTCGGCCAAGAGGAAAGGTTGTAAATCATGCTCAGAAGGAGATTAATGATGCTTGTTGAATATTCTCTCAGGGTGCCAAAGAGGTGTTTGTTCCTGAGGCTAAAGAATTATTTTTGTGAAAGGTTTTTATCATTAAAGTTGATGATGATCATGACGATGATGTGTGTATGAGAAAGAGATGGGGGGATCTGAAGGGGGCAGAGACAGAGAGAGATAGACACAGAGACAAAGTCAGAAACAGAGGAACAGAGCAAAACAGAAAGAAAGAGAGTCACAGAGATAGAAATAGAGTGATAGAAACAGAAACACAGAAACAAAAAGAGAGATTCTGAGGAATAGATCAAGACAGGGATAAAGACAGAAAGACAGATATCCAGATATGAAGAGAAACAGAGATAGAGAACAGTAGAAATGTAGAAATAGTAAGAGGAATGAAGTAAAACAGAAACAGAGTGACAGCCAGGAAGACAGAGAGATAGAGACAGAGACACACAGAGAAAAACACACAAAGTGAAAGATTGATATAGAGAAATAAAGAGGGAGGGATGGCAAGGTGGCACAGTACACAGAGCACCGGCCCTGAAGTCAGAAGGACCTGAGTTCAAATCTGGCTTCAGACACTTAGCAGACATTAAAAAAAACCCTAGCTGTGTGACCTTGGGCAAGTCACTTAACCCCATTGCCCTGTCTTCTCCCCTCTAAAAAAAGCAAAAAAAAAGAGTTAGAGGGAGAAGTCAGGGAAACAAAGAGGGAGACAGACAGATAGAGACAGAGACAGAGAGAGACAGAGAAAGAGACAGAGAGTAAAAGAGAGACAGAGAAAATTAGAGAGAAAACAATGCTGCAACAGAAAAAAAAGCATTTGTATTCATTCATATAAAAATTTTGGTCATCCTTCCATCCTACAACAAGGATTTCTTAGAGTGGTTTGTCATTGTTGTTGCTTTGTCCCATGGTTCAAGATGCAGAGGCAGTTCAGAAGACATCTTTTTATTACATACATGAAGAAACTTAAGACCCAGAGAGAGATGAAGTGGTTTGTACAAATCAGGGTCAGTGAGCCTAAATCAAATTCTCTTCCATAACAGCCCAAGTTCTCAGAAGGCCACCTCAGGATGTCAAGAGAAAAAAAGGAAGATCTCCAGAGCCCATTACATAGAGCCTTTTTGGTGGGTTTACAGGAGAAGGGCAAGAGTTCCACAAGGTAGTCAGGGATGTATGAGTCACAATCTGCATTATTGGAAAGAATGCCCAATCAATGAGATCAAAGATCCATTAAAACTTTTAGACATTTTAAGTAATAAAAGATAAACATGAAAAATTAATAGGAACTTGATAAAACATATATGGCTCAATGTTGAGTGAAAGAAGTAAAATTAGGATAATACAATATACAAGAGCCACAGTGCAAAGTAGAGAGAGACTAAAAGCTATTAACACTCAGGTTAATGTAATAACTAATACTGGCACCAAAGAAGTGATGAAGAAACATACCTCCCTCCCCTCAATAGATGGGAGCTGGACCCCAGGAGCAAAAGAAAGCATACATACACCATAAGATAGTCAATATAGTGATGGTTCTGTGGAAGGGAGGAGACATGAAATAACCATATGAAAACTTTCCAAAACAATGAAAGAACAAATAAAAGAGAAAATAATTTGGTGATTTACAATGTTGTTTTCAGTGGGGGAAATGCTTAGGTCCTATTGCTATAAGTGAATGTTTTTATAAAACCTGTTTTGGTAGCAATAAGTAGATGTATCATTTAACAATAATTTTTTGCTCTTAACTCACTTTCAAAAATAATGGCGAAATGGCTAGTGGAATTACATATCATAATTAGGTAGCTTGTGGTTTCCCTTAACTCTAAAATATTTACACTAAGGTTTTCCAAAGGGTAAAAAATAAACTGACCAATTGATTGAGATTAAGACTACTCTCTCCGAAAGCAACCTATGTTTGGCAAATTTGTTTTCAATATTAGTGGCAGAATACAAAATTTCAATAATTTTGTCCACATGTGCAATGATGTCAGTGAATAGATTTAGAAGAATGAGTAATGTGTATAGCTCTGTTTTTAAGACCATTGGGTATATGTCTATAGGTATCTCAAGCTGCCCATTATTTTTATGTATCATTTTCCCTAAATAATGACAGCCAAGTTTTTGATGATTTTATTTATTGATATTTCACGGTGCCAACAAATACTCTATTTCAACATAATCTTAAAAAAAGAAACATTACTTCAAATCTTTTCTAACTTAATTTATTCATATGTAAGTTTGGTAGAGGTTTTCTAGGGAGAACTGATAATACTAATTTGAAATATGTTTTCTTTTAATAGCTTCAATCTTAAGTTTCAGCAGCCAGAATTGTACAGCTGACTACCATATTCAAATGCATATCTCTTGAAGAGAGAAGAAAAAAATGAATGAAGTGTGAATATATGCAGACCATGGAAATTGTTTTTTTAAAACTTAGTTCCATTTATGTTTAAAGTGAGCTGGGGGGAAAGTTATTTTTCTGTGATTAAATTAAAGAAGATATCACATTGGATATGTCAGCCCATTCATTTATATAGAAGAATATGGGGAAACCCATGAATATGTATACATGTTCATACACAATACATACAATACACATCTATAAGTGTATATGTACATATATGCTCATTAATGTATATGTATGCATGGATAGAAACAGGCAGAGATAGAGAGAAACTTGATGAATATTCATATTAAAATGCATATGCATAGTATTTTTAAAGGGATGCATGGAATTAACAAATAAAGTGAAAAGAGAAATCAGGTGCCTATAGATGTTGATAACATTAAATTTAAAAATATCTTGAAGTACTTAAAAGTCACTCTGGTCCCAAACGAAGCTATAAATCAATACTGGCAAGCCTGAAATAAGAAGGTGTACACACATACACATATAGGTATATGTGTGTATATATGCATACACATATACATGTATATGTATATATGCATGCAAATTCATACACACACACACACACACGGATGCTCTCCGTCAAGACCCCATTCAATTCTGGTTTGCCAAGAAATAGTAATAGTTAGCATAAGCAAATTCCCATGTGATGAGCAAATATAGCTACCATATATAGGTATACATACAGATACTAAGAATTATATATTTTAAGAAGTACCGATTATAGAAGCTCAATAAATTGATATAATTTGAAAGATGTCTTGGGCTAAAGTAAGTTTCTGGAGATTTCCTAGGGAGAATTTCTATGATAATTTGCATTGTTTAAAAAACAGAATTAGGATCTGCCCCAAAGAAGTTAGTGAATTCAGAAATATTCTTTAATATAAATTTTGTTATGATATTATACATTCTCAGAAACTCATATACACATAAACTCACCTTCATATTTCTAGGTTATTCATACAAATCATTTTCATTATGTTGATTGACTTCACTTCCCCACCCCCACCACCCCGATGAAAACTGGAGCTATCAAGTTTAATCTAGTCTTTACTATATAGCCCAATAGGGCAGTGTATTATTGGTCAGAACAGAGGTAATTATAGTGTCATATGCTATCCACAACTGTCATCAATATCTCACCAAAATTCAATATTAATATGAAGATAATTTTTCCAATTCATTGCTTTCACAATTCAAGTGCAAATACCCCTACATCTTCCAGTTCTCGTAAACGTAACTTTCATAAAAAAATTTTTAAAGAATGGGGGTCGGGAAAGTTGATACTCAGTCCACATCCCAACCAGTATTCTCTTTGAGTAAGCTCAAATAAATTACCCAGGCTCTATGAGCATCTTCCTTTTCTGGGATTTTTTTTCATAGACAACTAATAATCTGAGAATACAGGTGGTGAAATAAATAAGAATACTGCTAGAATATATATATATATATATATATATATATATATACAATATATGTATATCATATATATGTGTGAGTGTGTGTGTGAGTGTAATCTTTAAGACTTCAAAAGCACTTTACAAATTTATCTCACTTTTTCAGGCTCATAATAACTTATTGTAGTTTGGTGCTACTTTCTCTCCATTTCACAGACGATGAAACAAATGAAGTCAGAGGTTAAGTGACTTAGGTCATCCATCTGGTAAGAATCTGAGGTCACATTTGAACTCTGATATTTCTGATTTCAGGTTCATTGCTCTATATTGTGCTACATAAAGCTGCCTCATTTGCAAATGACAATAATTTTGGAAATTAAAAATAAAATTATGTTGGTTGTTTCCCAAAGTATATATATTCTCAAAAAATTGGTTGTTAAGAATGCAGGAGGCAATATGACATATTGAATTAATTATTGCTCTTGGGAGTCAGGAAGACTTGGGCTTGAGTCCTAGCTTTATAAAATGCTAATTATATGTCCTTGTGTAAATCACTTTCCCTCTCATCAGATACCCTTAGTAATGATCTAAGATTTTATGTTATAGACAATTACAAACACACACACACACACATACACACACCTCAAACAAAAAACAACAATTCTGCACCAAAACAATAAAAAAAAATTAATAGATTTTATGTAACATTGTGTTCATTTGCATAAAAGTTTGTATATACATGGGAATTTTCCTGTTAGTTGCAATTCAGACCAGTTATTTTATTGATATATGCAACAACTAAATGAGGATTTTACTAGTGAAGATTGGCACACAAATTTGTTGACAAATAAGAACAGGAGAGAGTCAAAGAAACAAATCAATGAACAAAAAAAAGCCTAAAAATATAAATGCATGCTAAATTTTTTTCTTTCTGTCATTCTATCATTATGATGTAATGTGGCATCACTCCTGAATGATATCAATTCCATCACTTTTTAAATTTTGAACTCTGAAGAGGACTAAGAAAAACCAAAAGTATTATGTGCTAAATTTATATTGTAACCAGAATAATATTAAGACCCTGAGTATGAAAAAGAACTGCAAGGCCTTTAAGGATTAAATGATTAGGATATGTGTTTCATGAATTTATAGCTTCTCTAGTACTGCACTGTTTCTGAGATTCATGCTGTAATATTATTAATTCGATAGCTATTCACAAGAAAGTGTAAAACCTCTGGATTGAATAGTAACCTTTATCTTCACCAGTCATTTCTTTCTAGATATGTTATGTCCTCAACACAATTGTGATTGGTGTATGATCTGAATGACATTTTGAATATCAATTAATCAGTGCATCAAGCAAAAAGTATTTATTAATCACCTACTTTATACCAGGCACTGTGGCTAGTGCTAGGGATAGAAGCAAATGAATGAAAGAATCCTCACGACTAATATGTTTATGAAATCATCTGATCATAGATTGAGATGTTGAAGAGGCCATAGGAGCTATTGAGTCCAACCTCCTCATGTAACAGATGAGAAAACTAGTGAATAGAGAAGTGATATTACTTGTTTAGCATCATACACCTAGGAAGTATCAAATGCAGCATTCCAAATAATGTAATATTGATTCCAAAATCCAACCCTCACCAGTGTCAGCTAAAAATCAGTGAATAGTACAAATGCAGAAAAATGTGGACCACAAATAAGTTAAATGTCTGAGGCTCCACATTCCCTGAGAGTGACCATACTTGGGTTTTATTGTCTTTACTGTTTCTTTACTCTTTTTAAAAATTTATTATACTGCTTTAGGAGGTATCATACAGAAAAGGTTGATAATATTGTTAACAAGAGTATCAATAACACCAGCAACAACAAAATAGACATCTCTAACACCAAGAATAGTAATGCTAATGATGATTATGATGATGATACCATAATTCAGAAATCCCAAAGTAGATCATTGATGCATGGCATTGAAATGAGTGACTTTCACTAATTGCTAATATCCTGAATATTCAGAGAGTATTTGAGAATCCTTTTGCCTCGTTGTCCCATTACTGATCTCTTCAGTAAAGCCAGGCTGTTGCCTTCTCAGTGCACATCAAGAGTAAATCAATAGACATGTTTTACTTCTAATTCACAAAGGTAAATATAATAAATATATGTTATGTTGGGTGAGTACCCTGAAAGCATGGTAAGTGCCGAGTAATTAGAATCTAGGACAAACTTCATAGATTAAGTAAGTAACTTTGTTTGTGTAATGCATTTTAAATGAAATTTTGAAACATTAAGAAACTTGGTATAGCTCTGCTTATTAACATTACAATTTACATAATTCATGCAAACATTGGAAGACAAGGAGTAGACCCATTTCAGTTTTAATAATTGACCTGAATGGAAATGAGTCAATTGCCAAATGCATTCATAATTTTCCGTTTTGGATTTTAGGGAGGGGAAAGGACCTGTCAATTTTTGAACTTCTCCTGAGTTATGACCAGCTTGATCCAGTTATCATATGTGTCTTTGTGATTTCTTATTGAAAGATTGAAAAAATGATCATATCATTTTTCAGGAGCTCAGAGATTTCACCTCCAAGAAAAATAAGACATTATAAATTATGGCTTCTTTTTTTTAACCAACTGCCAAATTCATTTATCATGTTATTGAGGGGAACAGTCAACCTAAGAAAACTGTAGCAATTATAAAAATTTGAATATTCACAGTTTTTGTGTGACATTGGATTTCATTTGCTAGCAAAACCATTGTATCTCTCTCTGTGTCTCTTTGTCTGGTCTCTGTCTCTCTCTAATTTTCCTTTTAATATGGTCATGCTGTCATACCAGCTTTTTTTTTATTCTCTAAAGCTTGTTTTCAATATGATAGTTTCTCAAAAAGCCCTTTTGTTTTCTCTTTCAAATGAGGCTGTCGCTGGTACTGGCCATTTCTTCTTTTTTTGTGGAAGGTAATAATTTCCTAACAAGAAACTTTCTGTGTGTCAGTTCATCTCCTCCATCTGGTTGCACATACTGTGAAATGATAATCATCTATAATTTGTGTGTGCCTTGCCAAACGTTGCTAAAACAATTTGGAAAGTGCCAGACACCAGTCTTCGCCAACTTGCACACATTGCAGATACTTGGGCTCTCTATGCTTCTTTCCACCAGTGTTGGATATAAAAATGATACTTGACAGGGTTCTTGGAAATTCCAGAGAAAGTTTGACTTTGAGGTTCATTTAAGCCATTAACACACAGGGTTAAACTATTTGCTTTACCACATAAGTGCAGTCCAATTCATGTGGCATTGAGTTGTATGACCTAACAGGCGTATAAAATTTAGAGGGTTAAAATTAGAATGAATAGGATGATGAAAGAGTTGTAAAACTTGCATTATACTTAGACAAGAAAGAAGAAGCCACATGGAACAGTTGGGAACATTATGCATTAGGAGTCTAGGGTCCTAGATTAAAACTTCTGCTTCTCTCGCTAATTAGTAGAAGCAGAGTGGAAGATAAGCATGCAATTCAAGAGCTTCTGGGCTTCTCTTTGACCTACGGCATAAATTATAAACTCTTCTGTTTGGCATTTAAAGACTTTCACAATCTAGCTATGGCCTAAATTTCTGGGCTTTTTTCCCATTATCCTCTACATGAACTTTATTATTCCAGCCAAACTGACCAGCTTGCTGTTTCCCACACATAGCATGCCATCTCCCATCCATATATCTTTTAATGCTGTTTCATTTATTCCTGAAAAACTCTGCATTCTTGCATTCACCTTGTAGAATCCTTAGCTTCATTTAAGGCTTATCTCATGTTACCTCGTACATGAGGTCTTTTTTGCTCCTCCACTTTATTAGGGTTAATACCAAATTTATCTCATGTTTACTCTGTAGGTAATTCATAGTAACTTAACTGTGATTATTTTCTTCAATTAGAATATACGATACTTGGGGGGAAAGTGTGTGTGTGTGTGTGTGTGTGTGTGTGTGTGTGTTTTGCTTGGTTTTGATATTGTATCTGAAGTACCTATTGACACTTCCTATAACATTATAGGTATTTAATAAAGTCTTGTGCCACTGACTTAAATTCTCTGTTTTTATTTGTAAATGATGAGGTTGTAATAGATGATCAATAAAATCCCTACCAGAATTAATCCTTTAATTAAACAATAACTCCATACCTCTTGCATATAAGATAGTCAAGAGATCTTTATTCAATCTGATCAATGATATGAACAAAGCCATTGGACTAATTTCAGTCATTGCCTATGATACACAAATATAAATCCGTATGATGTATGTTGATTACAATATTAAAAAACTTTCTCTAAAGTCCTCTTCCAGTGCCTAATGGTCACATAAAGTGAAGTGCAAAAAGGATAATTTTGGTTATTTTGAATTAAAACTTTCTTTGTATAAATAAAGCCTATGTAACTAAGAATAGAAGGAATGCAGAAAATTGGTGGGGAGAGGAGAACTTTCATAGTCTTGCAGATAAGGTGGGATTGGGTTATTGATGTGGTATAGAAAATAATGAGCTAGTTGATTTATAAAAAACATGGAAAGACTTGGACTAACAAAAAGAGGTGCTATCTACCTTCAGGGAAATAGATAGGAAGAAAAAAAGCATAGTATAGTCTTCCATATGTGTGTATGAATGTATATGTGTTTTTATGTGTATGTGTATAGATATCTATGTATATAACTATTTTGAAGCCTTTTCAGGGTAGTGGGAGAAAGGAGGGGAAAATAAAGTAAAACGTGCACAGAAGAGAATAAAAGAAAAACAAAAAAAGGAAAGAAAGCAAAGGAAAGCTGGACAGCTTTGAAAACAATGTGCAGTGTTTATTATATAGATTTTCTTGAGATGGAAATTCATTGTTTTATATTGAATTCTATCTTATGATCTGCTATGTACAAGGCAATGTTTTATTTTTCAAAGTTTAAAATTTTAAAAATGTTTTCCAAGAAGTTTCAGGACACTTGTCCGTCAACTACCAACCACCTACTTTATGTATAGATGCATGTAGATATTCTTATATTTCAAAGAAACTATAATCCATTTTCTTCAGTTTCACCACATGTGGAATAGAGAAAATTCATTTGGTATCTATAGGACAATTTTGAAAAACAAATGATACGTAAGGCACATAAAATACTTTGTAAATCTTAAAGTATCTAAATGTCAGTTATTAGTATTAGTTATTATCATCTCATCAGTATAAAAACCACCTTAAACAATGAAGGATGTAATTTGTGAATTATTAATTCATTCAACAAATATCCATTAAGTTTTGAACTAAGATATTTTGAATATAAAGAATTTAGAGAAACTTTGGAAGAGCTCTCTCATCAGATGCAGAGGGAAAGAAACAGAAACAAGTAAATAACATATAAAAAGTGTCCAAAAAAGTGTGAGATGAGAATATAGAGATAAGAAGAGTCTATTCTCTTAAGGAAATTAATTCTTTTCCAATATAATCCAGTTCCATCCCTGACTTTTCTTAACTCAGTTCCTGTGCTGTATCATTGCTTATCAGAAATGACTGACCAAAATAAATGCACTGAAGATTAATTCAGTGTACTGTTCATCTAATTTCACTTCATGGCCTGGGGAATGGGTATTCGTTTATTTTTCAGGGATTTTAGGTTAATCTTTTTGGAATAATTTTATATCTCTTAGAGAAGACCCGCTAGTATTCTTGTCATATCTTAAGTTAATATCTTTCTAGTTAATATCACCTCCTACAGGGCCCTTTTCAAGAGGTATTTTAAAAATTCCTATTATGTAAAAAAGGAAAGCTATGTGGCAAGATAGAGTGCAAGGCCTAGAGTCAGAAAGTGTCATCTTCCTGAGCTCAAATCTGACCTCACATAATTATTAGTTATGTGAGTCACTTAACCCTATTTCCCTCAGTTTCCTTATCTGCAAAATGAGCTGGGAGAAAGAAATGGAAAACTACGTCAGTATCTTCACCACGAAAAGCCAAATAGGATCACAAAGAGTTGGACATGATTAAAAATGCCTGAAAAATTATGTGAAAGGCCCTGTGCTAGGTACACACTGGGTACAAAAGCAACTTGATTTCCCTGTTCTCAGTGAGCTTCTAATTTGCTAAACACAATGTGCATGCTACTTAAATGAATATAAAGTATGCAGAAGGCTAAACAAATATATATATATTGTTATGAGCTGGGGCTACTAAAATGTAAAATATTCAACAAAAAGTCACATCTTTGCTGGTATTATACTTGCCTCATTATCTCATTCCATGATGATTCAAGGAAAACTATTGAGCTGATTCATACAATTTCAGCAGTTGATATTTACTGCTTGTAAAGGCAAGCACAAGCAGCTTTCCAGAGGACTGCTGTTGTGAACAGCTTTTCAAGGTTTTGATTATGTAGTATACTATTTATTCAGTAACAAATCAGAGCCAAACATTCACAGAAAATCAAGGTACAGCATTCACAATGTTACAACTTATCACAGAAAATTAAAATGCAGCATTCACCATGTCACAACTCAACAACTTGTCACTAAAATGGCCACATAGTTTTCCCCAAAGCGGTCATATAGTTTTAAACAAAGTATATTTATCTAGTCAATCACAAAATCCTTGATTCAATCAGAAAGTACAAAAGTCAAAGTTTTCCACCCCTAGGTCACTGTAAATCATAATTTTCTCAGTCAGTCCACAGTATCCAAGTAAATTCTTCTTTATCTTGACTCGAGATTGGCTCTCAGCTTCCATGGTTCTTCTTCCATGGTGCCAGCTCCAACTGTCACCTGGGTTCAAAGGCAGGCAGCTCCCAGTTCCTTATCCAGCTCCTTGACCAGTTGTTCATACAGTTCCCTTTCCAAACTGAAACTCGTAGTGTCCAGTCCACCTCAAGTCCTTCACAGTTCCTGTTTCAGGTAAGATAAAGCTTTGACAGAGCCACAAATAGGTTCCTACAAAGTACCAGCATCACAATCATGCTTCCTCAGTCTTCTGCAGCTCTGGCTGGCCCTAGTAAATCCTCAGCAGGCTCAGTAGCTCTGGATGGACTTCAGAAGTCTTCAGCAGCTTCATTATCAAAATCAAAATCACTTTCTCCATGGAAGTTCCAGTCAAGCAGCAGCAGCCCAACCTTCAGGTGCTCACCGCAAGAAGTTCTGACTTTCCCAGTTGGGGTTTTTCCTTATATACAGTATTACTCCTCCCTGTTCAGCCCCATCCTGTTATGTCAGCAACAAAAGTTTGTATTGCTAAGCTAAGAAGAACTTAGCACCAAGTTTCAAATTAATCTTCTGTAAAGACATAGGAGGTACGAACTGATAAGTACTTCAGTGAGATGAAAATCTTCTGAAATTACCCGTTTCATTTTGGGATATTGTTAATTATTAGAAATATCACCTTTATGGTAAACCATCTTCACTTTTGCATATTCTTTTTTACTTTTATAATTATATTCTTATTGTTATTAATTTTTAACATTCTTTTCCTTTTAAATATTTACTTTCAAATCCTCTCTCCTAAGCCCCACCATATCCACTGAGAAAGCAATCAAATTGTATCAATTATACATGCAAAATCATGCAAAACATGTTTCCATATTAGCTATATTGAAAAAAAATTAATAAAATGAGAAACATACTTCAATTTGCATTCAGATTTCATCAGTTTTCTCTCTCTGGAGATAATGACATTTTTTTCATCATAAGTAATTCTAGTTTTTAACAATGTGCGAGGCACAAAGTAAGCACTTAAAAATACTTTTTGATTTGACTTGATACTGCTAATAAATCACAAGGTCATTAACAGTGATTTTGTGTAAGAAAATGTCAATGCAATAGAAGATTGAAAAAGGACTGTCCCATGAGAAAAGATATTCCTCTAGCTTTGTCCCAGAGTGGAAGCAAACAGATTGGAGAGTTTCTCTAATTATGTTCGGGCAACTAAGTGGTACAGTAGATAGAGCACTGTGCTTGGAATTCTGGTCTAATGTTCTTACTAGCTATGTGACCCTGGGCAAGTCACTCAACTCTGTTTCCCTCAGTTCCTCATCTATAAAATGAACTAGAGAAAGAAATGGTAATCCATTCCTGTATTATCTTCCAAGACAATCCTAAATGTGGTCACAAAGAGTCAGACCTGACTAAACAACAACAGCACAGCAATAATAATCCATTATAATCATATACCACAATTTGCTCAGCTATTCCCAAATTGAGGAATATTCTTTCAATATCCAGTTTTTTTCACCACAAAAAGAGCAACTATAAGTATTTTTGTACATATAGGTCTTTTCCTTTCCCTTTGATCTCTTTAGGGTAAGATGTAATAGTGGTATGACTGGACTGAGTGTTATGTACAGTTTTATAACCCTTTAGGCATAATTCCAAATTGTTCACCAGAATGTTTCAGCCAGATCACAACTTCACCAACAGCTGACTAATGTACATCTTTTCCCTCAACCCTCCAGCATTTGTCATTTCTGATAGGTGTGAAGTGGTATGTTAGAGTTGTTTTAATTTCCCTTTCACTAATCAAGAGTGATTTAGAATAATTTTAATATGACTATAGTTTGGTATGATTTCTTCTTTTGAAAACTCCCTATTTGTGTCTTTTTGACCATTTTTCAATTGAATAATGAATCTTTTGGGATAAATTTGACTTAGTTCCATATATATTTGAGAAATGAGACTTTTATCAGAGAAACTTCTTTTATTTTTATCTTGCTTTTTTATCTATGGCTTATTTTAGTTAAATGTAGTTTTCCTGATTATCTCTTTAAATTAGGTCACTTTTTGTTTTTTTTTTGTCTGAGACTATGATTTTTACCCTGCCTTTTTTAATTCAGCTTAAGCAAAATGGATTTTTCTCCAGCCCTTTCTTATACTTCTGTGTGTATGCGTGTGTGTGTGTGTGTGTGTGTGTGTATGTGTGTGTATTTCAGTTTCAGGTGAGTCTCTTGTAAACAACATATTGTTGGATTTTGGTTTCTAATCCATTCTTCTATCCACTTTCACATAGGTGTTTATGCCATTCACATTATTAGTTTTGATTACTGTGTATTTCCTTCCATGCTATTTTCTTCTCTCATTCTCATTCTCTCTCTCTGTCTCTGTCTGTCTGTCTGTCTGTCTGTCTCTCTCTCCCTCTCTCTCCCTCCCTCCTCAAAAGTCTTTGGCTTCTGACCACCGTCTTCCTTAATCTGCTCTCTTATCACTGTTCAGTCATGTGTCATGTCTGATTCTTTGTGACAATGTGGACCATCCTGTCTTTGGGTGTGTATGGCAAAGATACTAGAGTTCTTTGCTGTTTCCTTTTCCAGTGCATTAAGGCAAACAGAGGTGAAATGACTTGCCCAGGATCACATAACTTGTAAGTGTCTGGTACCAGGTTTGAACTTAAGTCTTCCTGACTCAGCACTCTATCCAGTGAGCCACCTAGCTGACTCATCCCTTTTTATCACTCCCACCACTCCCTATATTTCTTATTCTGTTCCCCTCCTATTTCTTTATTGAGTAACAATGATTTATATAGTTAATTTCATTTGTTCTTCCTTCATTAAACTAATTCCAATATGAGAGTGATTCAAACATTACCTGCTAACACCACCCTCCATTTCCCACTCCATCATAAAAATCTCTTCCTTGTGAGCCTCTTTTATGTGAGAAATTTTCATCCAGTCTGCTTCTTCCTTACCTCTTTTCCCAGTGCATCCTTTTTTCACCTCTTCATTTTTTGAGATTATCACATCATAATCAATTCATATTCATGACCTTTATGTGGACTCCTCATAACTCCCTTAATAATGATAAAATCCTCATCTTTCCATACAATGATGACAAAATTTTAACATTTTTGAATCCCTTATGATTACTCTTTGATATTTACATTCTTACAATTCTTTGTATTCTTCTGTTTCAATGCTAAACTTTCTATTCAGCTCTGGCCTTTTCTTCAGAAATGCCTAAATGTCCTCTATTTCATTAAATATCTTTGTTTCTGAAGGATTATGCACAATTTTCCTTGGTACTTACTTCTCTATTAGAAAAAAAAATCTCTTTGCGATAATGAACTAGTACTGGCATTGCTGCTTCAAATGTTATACAGTGTTTTTACTGTTGTTGTAATCTTAGGTACTTTGCTTTCTAGAATATCACTTCTTTAATGTGGAAACTGCTATATCTCATGCTATCCTGACTGTGGATCCATTATATTTGAATTGTTTATTTCTGCTTGCTTGCAATATTTTCTTCTTGCTGTGGGAGCTCTGGAATTTGGTTGTGATATTCCTGGGAGTTTTCGTTTTAGGATCTCTTTAAGGAGGCAATTGATGAATTCTTTATATTTCAAGTTTACTCTTTAGATCTAAGACATTAAGGCAGTTTTCCTTAATAATTTATTCAAATATGAACTCTGAGGTATTTTTATCATGGCTTTTGGATAGTCTAATAATTTTTAAATTATCTCATCAATTTATTTTCAAGAAGAGTACTTATGACATTTTTCTTTTTTTTTCTTTTTAAAATCACTTTAACTTTGTTTTATTGTTTCTTGTTGTCTCATGGACTCATGGTAATTGTAATCAATTAGTTTGATCAGATACTTAGGGCTAAGCAGATCATATACTTAGGATTAAGTAGATCCTAGTAACTTAGGGTTAAGTTGGTGAAAAGGTGTGAATTCCCCTGTTGACGTGGAAGAATGCTATTGGCTGAGACACTCCCCTGTTGACTTGGGAGAAGGCCAGTGTTTATAAGCAGGAGAATTTTGGAGAGACAGACAGATTTTGGATTTGGTTCCTGAGTGAAGCTGACTGAAGATATGAACAAGATGGGACTTTGTTTGTTGGTGGCCTGGCTGATCCTTGAGTTCCAAGCAAGAGAAGTCCTGACGGGTTTGAGGTGTGCTGAATCCGGTGGACTTCAGTGTGTGCCAGGGATTGCCTTGAGGAATGGACAAGGACCTTGGAGCTGTTCATCCCTGAGGACTGGATGAGAATCTGTAAGCTTTCAGCTCCTGAATCTAGGTGATTGTCTGGCAGATTCAGGAGGGAGCTGGGACCAGGGAAGAGGATCCAGGAAATCAGAGAGACCACCCAGAGTCAAAATGAAGAAAAGGCTTCCCCTTGGACAAAACTGATGTTTGCAGAGAACAAGGACCTGGGAGCTGTTCATCCCTGAGGACTGGACAAGAACCTGTCAGCTTTCAGCTCCTGAATCTAGGTGATTGTTTGACAGACTCAGGAGGGAGCTGGGACTGGGGAAGAGGATCCAGGAAATCAGAGAGACTACCCAGAGTCAAAGTGAAGAAAAGGCCTCCCCTTGGACTAA
>CM053593.1:39993555-40019117 GCA_028646575.1 Pseudocheirus occidentalis | reverse complement strand
GGTCATTCCTTTTGTTAATTGATTGATTGAATCTTAAAATGTGAAGCTGGTTTCTCCCTTAGGGAAACCAGCTGATTCTTCTCTTGTTCCTTGTTCCTTTCTGTAATAAGATATAATATTGAAACTTTCCATGTTCTGAAGATTGTATATAATACTGTGAACTCCTGAAACTGTGAACATTGTACTGAATCTGATTTTGTAATGGAATAAACTGAGTGTTCACTCATACTGTGTAATCCGAATCTTAAAGGCTGTTCACAGTAGCATTTTCTCAGGAATCTACTGCTGATTGGCTTTACAACTCATTAGCTTCCACTTTCCCAATTCTACTTTTAAAGGAGTTCTTTTCTTCAGTGAGTTTTGATCCCTCATTACCATTAGGCCAATTTGGTCTTTTAATGTGTTTATGTTCCCTTAAATATGTTTGTGTCTCTTTTACCAAGCTCTTTATTTTCTTTTTAAAATAATATTTTATTTCCCCTGATTACATGTAAAAACTGTTTCAAATATTTAAGCTTTGAGTCTCTAATTCTGTCAATCCCTCCTTCACCTCCCCCCTCCTAGAGTTGGTAAGCAATCTGATTTCACATGTGTAATCATGTAAAACAATTCCATATTAATTATGTAGTGCAAGAAGTCATGAACAGAAAGAAAGGAAGGAAAGAAGGCAGGAAGAAAGGTAGGAAGGAAGGAAGGGAGGAAGGAAGGAATGAAGGAAGGAAGGAAGGAAGGAAGGAAGGAAGGAAGGAAGGAAGGAAGGAAGGAAGGAAGGAAGGAAGGAAGGGAGGGAGGGAGGGAAAGAAACTGGTAATAGTATGCTTTAGTCTATATTCAGATAACTTCAGTAGTTGTTTTTCTAGAGGCAGATAGCATCTTTCATTATGAGTTCTTTGGGATTGTCTTGGACCATTGTATTGCTGAGAATAGCTAAGTAAAACACAATTCTTTGTAGGAAAATATTACTATTACTGTGTACAATGTTTTCCTGGTCCTGCCTCCTTCACATTGTATCAGTTGAGGTTAAGTCTTTCAAGGTTTCTCTTAAATCATCCTGCTTGTCATTTTAAAACAGCAAATAGCATTCCATTACTACAATCATATACCATAATTTGTTCTATAAACATTTTAGTACAAATAAATTATTTCCCATTAAAAATCTCTTTGGGATATGGATCTTGTAGTGGTATTGCTGGGTAAATGGTATGCATTGTTTTATACCCCTTTGGGCATAGTTCCAAATTGCTTTCCAGAAGGGTTGGATCAGTTCACAATTCCACCAATCAACCATTAGTGTACCAATTTTTACACATTCCTTCAATATTTATAATTTTCCTATTGTGTCATACTTGCAAATCTAAAGTGGTACCCCAAAGTTGTTTGTATTTACATTTCTCTAATCAATAGTGATTTAGAGCATTTTTGTGACTATACATAGCTTTGATTTCTTTCTCTGAAAACTAACTGTCCATATCCTTTGATAATTTTTCAATTAGGGAATGGCTTAAATTCTTATATATTCAACTCAGTTCTCTATATATTTGAGAAAATAGGTTTTCATCAGAGATACCTGATACAAAATGTTTTTTAAGTATTTTTTTTCATTTTGGTTGAATTTGTTTGATTTTTTGTTTGTGCAAAATCACTTCAATTTTTCATAATCAAAATTATTAATTTTAAATTTTATAATGCTCTCTATATCTTTGTTTGTTCTAAATTCTTCCCTTCTTCATAAATCAGAAAGAAAAACTATTTCTTGCTGTCCTAAATTGCTTATAGTATCATTGTTTATGTCTAAATCATGCAGCCATTTTGGTCTTATCTCAGTATACAGTATGAGATGTTGGTCTAAATCTAGTTTCTGTCACACTGTTTTTCAGTTTTCCCAGCAGTCGTTGTCAAATAATGAGTTTTTGGCCCAAAAGCTTGGATCTTTAGATTTATCAAACACTAGATTACTATTGTCATTTACTATAAAATATTGTACACCTAATCTATTCCACAGACTTGTCATTCTATTTCTTATGAGGTACCAGATTATTTGGATATTAACACCTTCATAATATAGTTTGAGATCTGGTATGACAAGGTCACATTCCCTCATAATTTTCCCCATTGGTTACCTTTATATTTCTGACCTATTATCTTTCCAGATGAATTCTACAATTTTTGAGCTTTATAAAATAATTTTGATGGTTTAATGGTATGTCACTGAATAAGTAGATTTAGGTACAATTTTCATTTTTGTCATAATTGTTATAATTTTGTTACAATTGTTCAGTCTATGTGTGAGCAACTAATGCTTTCCATTTGTTTAGATCTGTTCAAAAATGTTCTGCAACTGTGTTTATATATTTGTCTGGGAAGATAGGCTTCCAAGAATTTTACATTGTCTACTATTTTAAATGGAATTTCTATTCCTTGCTGCTGGACTTTGTTGGTAACATATAGAAATGTTGATGATTTATGTGGGTTTATTTTATATCCTGAAACTTTGCTAAAGTTATTATTTCAACTATTTTTTTTTTAGTTGATGCTTTAGGAATCTCTGAGCATAGCATTATATCATCTACAAAGAGTGATAGCTTGGTTTCCACACTGCCTATTGTAATTCATCTAATAATGATCTAATTCTTTGATTTCATTTTCTTCTCTTACTTTTATAGGTAGTACTTTTGGCATGTTAATTCCATTTTCATAATTTTCTTTCATTGCTCTCATTTCTTTTCCCAATATTTTCTTCCACTCATCTCTTTTTAAAATTCTTCTAGATTTCCTGTTTGGTTGGAGTTTATTACGCTTTTTTTTTTTTTTTGCTTTTTAGAGGGAGGAAGACAGGGCAATTGGGGCTAAGTGACTTGTCGAAGGTCACACAGCTAATAAGTGTTAAGTGTCTGAGGCTGAATTTGAAATTTAGGTTGTCTTGACTCCAAGGATAGTCCTCTATTCACTGCACCTCCTAGCCACCCCAATATTAAGCATTTTTAAGACTGCTTATAGCCATTTTCACATTGTTGTATTCTTCTGAGTTTTAATCTTGTTCTCCCCTTCAACTACAGTAGCTTTTTATGGTCAAGTTCTTTTTTTGTTTGTTTTTTGTGGCTTATTTTTCTAGAATATTTATTGACTTTGAACTGTATGTTAAATTGGGACTCTGCTTTCCTGGAGGTGACACGAGTCAGTGTCCCAAGTTTCAGGTTTGTCTGCATGGCTGTTTTCACAGCTACCTCTGGGGAGTTCTACAAGTTTTCCTTCCTTCCAAGTCGGTATGATCCAAAGAGAGGCATGGTCATCGCTTTCCTGGTCTGTACACTGGTACTCTGGTACTCTGGTCTGTATCCAGGAAGGGTCCACATTTTCCTTCAACTTCAAGCACTAGCTCTCCTCTTGGTGCTAGAACTAGGTGACAAGGTCTTCTACTTTCCTGCACTCCTCTTGGCCTTGAAACTATAAGCAGGGCCCATGTTCCCTTGTTATTTATCACAAGCTCTACTCTCTGCCCTAGAACTATGATCCAATACTACATTTGGGCAAGAGTATCGGTATCAACTGCACACAGTTGTAGCGGGTCACTAGTATTTCTCTATTTGTGAGCCTGTTTTGCAACCCCCATACTGTCGCTGCCTGAGAGCTCCCAAAGTTGCTACAGCTCCTGCATCTTTTGCAACCACCTCCAAAGCCCACCCACAAGTTTTGCCTCTGAATGCCCTGTGATCCAGACCAGTGCCCAGTCTGGTGTCACAGACATCTTCTGCTGACCACTTAAGTTGTCTTAAGCTGGAAAAATCTCAATCTGTCCTTTCTGTTGGCTCTGTTGCTCCAAAATTTGATTTGAGGGGATATTTTAAAGCTATTTTAAGGACAATGTTGGAAGAATTCATCTGGGTTGCTGCCTGTAGTCTGAAATCTTTGATTTGGCCACTTCTGTACCTTCTACCATTATTCAAAGTGGCCTATGCTCTTTGTGAAGCCAAACAGAACAACTATAATTAATCTTTCACATGGCAGCCTTCAAACACTTGAACATAACAATTGTGTCTTCCCCACCAGTCTTCTCAAAACTAAACAGCTTCTCTCATCTCCTTCATTAGATGTTCACATGCTATGATGCCAAGGCCCTTTACCATCATCAATGATCTCTTTTATACACTCACTAGCTAACTTATGTATTTCCTAATATGTGACTCCCAGAACTGAACACAATAATAAAAAATACATACATATGTACACAATATATACATATATGTGTACACACACATACATGCAAATTGTAGTCTTAGAATTCCAGCTAAGAATGAAGCCAGAAAGGAAAGAACATTGTCCAGTTTCCACTTAGTCACATAGATCAAACAATGGGAAAACATGTTCAATAAGTATTCATATGTTAGCTATGTGACCCTGGCAAGATACTTAGCCTTCGGTTCCTCAAGCAACTGGGGCAATAAGTTACTGGAAAGTTGTCTAAGTGCATGTGTGGAAGGTTTTTTCTCAAAAGTTTTCACGTGTCACAACTTCTGATGACCCTTCCCTGCCCCCTTTTCCCTACATACTGAGAAATCCTGACTTTCACAATATGGTGGGCACTTATTGTTTATTCATATGTTGATATCATAGAACTATAGAATAAATAGGAGTCTACATTGTGGGTGTTCCTGGTGCAAGTCTATGATTGCTTCAGTGCAGAGAACTCACTCTGCCTTGTCACTCCAATTTTATCTCTGAAAGTTGTCTGGGTCATTAAGGTGTTAAGTGACTAGCTCAGAGTCATAGCTAGTATGTGTGAAAGTGTCTTGGACTCAGGTCTTCCTGATGCTAAAAATTCCTAACTTTATTCACTATGTACTGTTGCCTTCTTATCATTAGGATTAAAAAACAAAAATTGTTATTTAGGCAAGGTAATAATAATTTACTAAGCCTTTACTAAGTGCCTGGAATCATAACAGAAGCAGAAAGAAAAAAAAAGATAATCTCTTATCTCAAAGAACTTTTATTTTAATGGGGGAAGATAATCCACAGAAGAAAAATGAAAAGTGTGTGGCAGTCAGGAAGGGCAAGATGTTCATGTGGGAACATGGTATTGAAGTCCAGAAAGTCAGAGGGGAAAGGCAAGAGTCAGAGTTAAGAATGTAGGTTGACCAGCCTGGATTTCTTCCCAAAATGGAGGCCCAGGAAAAAAATCACCAAGTGAAGAAGGAGACTGGCATGATGGAGAGATGTTGCATGGTGAGAAGGGGGTAGGAGAAGATTAGATGTTCCATGGTGAGGAGGCAGGAGGTATTGAAAGAAATTTCAGTCAGATTTGGCAGCTGAATAATGCTGTTGAACTCCAGAATGTCAACAACAGAACTGGAAAGGTAGTGAAATTGGTCTGGCCTGGGTCCGTTATCACAATTGATTGTTAAGTAGGAACACCATTGGGAGAAGAAATTTAAAAATTCATACTTGGTTTCCTGTCTGACTCTATCAGTCCTCCATGGAAAAAGAAAAGTAAACCTGATCCTATACTATACCATTCAACTAAGTCAATTTGAGAACCAAAGAATTATCCAATCCAATCAAGGCAAGCTAGCCTCTTAGCCTTGTATTTAAAAGTTTCCTACCAACAAGTGTACGTTCTGAACAGATGTTTAGCACAGCAGGAGATATTATTACAGCCCTAATATCCAGATTGCTACCAGAAAATGCAAAACGTCTGGCACTTTTGAAAGTGAGCTTTTCCGGATTTAATTAAAAATACTGTACAGGATGTCTGTGATCATCCTGTTAAGTGAAGAAGAATATGTGGTAAATACATCTGGCTTTGATTAAAAGATAATGACAATCTATGCCCACATAGGACTATCCTTCATAATTTGTTTTAAAGTCTTAATTTGATCAAATCCAATCAGGGAACATTACCTATTCTTTGGATTTACTTGAAAATTTCACCAAAACTAATGGAATGTCATCACAAGTGATATTTTAGGATAGATATAGACACACACATATATTTAATGAAGCAGGGGGTAGGGGAATCTGAATCCTATAGTGATGCAGCTCAGCAGCCCCTTTTTAAATTGGAGATTTAGCCCAGGAGTTCTTAACATTTTTGTGTCATGGACCTCATGGGCAATTTGGTGGAGCCTATAGATGTCTTCTTAGAATAATCTTAAATGCAAAAGGAAACCAATTACATTTAAATACAGCTATCAAAATATTATAACAAAAAGCAGTTCATTGACCTGGCTGAAATCCACTTATTGGATTATTATCTCATGCGAAGAAAGCTTAAGTAATGAAAAAAATTTAAAAAAATAAACACTATCACAAAATGGATGTGAATCAGAGACAAAACTTGAATAAAAACCTTCCTGACTCCAAGGCCAATCAGTCCTCTGTGTCTCATGGCAGGCTACTTCTTGAACTCTTTGTGATCCTTTGAAATTGAAGAGTAATAGACCATGTTTCATGGATAGCTTTGGTTTGCTCAGTGGGTTGTCCATTTCTATTCTAATAGCTTTATTCTAGAATTTAAATTGAAAGCAACATTAATAAAATAATCTCTACAGCGATTAACAAAGTGGGAGAAAATTTTCTGTGTTTTCAATAGAAGATAGATTCCTTCTTGGGACGGGATTTTTTTTAAAGTTATCTTTCTTTACACAGTGCTTAAGAGAGTAGTCACTTAAAATGCTTGTTGAATAGTGAATAAAGGAATATACCTCAACCAATCATTCAATCAGAAATCATTAGTTAAGACCTACTATCTGTCAGGTACTGTGTTATACTTTACACTTTTGATATGTTAAAAAGGAAGACTCAGGGAGGTCTATGCTCTTAAGAAGTTTACATTCTACTGGGGTGGTGGTGTGGAACACCATGTACTCACAAATAAATAAATGCAGAATAAGTTTTTTTAAGTCAACTTTTGTTCAAAAACTATACACTCCTACACACATATATAAATATGCATATATATACACACATATAGATAGAAAGACAGATAGCCTTCTAATTCCAGATAGATAGATAGATAGATAGATAGATAGATAGATAGATAGATAGATAGATAGATAGATGGACGGACGGACGGACGGACGGACAGACAGACAGACAGACAGACAGACAGACAGACAGACAGATAGATAGATAGATAGATAGATAGATAGATAGATAGATAGACAGACAGATATAAAGAATTATAAAGCTATGCTTATAAACCAACCCAATCCTGACCATTTAAAAAAGAAGATATTCCTAACTATATTAGGAAAACTACAGGTACAAGGAGGTTATCACTTCTGGATGAAGTCTAAATGAAACTATAAGCATCTAAAAATTATGAGGCTCATCTATCTGATTGGATGGCTCCCTCCAGAATCACCGTGTAATGAGGGCACTGAGGGTAGCTTTCTGTTGGTTTATTGCTAAGATATCCTCTTTTACACTGTTCCATCACACCCCAGAAACCTCTTTATCTTGTACAAGCACTTCAAACTTGGAATTCACACTTTAGAAGAACCCTTCTTCCCCTCCAGCTACTCCTGGTACCAGATTGAATAGCTTCTCCTGGAAACTTCACGTAAGAAGGGCACCCAAGGAAATCTTCTGTTCATTACTCACCAGGTTGCACTTGGAACTTCTCTATGTTTCTGCACTGGGTACCTTTCTCTCCTGCCCACTTCCTTTTATGTATAGTCTTCCTTCATGAGAATGTAAGCTCCTAGAGGGAGCTTTCTTTTCTTTCTGCTTCTATTTGCATTTTCATTCCTTGTCACAGTGATATAGTAAAGGGTTAATTAATGATTAAGGTCTCTTCCAGGTCTCAGTTTGTCTGAGGCAATCTAGTTACTGAAACAAAAGATGGCCTAATTTACCATCACAAAAATATCAGTCTGAGAGGAGAAGACCCTCAAAGTTTGCTGGGATTTTTTCTTTCCCCAGGTAATTTATGAAAATCCACTTAAGCTTTTTCTGTTTTCAGTCCCTATAGTCTATGATGACACCTCACATGCACTACTGAAATCTGATTTCAAAAAATCTGATTTTATGAAAATATTTAATTATTTTTATGAGAAGTTCTTTATTAAGGCAAGTAATGATGGCTACGCATTTGTTTGTGGAAAATCTGAGAACAAAATTAGCCCTTGATTTCACCTGATTCTAGATAAGGATGTGAGAAACTGTGAATGAAGTCAGACTTGTAAGGGAAAAAAGACTATTTCAGTGCCGTAAGAGGTTTTCAATTCTGGATAAGATACCTCTATTTCTCTTTATGAACAAGAATATTTTTCTTTCCCTGCTGTCCGAAATATTAAAGCAGAAGGTGTCAATGTAAGGTACAAAAAAAAAGATTATGTTTCTCATCCTTTAAATCTGGCATTTTATAACAGTCGCCAAAATAAAAGGCTACATAAGCATTTGGGAATGCCTTAGGGATTCCTTTGGAGGTGTTAGTTGCACTCGAGGGCTGCTGAAGTATCTTTCCACTTTGAAATTGCCATTCTGTGAAAAAAAGAAGTTTCCATTCTGTTAAGTAAGTCTGATAGGGTGCTATGCCTTCCAGAGCAGAGTGTAAATAGTCTGCTAAAAAAATTAATATGAAGGCAAAATGCACATAATTTTGAAGATCAGAAAAGGCTTTGTGGATGAGAGGCAGCAAGCAGGCCCTTTTGGCTAAAAATTGAAGTACATGAAATGTATGAATGATCTATCTGGAAAGGTAGACTGGGACCAGATTGAAAAAGATTTTAAATGTCAGGAAGAAGACCTCTTATTTATCCTAGAGGCAATGAAAATTCACTGGGATTTCTAGACCATGAAAGTGAGAGAACCAATATTTTAAGAAGGCTATTTTACAGATGTGTGGAAGATGGATTTCAGATAGGTGAGACTGGGAAAAATGGAAATCAATCAGTAGGATATTTCAATAGTCCAGGAAGGAAAGGAAAAAGTTCTATATCTTCAAGATCTAGAGATGACTATCAGTTTGTAAATCAAGAAAGAAAATTTGGCCTTCAATACCACTCATTCCATTGACTCAGGAGATTGGGCCAGTGGAGAGGATAACATGAAAGATATATAAGATATATGCACATATCTACAAATGGGAAAAAAACAAAACATTTTCCTATTCATTGAAGTTAATTTTGTCTTCAGCAATGTTGATTATTATGTCTCTTCTAATGAATAATTTAAATTCTGACTTTTGTATTTTATTTCCTTTTTCTTTGTCATTAATTAAGCTAAGGGTGTTTTTTTATGTTTGGAAAATGAAGTCCGTATGCTGAAGGAAGTTTCACTTCTTGAAGTTTCTTTAGGATTGTGCACCCACAGTTTCAACAAGCCCTCAAGGATATGTTGGCATTCCAGGCCTATAAACAGAACCAGAGATGTGGGTTTTAGCCAAGCACAATTACTGATCAGAGACTTCTCTAAATTGACTTGTCATCAGAGAAAACCTCCTTTTCTTTCTTTCTTCCCTTCCTCTCTTCAATGAGGAGGTCACTGACGGGAACAAGAATGGGATATCAAATGAAGTTAATTATTTTTCCTTGTCCTTTCAGGAAAATCTGTCCTGAAAAAGTACAGAGAATAACATGTTACATTAATTTATAATGAAGTCACAAAGAACTTTGTGTCTCTGATTTTATTTTTTTCAATAAACAATTATTAAGCACCCACTGTGCACTATGAGTGACATCATTTCACAGTGTATAGAGACCAAATTTTTACACCAGAAAATCCTGGATTCAAGACCTGCTACTGAAAAGCACTGGCTGTATGACTCTGGGGAAGTTATATAATCTCTTGTTCCTATAGTCACCTCTTCAAGACTTGAAGTTATAAGAAAGATGCCTACTGCCATTGGGAGATTGCCTTATCCAGGAGATTCATGTACTAAGGAAATCAGAGGTCCAGACCCTATCCTACATTCATGGAATTCTATACTATGTGCTAGAGAAGATGCAAGGAGTAACAAAGGTACAATATTGGTCTTCAGAAGGCTTCAAATCTTGGGTTTCATGGCACATGTGAAACTAAATATAACACTATGTATGCATGTATATACATG
The DNA here is from genome assembly GCA_028646575.1 of Pseudocheirus occidentalis. Lineage (NCBI taxonomy): Eukaryota > Metazoa > Chordata > Mammalia > Diprotodontia > Pseudocheiridae > Pseudocheirus > Pseudocheirus occidentalis. Next base: position 40,009,066 of record CM053593.1, on the reverse strand, counting down.
TGTACATATGTGTAAGTATGCATATGTGTGTACACATAAATGTGTATGTGGGGGCCATGTGGGAGAGAAGGAGAGAGGGAGAAAGAGAGAGAGAGAGAAATATAGAGAGAGAGAGAAGAAGAAGAAGAAGAAGAAGAAGAAGAAGAAGAAGAAGAAGAAGAAGAAGAATGCATAAGGTTCAAATTAAGAGTGACAGGAGACTTAGAGATGTAGATGAATCATTGCTAATTAAGGGATAAGGAAAGTTTCAGAGTTTTATAAATGAATCATGTAAAATAACCTAAAATTACACAATGGAGAGGCTAAAAAGCCACACTAGCATGTTTAATTTCATCTGTTTTGAAAAAGGAAGTCACTGAGGCTTTTGAAAAAAAAAAAGAATGATACTTCCTTATCTTGCATTAGAAAGATGATTTTGGCTGCTGTATGAGGTATAGATTAGAGAGTGGAGAAGATGGAGCAAAGATATAGGTTAGAGAAGCCCAAAGAAAAAGATAATGAAGATCTGGGCAAAGCAAGTAATCATGCCCATGAATAGCAGGGAAAAAATGGAAGAGAAAAAACTGGACATGGAGTCATCAGTCTTGATCATGAGAACAAATATATAATGTATAACTGAAGGATATTATCATTGAAAATTGAGTTGTCTGGTTATTCAGTGAGAGTATGAGTGAGTCACGCACGGGGGGGGGGATAGGCACATATGTATATGTATACATATTTGCATATATGAATATATATTCATATACACATACATACATTGTACCTCAATACAAATTATTTAAGTTATATATGATATTATCTCTCAAAAGTTCATAAGAAACAATAGCCAAGAAAGGAGCCAATAGAAAGATCCATGCCCTCAAATGTTTACTGGGGTGGGAAACCTGTGGCCTCAAGGCCAAAGGTAACCTTCTAGGTCTTAAAGTACAGTCTTTTGACTGAATCCAAACAGAAACAGAAAAAATAATTTGTTGTGTGAAATTTCTATTTAGTCAAAAATTCACACTTGAGGATGTAGAGGGCCACTTGTGGCCTCAAGGCCACAGGTTCCCCACCAGGAGATTCTCCTGGCTATGCAAAAATGTATCCAGCATAAAAATCCCATAGAGTGAATTAGAGATCCAAAGGGAAGGAGAAAAACCTATACTCAAATAGATACAGGATACTTGCTATGATAAGACTCATAATAGGATTCTGGCTCTGGATAGATAAACTTCATTCCAAACAAAGAAAATAATTAGAATTGAGTGGGGTAGTATTGTATATGAATAGGCTGAATTTATATGAGCAAATATAGAAACTGGAATAGAAGCATGATTGAGAGTATTTAAGTGAGGATTAATGAATGAAAAAATATAAATATATTCCTTTTATGGTATTGAAGCTTAAAATAATTAAAGGATTCTAGGAGATAGGGTAGTATATGATTATATAAGAATTTTTCTGGAAAAGAAAAAAATGTCATATGATTATTATGCTCTCTGTTGGAAATTTTCTCTTCTGTATGGATCCTGGGAACCAACTTTTACCTTTTTTGATGGCCTACTGAGAAATCCTCTGCAGAGACAGCCAGTCCTCCAGAATTGCACACACAATAGGAAAATAGCCTTCCTTTCTTGAATGCAAAGTCATTTTCTATTGTTTGACAATCATGGTATAATCAAATTCAAATATAGTTTAATGCCTGTGTAAAGCTTTTACCATTTTTATAGTCTTTGTCTAGGCTTCGCCCTTGTTGGACACATAAACAAGAGTATGGTGGTCTAAGACAATGAATTCAGCCTATGATTTAAAGCCAATTATGGATGGACTATGGCAAGATCACTTAAAATTGTATTTTAATCTCTCATCCCATTCTTCTGAGGCCCATTAAATACCTTGCCTTGAGGCATCTAAGCATGATATCACTGTGTCCCATTGCAACAACTTACTCAGCTATTCACTCATTTGTAATTCCCTCAACAAATATTAATTAAGCACCTACTGGGTACAATGAATTGTAATTTCATTTTAGCTTAAACGTTGGCATCTTCAGGTTAGAAAATGAGATTTTGCTAATCTTGTAGCAAGTATTTAAAGAGCACAATTAAAGCACTAATTTCCTTAGAGAAACACATATTTGTTCAAGAATGTAACCAACTCTTGGGAATTTATAGGATTGTTTTTCCAAGTGGGGACAGTTCTTCACTTACTTTTGGAATCATTTAGAATTCATTATTTGTACTATTAGAGACCGGCCAAATTGGCTATTTATCAGGTGTATCTCAAATTATTTTTAAAACACTTTAATTTCAATAAGACCTCGAAATCATATTTGGTCAAACGTTCTACCCAGCCTTCCCTTCGCTTAATTTTATACTCTAAGGGAAATTCAATGCATATGTCTAATTCATGTATAACTAAATTATTGAAGTGTTTCTTTTTTAACAATGCTGTTTTGTCTTTAGAATTTGTCTTCTCTTTTAGGAGCTCAAAGAACTTTATAAATGTTGATGTGATTTTTCACAATATCCTTATGAGATTCAGAGAAGTTAGCATCAGGAAACTTGCTTATGTCATTTTTCAAGAAACTTAGAAAATATTTTAAATATGAAACTTTAAATCATGAGCAACAAAAGTTATCAAAGTAATGTGTACAAATAATATAAGCAAGTTCTACTCTATTGGCCTCTTTATTGGATAACTGATATTATTCACCAATTAGATTTGTGTAGCTGGCATAATTCTGTGTTAATGAATCTTTCATAAAGGAAAATCATTTCTCACTTCCTCCTATGTTTTGTTCTCCATTTTCTCTTTTAATTTATCCTTAAACCAGGAATAATGGAAAGGTTAGGCGATGGTCAAGATTATATTTTATTGCACCATGAAAAACTCAGGAAAGGATATTAATTATAATTTAATTAGAGAAACATTAGACTTAATTGCAAAGATACACAAAATTTAATAAGCACAAGCTAGAGAGAAAAATATCATATTCTCTAATACATGCTCATAGGAAAAATTCAACATAAATTTGCCATACTTCACATTTCGAACTGAAAACTTCAACTGTCAAGCTAAGGGAATGATTTTTGTTAAGTTAGGCGAAAGTCAATCGGGCCCAGTTTTGATTTCAAAGGAAAGTAAAGATTATTCTTCAACTGTAAGAGTTATATATTGTACTGTCAAGGGGGAAAAAGATTCTCAAAAAACTCTTAAGGAAGATCTTCTATGGTAAAAATATATCTGAGCAATAATGTCTATGCCATTAAAAGTCTAATCATCTGAAGACTAAAAGACTCTGAATCACACAAGTGACAGTTATGATTGGCAAGCAATCAAAAGGATGGGTAATCCTTGAACTAGTGCCCAGAGTATATTTCATACTTCAGGCAAAAGAACAGTGACTGAAACCTGCCACTCATAACTCAGAGCCATTGCTATGTAGTAGTAAGACAGCCATACTTAAAACTATGATGATAAAAGTGAAGGTAAAAAGAAAAAAAGGAAATGATATTTTTGGAACCTACTAGGATAGGCTACTAGGTCATCATTGATGAGTAGGCCAAGGCAATACATAACATTTTGGTATGCTATGACCATGGCAGGATAGTGAAAGATTTACCAATTTCTATAGATATTCTAAATCCCAAATAATTTTGACTTTCTATTAATAACCAAGTGGCGGAATTTATTTTTATGGAGATGATAGCATGCAACCTGAGGTTTCTGTTGGGCAGTCTCTGGTACACCCTTACTAGAAAAAAGCTCTTTTAATTTTTCCCTCAGTTCTTCCTTTCTTTTCTCTCTTCTATATTTATAGAGTAATACCTTTTCTCTTATGATATACTAAAACTACACAAGTGAATTGAGCTTGTACATAGATAATGACAATTTAGAACTGTGTTATTATGCAAAATTGATTGTAATTTTATGATATCTACTTGAACATTACTTTTTCATGCACCAATTGAAAATGAGGGGATAGGGAAGACAACCATAATTTATGAAATTCTTATGATTAATAAATTTGAAATGTTCATACTATTATTCTGAATTTGCATTTTTAAAATTAGCTTTCATACAAAATAATTTACTTTTTAAAGAGCTAGAGGAACTAGTATATCGCAACTAAATAAAAATCAATTTCCAAAATAAAAGAAATTGAAGTTTTATATAAATTATTTTTCCAAGCTTGACAATATCATTAAAATTCAACCCTGCACCCCAGATCAAGGTTATTCAGGCTACTATTGTGATGAAATAAGATAAAAACTAATTTTGCTAAATGGAATCAACAAGGTCTTTAAATACAATTATATTTAAGCCATAATAGGAGCACCGAGCTGTTTTATGAGGCAATAATCTGGTTCCCGGGTGGATAAACTATAAGGCTGAAGGCTGGTTAGAGGATTGCAATAAGAGAACGGGGTTATTGCCTCGTAAAACAGCCCAGCACTCTTCTCATTGCTATTATGCTACAAGTCTTAGGGAATTTGTTTTTAAATAAATGTCAAAAACACAAGTAAGTACTTCCATGGTGTAGGTGGAAATGGCAAAGCTGGAAGACAGGTGATAGAAATGGACAGAGGAGTAGCAAAGAAATCATCTTTGAGTGCCTATAAGTAATGATATATCAAAAATGGGACTCCAGAAAGAAAAGATGATTTTTTTAACTTTATTAGAAGTCGGTGATGTCTTGACAAAGATCTATATTTGCCCCTAAGTTTCTGGGCCTTTCCTTACACTAATCTCTTTATTGTCTTCCAATCATTGTCATTTCCATGTAAATAAAGAAAACTTTCATCCTTAGACTTTAATCTTTGAAGACATACTCCTTTTCTGATACTCTTCAACTCCACTCAACTCAGTAAACATTTATTGAACTCCTATAAGAGAAAAGCAAGAAAAGTATGTGAAGCAATATGGAAGAATGATTGAGTGGATCTTAGGGCCAGCAAGACTTCAGTGGAAATCCTGCTTCTGACTTAGACTGGTTGGCTAGAACTCATGGTGTTCTAGACAACTCCCTAAGACTCTCTAGGAAAGTGCTAAACAACATAAGTAAAGATAATTTCTTCATCCAGGAAATCTCTAAATCATCAAATTACAGGACTGGTTTTTTCTTTTATCCCACATGTAAGACTCCAAGCTTATACTGGATATAACAGAATCTGCACACTGAAGAGATTTCAGAAGCAAACACTTAAAAAAAAACTTTCTAAAATATGCTAATACATTGTTTACCCTTTATTTGGAAACTTCTATTTATAGGATAGGAAAGAGGAGAGGGGGGGGAATATGATGTCCTGAAAACAACTATTCCACTTTTTGGATAGTTGCTATCATTAGTAAGTTCCTTGTTGAGTAATAAGACCAACCTCCACTGGTATTAATTGTTTCAGAATTATTGCTCTTCCCGGAAACATGCTCTTCAATCCCCTCCAGTTCAATCATATCAAGAGTGCTGTTGATCATTTAATTATTATCTTCAGCTAAGAGTTATATTATGCCACTAAGTGCCTTGTACAATGGAGATGTGTTAAATAGAGGTTTCCCAAGGCACAGTTGTTTATTCTTTAACATTTCCCTCATAACCAGAATCTGCTCTGCCTATAGATACAGAGGGATTGATGAAGTATTTGAATCTACATTCACTGAAGTACATTTTTCCATGTAGTAGAAATGGTGTGGAAGTTATTAAAATTACATATATGAATGAACACATGTACATATGTATGTAGGTATGTATGTGTATATATACATATACATACGTTTTAATACATTGGTTAGTTGAATTTATATTTCTCCCTTTTATCTCTCTTACTAACATAGAATAAATATGATAAGAGGAAACACTAAAAATAAAAGGGAGGCAAAAAAAACCTGGAAACCAGAATCAAAGAAATCAAAGCTAGGAATAAAAGAGGACAAATGGCAAAATTTAATTCAATTTCATAAGTAATCATAATTTACATATTGTCTTACTCTCCCAAGACACCATTTCCAATATCCCCAATTGGCACTGCCTTCTCTTTCTAAATATACTTGGAATTTACTTTAAATATAGTTTGCATTTTTCTTTACCTTTCTTTCTTGACAAAAGGGTCTGTTTCCATTTTTATTTTTGCATCTCCACTGGTAGTACAATCTCTGGCACACAGTAAGTACTTAATTTTTTGAAAGAAGGAATGTCTCTGTGGTAGATGCTAGAAATATGAATACTGAAATAATAATAATAATAATAATAATAATAATAATAATAATCCCAGACATTAAGGAATGTGTTTTCTACTGTGGGACTCATCATTTCAACACAGTTGTAAATATAAGAAAAATTAGGAGGTATATGACTAAGATCATATGTGTGTGTGTGTATATAAAATTTTCTTAGTCCTTACTAACTCTTAAAATATTATGCACCTGATATGAATGAATAAATTGATGATAAGGCTTTTATTAAATGCTCACTATTCATCAGATGGTGTCCTAAGTAATAGTATTACAATGATTAGCAAGAAAGAGAATCTTTGACCTCAAGAAGTTTATGTTCCAATAAGGGAAATTGTCTCACAAATTGGAGCAAAGAAGGGGAACAGACAGTAAACATGTGGCAACATAGCTTGGAAATGTCCTAGAATGATGAAAAAGGACAGGTTTAGGGCAAAGTAAACTAAAAGCTAATCTATCAGAGCCCAGGGGTAGAATTCAGTTTGGGGTAGTGAGGAGATGAAGAGATGAGGAGGTTACAGAGAATCTTTACCCAAACTACTAAACCCAACCAAATGAAGAGGGTGGTTAAAGGGGGGAGAATATGGAATAGGAAAGCATGCTATCTTCTGCCTAGGTAGTCTGTAGATGATGGATCCTTAAGCCTATAGAAAAACTTATGGGAATCACCTTCCATGCCCTCCCATAACCCTGAAAAAGGGAAGATTTTTAGTTTAGCCTAGTTAATAAAGTCAAAGAAGGGCCTAGGCCAGGAGGATAGCATAAATAACATTTACTGAATCAGAATGAAAGAGGCCAGATGGCTGACTAGATCATGTTCCAAGTTCTATCTTCCCTAACTCCCTGTCCTCCCCTCCCCTAAGGCTACTAAGTGAATAGACCATGTTTCTTAGGAACCATGATCTATGGAACCATGTTTCATAAAATCTAAAATCCCTAACAAGATAGGAAGCTGAGAAAGCTTTGCATTCTAGCTCTGAGAGTATACTCACCAGAAAAAAGGCAGAAGAAAAAAAATAAACAAGGAAAAGGGGGATAAAGTGGTTAAGTGCCTGAAAACCAAATATTTTAAGGAGAAGGAAACAATATAACTCTAAAGCACAAAAGAATAAATCAGCAGAGAGTAGGCAAAACTGAGAATGAAGGTGAACATGAAATATGTAAAGAGGCCATGAAACTCCCTTAAAAATTATTAGGAGATAAAGGAAAGTGAACCAATATCTGAAGAAATGAAATCATATAGAATGTCAAAAGAGCATGGACAAACAAGAAACTCCAGACTATAAGAGGAGTATTTGGAAATGGTATACATCAGAAGTTGGTATATACAGTATATATCTCAGTATAGTAATAAAAAGCTCAATTAACATGTTAGAAAAATTTACACAGTGATGGGTTTCTCCAAAGAAGTGAAAAGCTCACATATTTGGAATTAAATAAAAAATACATGAATGAATGAATGAACAAATAAATAAATATATAGAAAAATAAATAAATGGATTAATAAATAATGGGTAAGTAGATAGAAGAGAGAGAGATAGAGAGATAAATGGATGCACAGGTGGATGATGGATAGGTGTGCAGATGGATGGATAAATGGATGGATGGATGGACAAATGGATGGATGGATGAATAGAATGGAAAAAAGCTTGCAGAAAAAAATCAAAAGATAATACCATGACAATAATGGGTGCTTTCTATACAAACCACTGATGTAAAAGTCAGAAAATGCAAGAAAAATTAAGCAGTCATATGTCTTAAAGATACACATAGCATTTACTTTTTCAAAGTTAATGCAATAATATAGTAAATGACACAAGAAGACTTTATTGAACTTATGAATATAGGATTTAAAAGCTCTGATTAAAGAAATTCACAGATTGCCTCCTACTTTCTCCCAAAATATATTTAAAACCTACGCTTTTAACTCCAATTCACAATTAGATTTCACAATTAAAAAGAGAAAAACAATAGCAAAAACAAAAATGTATTTCACAAGCTGTTATATGTGTATATATGTATAAATAAGAATGTATGTATACTACATACATATACACAAATATACATATATGTGTGGATGTGCATATGAAAACTCAAAAAGTCTAATATTGTTCTGCACCAAAGTATCTAGAGAAGGGAAAGGAATAAAATATTCCAAAAGGCAAAAGGTCTCAAATTACAGTATAAAACAACATAACATACAAAACTAAGATTAACCATCCAGAAAAAAGGGATATTCAAAAAGTGAAGAGTACTTGAATGATTTCCTGTAAAAACAAACAGATTGAGTACAATATCAATACTAATAATAGCCACTAGCATTTTGAGGTTTGTAAATAACTCTGCAAATACTACTTGTGAGTAGGAGAGATGCAGATCCCCATTTAACACATAAAAAGTTTAAATGACTTTTGCCAAGCACCTCAAAATTAGTAATGTTCTGAAGCAGAAGGTGATTTTAGGTCTTTCTGACTCCAAGTCTACTTTTCTATCTACTGTACTGTACAAGTAAAAAGGAGGAAAGAAGGAGAAAACAAAATTAACCCATCCTTAGGTTGTTTTTTTTTCAAGAAAAAGAAGGGTGATCTGTGAATTTTAAAGTTGGAAATCAAGATAAAAAAATGCAAGAGAATACATCGGTAAATGAAATTTAAATAAATAGGAAAATTTAAAGAGGAAAATCAAAATCGAAGTACCATGAACTAAATCCCCAATCTTCCATTCAAGTGAGTAGTATATTTCATGTGAAAATATTGCAGAGGAGGAAGAGTACATAAATGAGGAAAGAGTAGATGAATGGAAACAGGGACATGGATAAAGAATCAAGTCAATGAATGAACAAAGAAGGGACGGTGATTCCTATGTTGTCTTTCATTCCAAACAGAATCAATGACATCATAGCATGATGTCTGGACTTGCATGTGAACTGGATTGAAATAAGACAGAGTTTCACAAAGTCTTCAACTTTATTCTGTCTTCCAGAATCATTGAAGACCAGTAGCAAGACAAAAGTCAGGATGAGTGGTGATAGCCCAGGATTCAGTGGATGACCTTGATGTCTTCAATGTCTGATCAAGTGTTAAGCATCCTACAATTCTTGATTTAGCCTCCTTCATGACAATTGGAACACCTCATTCTCATCCACTCATTCCACTAAGGGAAGTCTTCACACTCTTGGGGTAGACATGCCCTTAATTAAATTATGGATTTGAAGCTTTTCAGTTACCTTCAACCTGGTTTAATCCATCTGTTGAGATTACTTTACTGGGATGTAGCTTCCCAAGATGTTAGCTTTTTGGATCCCCAGGTAAAAGTTGGGTAAAGATGGAACCAGAGGTGGGTGAGCAGCCATGAAAAGGGCTAAGCAAGCCCTTGCCCAGTGTAGGCTGCTCATTCACCTCTGGTGTCCACCTTCTCCAAATTCTCACATTGATTTCTATAGTTTCTCAGTAAAAGAGGGGCTGCCAGACTGGCTAATATGACAAAAACGAAAATGATAAGTGTTGGAGAAGATGTGGGAAAATTGAAACACTAATGCATTGTTGGTGGAGTAGTGAGCTGATCTAAGTATTCTGGAAAGCAAGTTGGAACCATGCTGAAAGAGCTCTAAAACTGTGCATACCCTGTGATATAGAAATTCCACTATGAGATCTATATCCCAAAGGAATCATTAAAAAGGGAAAGGGATCCACATGTACAAAAATATTTATAGCAGCTCTTTTTGTGGTGGCAAAAAACAGAAATTGACCATCAATCAATTAGGGAATGGCTAAACAAGTTGTGGTATATGAATGCAATCGAATAGTATCATGCTACAAGAAATGATAAGCAAGCAGATTTTAGAAAAAACTTAAATGAACTGATGCTGAATGAATTAAGCAGAACCAGGAGAACATTGCTGACAGCAACAGCAATGTTGTGTGATTCCCAGCTTTGATAAACTTAGCTCTTCTGAGCAAGACAATTCCAAAACAGTCTGATGGAAAATGCTATTTAAATCTAGAGAAAGAACTATGGAATCTGAATGAAGACTGAAGCATACTATTTTCTTTTTTGCTGTTTTTTTATTTCTTGTAGTTTTTCCCTTTTTGTTCTGATTCTTCTATCACAACATAAATAGTGTAGACATATGTTTAATATGATTGTATATGTATAACCTATATCAGATTGCCATTCTGGGGAAGGGACAGAGGGAGAAAAAAATTGGAACTCGAGATCTTATAAAAGTAAATAGCTAAAGTTTTTTAAAAGCTTGAAAAAGGGGGGCTATCAAAGAAAAGCAAAGACTGCAGAAGGAATAATTTTAATTTGGATGGATAAAAGATGTCTCAACACAATTTTGGGGGAAAGGCTGATACTGAAGAGCACTATTGTGCTAGAAGAGGTATATGATGAAAAGTAAGGCATCCTTTTTATTAAATTTCATGTAATTATTTTTTATTTGCTCTTTGGCCAACTCATTTTTATAATTCCATCAGATTTGTCCAGCTCCAAGAGAGAGAAAATTAATATTCCATTAAGATATATATCTTGTGGGAATGCAGTTAATTTTTCTTATTGTAATATGGTGCATGTAAGTGTAACATAAATATAGCTTCATATTTTATAGTTCCTTTAAGCAAAATGCAATTTCTGTTTATTTCTATTGATTGAAATTCTAACTATTTAAATTTTTGAATTTACATAATGCATAGTACATTTTATTAGAGTCATACTTTGATTCTATGAGTTTCCTTCTTAGATGTGTTTCTTGTAAATAACATACTGTTTTTTTAATATTCATTCTACTGATCTCATTTATTATGTGGTTTAGTTTATTCAAAGTGGAAGTTATGATGCAGATTTGTGTTTTCTTCCATTTGTTACTTTAGTATTAGTTTCTTTTTTAAAATACTTTCATCTTTTAAGGAAATATTTTTAATAATTAGTTTTGCACAAACAATTTGATGCAACTCTATTGACAAAGGGTATCTCCCCCCACTCCACACTTACATCCATCCACTCCATATGCATATACACCCTTCCATTCTTATTCATTGATCCTTTACATGCTTTGGGGTTATGAAGTCATTTTATTCTTTTATTATTATATATCATTTCTTTTTTCTCTTTTCATTCAATCACAATTAAGTGTTTAGATTCACAACCCCTATCATTTCATTCTCTCCAAATTCTTGTTTGATAGCTTTATTTTTCTATACCTTTTTGAAGAAATTACCTTTAAGTGGTCTCTTTCTTGATTATTTTCCTTTTTAGTCTATTCTGAACATTATTTTCTGATTTATCTCTGGATGATACGTCTTTTAAAAAATACACTGTTTTCACCCCCTCAAATGATGTCTAAACATGGGTAATTTATTTTATTACTGTTTCTTTGCCTTATGTGTCTGTTACTAGGAATGTTTTAAAGTCAAAGATTCTGCTCACATCTGTTTTATGCAGGTATGCCCCAAATGTCTCTCTTTTGTTGAATATCAGTCTTTTTTATGATGATTTTTAGTATCAGGATAGCAAGTTATGTCATTTTAGATTACAGTTTGACCTCCTTTGCTTTTTTAATATACTATTCCATTCTCTTCAGTAGTTTCTTGCAAGTACAGAATAATCTTATACCATCCAAATTTCTGTCTTTTATATTTGACAGTCTTTTATTTCATCATTTGTATTTCTAGTGGAGATAACGGCATTCAGATTGTTAAATTTAACTCTCCATCAAATTAGCTTTCCTGTCTTTCTTTTGACTTTTATAATTCTTTTAGTTGGCTTATCTGAGATCATGGTTGCGAATCTTGCTTTTTAGAATATCTTTAAGCCAAATATATTACATTCCATTTTTATATTTTCATTCTATATATCTCTATGTTCTAAAGCTCCTTAAAAATAGAATTAATCAAAAATAGGATGGGGCCCCTTTTTTCAGAAATATTCAAGGAAAAGCTGAATGGGCATTTTGTTGGCATATTAAGGTAGGAACTGCTTTCATGTGCTAGTTATATATGTAGCATTATTGTTGAGTTCAATTTTGTATATATTCTTTTATTATTTTCTTTTCTGCTCTAAAATAAGGAAAGGACATAAACCCATGATTTCAGTGATATAGGACCTCACAAATAAAGAACTTTCTTCTACAGACATCTTCTCTGAAACTTATGGTAACATAATCAGTAAGTTGTCAGGTCTTCAAAGTACCATGTCCAGATTTCTGGCTATGCTGCCTATGCTACCATACAGTCTCCTGTTCATTTTTAGAGTAATAATATTAATTTTATGCTTTCTTCCATTAAACTGATGTATTGATATTGTTGTAAAGTCAGGAAAAAAGTCAGAAAAAGGCTTCCAGGGCATTAAGTGGACCTTCCTGCTGCACTTATTAGGTACCTGGATAAGAGTCATACAGAATAGATTTGCATGAATGGATTGCAATCTTCATCAATGGAGGGAACATAAAAATGAGATCACAAAATATTTTCAGAGAATCACAGAATTTGAGAATTGGAAGGGACCTCAGAAGCTATCTAGTCCAACTAGCACATGAAAGAAGTTCCTTCCTTAATATACCAACCAAGTGCCCATTCAGTTTTTCCTTGAATATTTCTGAAAAAGGGAGCCCATTCTACTTTGGAACAATTATATTTGTTAAGAAGTTTTTCTCTTTGTAGGCTTGTTTCTTTTCTTTCCTAATATCAGGCTTAAATTTTCATAATCTTTTTTCCTTTGTCATTTATCCTATTTGATGTCATATCTTTCGAAAACGCCTCCCTAAACCTCCCAGATCACATTTTCCTGAAGTCTCAACCACTCTCTTCTGTGTTTTGAGAGGTTTTTTTTAAGAGTAATAAGATATACAATTCTACATAGAATTTATCACTTAAAGTATCTAATCCCCAAACCTTCCCAATAGAGTTTGTCATCTCACCCCATATTGCATTTGAGGGAATACTTCTACTGATGCTGGATCATGTCCATATTGTTGGCTGTACCCACTTCCCTCTATCTGCTGTGAGAATTACCTACTGATGTTCTATCCTTGTTCTTCCAACATCCAGAAGGCAGGTGGAAAAATTTATAGGTATTTGGTCACCATTTCTCTCAAATCCTATGTGATTTTTTCCCCCTAAAATATCAATTTATTCCTCCCTCAACTCTATTCCTAACTTTTCTCATTATACCTTTTACTCATTACATATATATTCAGGCCACTGGTGCTCTATTCAACTCATCACTATTACTCTAATAATGCACAACTTTATTTCTCATTAAAAAAATCCTTGAGTCCCCCTCCACATTCACATTATTATCTAGTTCTAGCCACATGAAAAACAAACATTTAATTTCTTGTTCTTTCATTTTTAGCAGAAAGTAGATAACTTCTGCTGTTTGGTCAGTTTCTATGTCAAATATTTTGCTTATCTCTTTTTTTTGAAAGAATAATTAAAATTCACCCCTTTAATTAAATGTCCAATTATTTTCTGTGTTGATTAGGCTCAGCTTTGCAGAATATTTTATTTTGAAGTGTCCCTAATCCCATTTGCTCTTTGGAATGTCATTTTCCATCCATTCTTTGATTTCTTGTAACAATGGGCATTACTGTCCTATTCTGATACATTCTCATGGGAATGGGACTTGTTTTTCCTCTTGATTTCTGAAAAACTTGCTCTTAAATGTCATAGTTTTAAATTCTGATGAAAATGTTTCTTGAGGAGTTATTCTTGTGTTTTATGTTGATGTTTTACAAAGACTCTTAATATATATCCTGTGAGTTGTTTTCAATAATTCTATACATTTTTCTCAAATGATTTCCTAACTGATAATTATGGTGGGCATATTTTTCATTATTTTTGTCCTGGAAGACCTATCATCTTTAGATTGTCTCTTGTTCTAGCTGATCTTTAAGTTCAATATTCATGTATTATCAGGGGGGAGCCAAGATGGCAGCATAGAAGCAGCAAGGATCCACAGCTCCCACGCAGCCACCCAAAATACCCATAAAATACAACCCTAAACAAATTGTAGGACTCTCAAACTCACAAAAATACAGAAAACACATCACTTGCTGAAGGCAGCTCGGCAAGAGGGGTTCACCATGGCAGACTGCGAGCCGAGGCCAGCCCAACCTGAAACAGAAATGCGGCCAGGGCCCAGGGTGGCCAGGAGGAGCTGAGCAACAGCCAGTCTACAAGACAGAAGATCTACCTCACCTCCAGCTAACTCCACATCTAGTAAGGCATGAAAAGCAAGGATTAGAGAAAGGAGGGGCTCATCACACAGGCTGGCAGGTTGGAGCCAAGACAGCCCAGCCTGAAAACCAAAACCACGGCCAGGCCTCAGGGTGGTCAGGAGGAGCCAAGCCTCCCAAGGCAGCAAGAGTCTACTTCAGAGAATATCTACTACACCTGGAGGGATTTTCACATCTAGCAAGCCAGAATTATAGAAGGTCAGTGAAACTGGAACTTTGAAACTTAATTTGGGGGAGGAGAAGCAGTTTGACAATCTGCCCCCAGGGCAAGGAAGCAGTGGGGGAAGGGCAGGAACTGCTGTAACTGGCAGCTGCCACCACTGTGCTGCTTCAGAGCCCCTGGCCTGCAGACCACACACGGGGGCTGAATTGATTGATCAGGGCCAAGTGTTCTTGTGTTGAGCTGCTTGGATCTGGATTGTGGTTATGGGTGGTGGTCCTGGGTTACGCTCTCAGCAAGCCAAAACTGGGGGGTGCTGCAACACCCCCCTAAAAGCTCCAGCAGCTGGGAAAACCCCAGCGATTTGGAACAGAGCTTTCCCCCTTGAAAGCAGAGTTCCACAAAGCTGAAAAAAAACAACCAACCAATTAATTGAATGGCCAACATGAGGAAAAGGAAGCAAAATAAGAACAGCAATAAAACTCTAGAATCCTTCTTTGTGGACAAAAAGGATCAAAGCATGGAATGGGAGGAAGACAACACAGTCAGAACTCCCACACCAAATGCTTCCAAGACACTTGAAGAATGCCTAGAAGCTATATATCAACTGAAAAAGGACTTTGAAAACCAAATAAGAGAAGTGGAGGAAAGACTGGGAAAAGAAATGAGAATGATGTGAGAAAATTATGAAAAGAGAGTCAACAACCTGACTGAAGAAAATAACACTTTAAAAAATAGATTAACTCAAATGGCAAAAGAGGCCCAGAAAGGCAATGAGGAGAAGAATGCCTTAAAAAGTTGAATTTGCCAGATGGAAAAAGAGTCTCAAAAGCATTCTGAAGAGAATAATTCCTTCAGAATTAGAGTAGAGCAAGTAGAAGCTAATGACTTTATGAGAA
>CM053593.1:39971828-39993055 GCA_028646575.1 Pseudocheirus occidentalis | reverse complement strand
GGCACAAACAGGGTGTTACAATCAAGACTTGCAAATTAACTCAGTACTTTCTTTAGATTGAGAGCATCCACCCAACAAGATTATATTTTCCTTGTATATCTGCCTAATGACCTTTGTAGAACTGGGGAGCTAATGTGGCCAAGGACCTCAGCCTACAACAGTTCTCTATATATATTTAAGAAATGAAACCTTTATCAAAGAAACTTGTTATTTTTGCTTCTCTTGAATCTTATATTTAAATGTCAAATTTTCTATTCAGCACTAGTCCATTCATGAGGAATGCTTAAAATCCTCTATTTCAATGAATGTTCATTTTCCCCTTGAAGGATTCTACTCAATTTTGCTGGGTGATTCTTGATTGTAATCCTAGTTCCTTTGCTCTCCAGAATATCATATTCTAAGGCCTTAGATATTTTAATGTAGAAGTTGCTAAATCTTGTGTTATCCTAACTGTAGCTCCATGATACTTGAATTGTTTCTTTCTGGCTGCTTGCAACATTTTCTCCTTGACCAGGGAACTCTGAACTTTGTCTATAATATACATGGGGATTTTCATTTTGGGATCTCTTTTAGGAGGTGATCAGTGGACTCTTTCTATTTCTATTTTACCCTCTGGATAACAATAATACATTGGAACATTTTTCCTTCATTATTTCTTGAAACATGATGTTTAAGCTCTTTTTTTTACCATGGTTTTCAGGCAGTCCAATAATTCTTAAATGATCTTTTTTCAGTCTACTTTCCAGGACAGTTATTTTTTCCATTGAGATATTACATATTTTCTACTTTCTTTTTATTCTTTTGATTTTGTTTTATGTTTGTTTTTAATATCTCATGGAGTCATTAGCTTCCACTTGTCCAATTCTAATTTTTACGGAATTATGCGCTTCATTGAAGTTTTGTACCTCTTTGCCATTTGGCCAATTTTGTTTTTTAAGGAGTTCTCTTTGGTGGATTTTTGTGCCTCTTTTACCATTTGGGCTATTGTGTTTCTACAACATTATTTTCTTTAGTATTTTTTTGGTGAGTTCTTTACACAATTATTGACTCTTTTTTCATGATTTTTTTTTTTGCATCACTCCCATTTCTTTCCCCAGTTTTCCCTCAAATTTTCTTATTAGATTTAAAAAATCCTTTTTGAGTTCTTACAGGAATTCTTTCTGGGTCTGAAACTAATTCACATTTTTTCATTTGATGCTTTGTATGTAGCAGTTTTGACTCTGTCTTCTGAATTTGTGTTTTGATCTTCCCCGTCATCATAATAACTTCTTAATGCTTAAGTCCTTGTTCTGCTCTTCGTTCACTTTTCTGGCCTATTTCTTGAATTTTAACTTTGTTTTAGAGTTCAGTTCTGCTCCAGGGGTAGAGGAGGCACTGACTAAAAGCTTCAGATTTTAGGGTTTTTTTGTTTTTTTCAGACCTAATTTTGGGGCTCCATAAGTTTTCAGCTTTTCAAGGTGGTATGATCTAAAGAGAGGTGTGGTTAATGCTCTCCTGGCCTGTGATCTAGTCTGTGAGCAACCACAAGCATACTTTTCCACCCTGGAAATGTGACCAGGGTCTTTACTACCATGTAGCTGCAAGCTCCAGTGTGCTAGTATCCTTCCTCACCCTGGAATTTGTACTCAGGACTACTACCTAGGTTTGTAACACAGATCTAAATCTGGGCAATACAACAGAATCCCATACCCTGTGCCATAAGAAATACCACTATAATCTCATTCTGACCAGTTTTCTTACCTTTATCATTTGTGAGCTGAGTCCTCCAAAAGCTGCTGCTGTCTTCTTATACTCAGCCCCCCACACCACCCCAAGCTGTTGCTAGCTTGTTGGGAAAAGCTTATGGTGGTACAGTCTACACTGGACTGAGCATCATCCCGCTGCAACAGACCTTTTTCTGTCAACCTTCTATGTTGTCTAGTCTGGAAAATATTTTTACCCCATCCTTTTATGGGTTCTGCCTCTCCAGAATTCATTTTGAGACATTATTTAAAGTTGTTTGGAGGGAAATCTGGGAGAGCTTTAAATCCCTGCCTTTTCTTTGCCATCTTGGCTTTGCCTCTCCAATAAATATTTTTTACACACCTAATATATGCCAAGTACTCTGTTAATGACTAGAGGTACAAAGAAAGGCAAACGACAGTTCATGCTCTCAAGGACCTCAGAGTCTAATGGGGGAGACAATGCACAAATGACTATATACAACAAGCTGTATACAGGGTAAATAGGAAATTATTAATAGAGGGAAAACACTAGAATTAAAGGGAATTAGAAGAGGTTTACTGTAAGGGGTAGGATTTTTGTTTGGACCTTGTATCATTAATGATACCTGTAGGTGCTGTGGAGGTGTAAGACCAATAATACCAACATACAGAAGGGCTGCCAGCAGAGGTTCTTTGATCTGCTTTTCTGAAGGAAAGAGAGCTTCAAAGGGGTCAACAATCTTACTTTAATTAAACAATGCAAACAGATAAGTAGAAAGAATTGTGCACTCCAGAAAGAATCCAATAGATAGCACTCTGTCTCAGCAAACTAATAGATATGTAATCACCAGACCAGGGAGCACAAATATCTGGGTTCACAAAACGGGTGGCAATGGGGGGATATAACAATGGCTACCCAGAGTCTCTTCTGGATAAATCACAAAGACCTCAGGTGAACATTCTCCCCATGAGTGAACCCCAAAGCAAAATCTCACCTTACTATATATACACTTTAACTAACAGGCTCAGAGCCAGAAGGCATCACAACTCATGTGATTCAGTGCCTAATCGACTTAGTACCAAGAGGTGTGAAAGCTTTCCTGTAAGCAAGCTTCCCCATAAGTATGCTTCCCTGTAGGCAAGTTTCTCCCCCAGTGGGCTCTATGTGACTCAAGATGTGTCACAGCTGTGAACTGGGCTGGAGTTCAAAGCAACAAGAGACCTATGATTGAAATGCCTGTGTATGTTTA
Source organism: Pseudocheirus occidentalis (assembly GCA_028646575.1). Lineage (NCBI taxonomy): Eukaryota > Metazoa > Chordata > Mammalia > Diprotodontia > Pseudocheiridae > Pseudocheirus > Pseudocheirus occidentalis. Next base: position 39,990,102 of record CM053593.1, on the reverse strand, counting down.
GACCTGGGAACATGGCACCCGTGCCAAGGAAAAAAGGGAACACGTGGTCACACAGGCCTATTAATGGATGGGAAAGATCTTAAATTCAATTAACTCTATAGATCTGAAGGAAGCTGTTGAAGCCAGTAGGTAGAGATGAGAAGGGAGAACTCTGTGTGCAGAAAGGGTAGCTAGAGAAAATGTCTGGATTCAGGAGATGGAGTGACATAATTAAGGAAAAGCAAGGAGGCCAATATCTCTACACTGAAGAGTATTTGTGGGTGGAGGAATATAAGAAGAATGAAATGGTGGTGGGGGGAGGCAAGTTATGAAGGGTTTTATATTTGATCCTATAGGTAACAGGGAATCATTGGAGTTTAGTGTGTGTGTGTGTGTGTGTGTGTGTGTGTGTGTGTGTGTATGTGTGCATGATCATGGTGACCAAGGTCAGACTTACGTTTTAGGAAGTTCAGTTTGACAGTTCAATGAAGGATGTACTGGAATAGGAAGAGACTATGTCAGGGAGACAAATCAGCAGGCTCTTCCAATAGCCTAAGCAGGAAGTGATGAGCCCTTGAGTCTGGGCAATGACAGAGTCAGAGGTGAGGAGAAGATGAATACAAGAGATGTTAGCAAATAAAATGGAAAGACTTTGGTAGATCCGATCTTGGCAGAGTGGATTGAGAAAAACTGAGGAGTTCCACTTAACTAGGAGTATGGTGGTAACCTGGATGGTAACTGGAAAGTTAGGAAGGTAGGCAGGATTTTGGGGAAAATGGGTTCAGTGTTGAATACAGTGAGTTTGAAATGTCTGTGGACATCTATTCCAAGATGTCCAATAGAAACTTGGAGATGAAAATCAGGGGGTTAGGAGGAAATCTAGTCCTGAATAAGTAGTAGCAACTGGTAGTTATGCAAAGAGGCAAATTTGACTTTGATACTTGTAGGTTTGCCTTTTTCTCTTAGCGTATTGCTTTTATTACATTAAATTCCAATGCAACAAACATGTGTTAAGAACCTACTAAACATGAAGCACTGTAATAAGAATTAGGGACTTATATAAAGAAAAAAAATGTGCCCTTCCTGAGCTTGCATCCCACCTGATATAATAACATGTCAATTGACAAGTATCTAAATGATCATTTGAAAAGGGTAAGCACTGTCTACTAAGGTGATCAAGAAGGGCTTTGTATAGAAAACAGCAAATAAGCTTACACTGGAAGGAAATGAGATTATACGAGGCAGAGGTGAGAAGGGAGTTTACTCTAGGCAAAAGCCCAGAGGTGGAAGATGTACCAAGTTCAGGGAATAAAGAGCAAGGAAAGTGGTTTGACTGGAACATGGAAGTGTAAAGAAAATAAATGCACAGTAAGTCCTGAAAGGTATTCTAGAAGTAGACTGTGAAGGACTTCAAAATACAGGGTATAAAGGGGCATCTAGGTGGCACAGTGGATAGAGTTTTAGCCCTGGAATCAGGAGGATATTGGTTCAATTCTGGTCTCAGACATTTAGTAGCTGTGTGACCCTAGGTAAGTCACTTAACTCCAACTGTCTCAACGGAAAAAGACATGTTGTATAATTTATATTTTTTCCCATAAGTATTATGGAGCCATTTAATTTCATTAAATAGGGTAATGCCATGGTCAAACTTTCTTCAGAAAAGGGGAAAAAAAATCCATTAATGCTATGGACATCTAGTGGATATTAAACAATAAGGAAATCTCCTATAATCCACTCCCTATTCATGGGCTATGGAAGTATTACAGAGAATGCTTCACTGCATTTGTTGAATTTTTAAGTGTTACAAAATCTGTCTTTTGCTAATAAAACCATATCACCTCACCTCATTTGCATAACCAAACTTAATATGCAGTTCATTCACACATTTAAAAATGTATGAAAAAGCCATGTTTCCTGTTGTGCGCTGGGGCCTCTAAGTTACTCAAATAAGAAACTTCAACTCAAAGACACCCAGAAAAGCACTATGGTTATACAAATAGGACTAATTGGTATTTGGTTTATAGCTACATGCTGACAACGATTAAGCTAATTATAAGGCGCATGGTGCTAAATTACTATCTTTTTGATACATTTTCCCCTAACAGCAAGAATTCCAGAGAGGTTCTGGTTCAAAGTCTGGCTGTTCTAAACAAGAGTAGAGTTAAGATTGTTTGTAGATTTCATGCACAGTGACATGATTAATATGAAAATTTTGGAGAAAATATTGCACTTCTTAATGAGAAAACCAAGCAAAGGCACTCTAGCTACTGGAATGACAAACAGGATTCAGCTACATTTTGGTAGTTGAGAAAAAGGAGGCGTCAATATGGAATTCCAAGGCAAAATTGTCATAGAGGTGGATGGAAAGTTTGTTTTGGAAGGAATGGGGCCAATATCAATTGGGCCTCTGAGAAGAAATAGGGATCCATGCCAAGGATCTCTCATTATTTCAAAGGGAGCAGAAGAAAAAAAGAAAAAGGAAAAGGAAAGATATTTCTAGAGGCATATTGTTTGCAAATTAAAACATTGTGCTATGCAGATAAAACAACCCTTCTTGGCTTTGGAGAAAGACTGAATACCACCAAGACCCATCTTAACTTTCAAACTGTGAAAGAGCCTCTGGAAATTCATCAATGACTCCATTCCATTCTACCACTTAGATTTATTGAAAACAGATGTGAGCTTCCATCTAGTTCAACTACTGAAATTTACCATAAAGGGAAGAAAGAATTGCTTTTCTAATACATTCAGAGGCCAGATGTTTTCTAATATTTGAGCTCCTACTTAACAATATAGGCTATCTTTTGCCTCCATTTGTGGTCCTCGGCCTACATCTTCTCTGTAGAGGGTAAACTTCCATAACTCTAAGCCAAGTTTACTTATATGGAACTGTGTCACTCAGTAAATATTTGTTGGTAATATAAAAAGTCCCTGAGCTACTAAGGGAAATTAAGGATGGATATGGAATTCAGTCCTGGAGAAAGATTCAAAGAATTTATAACCTCTCCAACTTGGCAGTGGATTCTTACACTTTCTTCCTTGAGTCAAAGTGATGATTTATTTAATGGCAGAGAGGTTCTGAATCCTAAAGAAAGACATGGATGGCAATGGGAGGAAGAATGGGGTGTTTTCTATTTTTATTCAACGGCTTTGCCTCTTACCCTGACTTCTTCAAGCCTGTGGGCCCGTGCAAACTTGCATGGCTAATCCCATCAACCAACATGCTGGATTTTAACTTTATGCATGCTTGTGATCAGCTCAAGGAAGTCGATGACATTGAAATATAATTTATCCATGTCAAGGTGGCAGAATACTGATGGGGCCATAAGAAGAAAACCTCAGAATAGGTAAAGAAATCTCAAGGCAATTGCTGAGCATTTTGTGAGAGCTTTGATGCAAATTCCATTTTGTAGACCATCCCTCACATCCAGAACACTTTTAAGTGCAATCATTGAGTCAATCAATATTTCTTAAGTACCTAGTATGTTCCAGGCACTATGCATCATTTCATTTAAGCCTCTATAGTTACTTAAGTTAGATATGGTATATATTATTATTTCCATTCCTCCAGATGAGAAAACTGAGACCTGGAGAAGTTAAGTGACTTATCTCTTAACCAAGGTTTCACAACAAATCACTGGCCAAAGCAATCCCAGGACTCCAGTCTGCAGATTCCATGTCTAGTGTTTGTTCTACTCTTTTTTAAAACAGATTTGAGTCAGAGTTATTTTAAGTAACAACAAATTCATTCTGACTAAGAAAAATGCTAATTGTATGTGACTTTTTATTATTAAATAAAGCCAACCCTTGTGAAATGTATACAAATGGGAATTACATTAGGTTAGGAAATCTAAAGTTACATCATTTTCTAAAACTACACTGATGAAATCTGTCTAAGAAGTGGTATGCTGTGAGTGGGAAAAGAGCTGGATATATTATATCAAAGGACCAAAGCTCATGGCCTGGCCACACTACTTGACCTTGGTCAAGTCACTCAATGAGAAGTGGCCAAACCCATCTTTCTGAGCTTGGGGTTTTACTAGATCAGGGGTTCTCAACCTGTGGGTGGCGACCCCTTTGGAGGTCAAATGACTCTTTCACAGGGGTTGCCTAAGACCATCAGAAAACACATATTTTTGATGGTCTTAGGAACCAAGACACCGCTCCTCTATCCGTCTCCAGGTGAGTCCACCCACATGCAGATATGCCCACATATGAGTATTAAAGGGTCATGGCATTAGGAAGGTTGAGAACCACTGTACTAGAGGATCTGCTAATCTAACTCATACCCTTCTTCCTTATTCTCCTATTTCAGTCAAGGAACCCACCACTCACCAAGATTCACAACCTGAGTTGTTCTCATCCCTTCTGTCATCAGTTGCCAAGTCTTAGCAAGTCTACCTCCCCAGTCCCTGTCCCTTTCATCATCTCCTCTCCTACTATAACCACAAACCTAGATCAGGTCTTTCTTCACGTCTGCCTTGTCCTAAATCAGTGATTCTCAACCTTCCTAATGCTGCAACCCTTTAATACAGTTCCTCATGTTGTGGTGACCCCCAAACATAAAATTATTTTTGTTGCTACTTCATAACTGTAATTTTGCTACTTTTATGAATCTATCTGATATGCAAGATGTATTTTCATTTTTATAAATTGAACATAACCCACAGGTTGAGAACCAGTGTACCTAAAGGGTCTGCTTGCATTGAGTTCCTCCCCTTCTCCCATTAATCCCATCCACACAACTGACAATGATGTTAGTACAGCTATGGCCACACCTCTTCCCAGTTCAAACTGTTGCTATGGCTTCCTGGCCTCCAGCACCAAATACAAACTCCTCTCATTGGCCTTGAAAGCCCTTCTTCACTCAGCTAAAGCTTCTCCTTTCTCATTTCCCCCACTTATTTCTCTTATGCTCCAACCACATGGATAAAATCACTGTGCTTTGCATAAGACATTCCAGACCTTCCATCTCCTTTCTCAATGCCTTTGCATAGGCTGACTCTCCATGCTTACAGGGTGCTCCATCTCGAAATTCATGTCATTCATATCACTTCCTACATGGGAGCTTTCTTTCCTAATTCTTCAACTCATAGTGCTTTATTCTACAAATAAGCTTGAATTTAATATATGTATACATATCTACATAGGCACAAATATGCATATGCCCATGTATATACATATATGTGTGTGCATGTGTATATATAGAATATATTAGCTACTTATAGATTAAAATGTTATTTTCCTCAAAAAATTTCAGTTCCTTGAAGTCAAAGGGTCTCTCTCTCGCCTTCTCCCTCCCTTCCTTCTTTCTCTCCTTCATACCTTGCTATTTTCCTTCCTTTTTTCTTTCTTCTCCCTTCCTTTTATTCTTCCCTCCTTTCTCCATCCTTCCTTACCTTTTTTCTTTCCTTTTAAAGTCACTGAACCTAGCTCAGTACCTGGGTCAGTAACAGGTGCTTAATAGACGGACCAGAATTTAAGAATACCTCAGAGAACTAAGCTGAATCAAATGATATGAGACATTTAAAAAAAAACCTCTCTAAGTCAAACAAAATAGAAATAGTAGTATTATTTCTAAGTAAGTTTATAGTATCTGATTGTTATTATAATGTATTTAAAGTACAACTGTACAGATAGGATAAATTATAGCAAAATTTTGGGAAAAAAACTACATGTCCACGTTACTAATGATCATTTATTTACTGCTCCTGAGGAAGTGAGCAGTCCCACATGTAAACAGTCACTTTTTTTCTTAAAATCCATGCAATTCTTGGAACTTACCAATCTTCCAGTCCTAGATGCTACAACTGTTGAGCACTTCGGCATGGGGTGGGGGGCATTATATTAATGGACTCCAAGGGAAGATAGCAAGCTATACACACAGCTAGCTAGGATTTACTACTTTTGCCAAGTTAACAGGGATGTTCAGTAACTTCAACCTAAGCTGTGTATGTCAGTTGCAGGTATTCCTGGGAAAAGACTCCTATGAGATGCTATGGCTAATGAATGTGAAAGAATTACCAGCAGAGTCTATTATCCTCCATGTATTCTTCTGTTTGCATCTTATTCCAGAGCACCATGGAGAGCCTCTAATAGGACATCCCCAAGTTAGCAATGTATCTAGATTATAGGCTAATCATGAGTCCATCTAAGTTAGAATACCTGGCCAATTCAGGTTAGACACTTAACTCCCTAAACCTCCTATGAATTTTAGAATAGCAGAGATGAGCACTAACTATCAAGAATTCTTACTTTGGGCCACTGAATCAGTGGTATTAGAATTTACTAAGTCAAAATTAAACTCAAAGCTAAGGAATCAGGGAAGGGGAGCTCTGAAATGCCCCCTCCCCTGCCCATCAAATTAAACAATGACATAAGAATTTGATATTAATTCTTATTATTAATTGCTTATTATTATTGCTTATTCTGCCGATAATATATATAAGTATAGTTCTGTATTCTCTTACAAAAGGTGTCCATTGGAGAGATAATAGTTTATAGTGATGTCTATGACCTCTGGAACTCCTTCATACATAGGACCTTGTCTTACATGAGATGTTCTGCAAGTTAGATCCTATCTCTACTCTTTCATTCCTTCAATTATAAAATGAAAGACCCAATCAATTGACTGCCAAGAATTACATACCTTGCAGAAAATAGGACAGAGATGAAAATCTTACTGTTTCTGCCCCCAAGTATCTCTTGTTCTAACATTCTATGATCCAACTTTTGTCTCTGGTGGGGTCTGTCATCATACTGTGCTCACAAAAGATCTATTAGGTGTTTGGCAAGTTGAATTGACATGGATTCAATGGAATATAGTTTTGTCTGAAAGGCAACTAAGTAGTGTAGTGGGTAAATTGTTGGACTTGTGATCAAGAAGACATGAGTTGAGGGGGGCAGAGCCAAGATGGCAGAGTAGAAACAGGACTTTTGCATGGCTCCAGCTTCCACCTCCTCCAATTCATTTAAAACATGACTCTAAACAAACGTTAGGACTACAGAACCCACAAAGTGATAGAGAGAAACAAATCTCCTGCTGAAGGAAGCCCAGCAGGCTGGCAGGAAGGGTCCATCATAGCATGCTGGGAGCCGAGACCAACCCTGTCTGAGCCTGTGATTTTAGCCCCAGGGTGGCCTGATCAGCAGCAGCTTGAGCAGACTTCACAAGAGTAAATCATCAGCAGCTGTAGTGGTTTCCAGACTTCTCAATCCACAAATGCCAAAAACAAAGTAAAAGGTTAGTGTGGAACTTTGTTGGAACAGGTTGGCTGTTACACCCAGAGTGAGAAGCAGTAGAGGTGTGGTGGCTGCAGCCGCTGCCATGCAACTGCATCTGGAGCTCCTGGCATACAGACTGTAGGGGGACCAAGCAACCACTCTTGTTTTGACCTGCTTGGATCCAGATTGTGGTCTTGTGTGGTGGTCCTGGGGTGTGTGACCAGTGAGCCAAAGTGTGTGGGGGCTGGAGAGAGGGCACCCATCTAATAGCTCCGGCAGCTCCAAAAAAGCCAGGATTTGGGACATAGCTCTCTCCATTCTGGAAGCAGAGTTCTACCATGGCAAAGAGCTCAAGTCAAGTAACTGGCTACCAATATGAGCAAGCAATGGAAGCACAAACAGATGCTAGAATCCTTTTTTGGGGACAAAAAAGATTAGGGCATGGAGTGGGAGAAAGACAGCAAAGTTAGAATTCCTTCATCAAAAGCCTCCAAGAAAAATATGAACTGGTTACAGGCCATGGAAGAGTTTAAGAAGGATTTTGAAAATCAAGCAAGGGAAGTGAAGGAAAAATTGGGAAGTGAAATGAAAATGATACAAGAAAACCACAAAAACCAAGTCAACAGCCTGCTAAAGGAGACCCAAAAATACACTGAAGAAAATAACACCTTAAAAATAGACTAACTCAAATGGCAAAAGAGGCTCAAAAAGCCAGTGAGGGGAAGAATGTTTTAAAAAGCCAAATTTTCCAGATGGAAAAGAAATTTCAAAAAATCACTGAAGAGAATAATTCCTTCAAAATTAGATTGGAGCAAATGAAAGCTAATGATTTTATGAGAAATCAAGATGTGAAATATCTCATTGGAAAAACCACTGACCTAGAAAATAGATCCAGGAGAGATAATTAAAAAAATTATTGGCCTACCTAAAAGCCATCAAAAAAAGAGTATAGACACCATCTTTCAAGAAATCATCAAGCAAAATTGCCCTGATATTCTATAACCAGAGGGCAAATTAGTAATGTAAAGAATTCACCAATCTCCTCTTGAAAAAGATCCCCAAAAGAAAATTCCTAGTAATATTATAGTCAAATTCCAGAGTTCCCACATCAAGGGAAAAGTACTGCAAGCAGTCAGGAAGAAACAATTTGAGTATTGTGGAAACACAATCTGGATAACACAAGACATAGCAGCTTCTATATTAAGGGAATATGATATTCTGGAGGTCAAAGGAGCTAGGACTAAAACCAAGAATCACCTACCCATCAAAACTGAGTATAATGCTACAAGGAAAAATATGATCACTCAGTGAAATAGAAGACTTTCAAGCATTCTTAATGAAAGAAACCTTATCTGAACAGAAAATTTGACTTCAAAATACAAGAAGCAAGAGAAGCATGAGAAGGAAAACAGGAAAAAGAAATCATAAGGAACTTATTAAAGTTGAACTATTTACATTCCTACATGGAAAAATGATAATTGTGAACTCATAAGATTTTTCTTAGTATGAGGATAGCTGAAGAGAATATATATGTATGTACATACATATGTGTATAAATATATATACATATACATACGTATATATATATATAGGAGAATGTATGTGTATATAAATATATATGTAAGTATGGGCATTTGTGTGTTCATATATATACTGACAGAGGGCACAGGATGAATTGAATATGAAGGGGTGATACCTAAAAAATACAATTAAGAGGTGAGAGGCATTTATTGGGAAAAGAAGGAGATATAGATTAGTGTAAATTATCTCATATGGAAGAGGCAAGACAAAACTGTTACAATGTAGAGGAAGAACAGTTAGGTGAAAGGGAATGGGACAACCTGATTCCCATTGAATTTGGCCTAAGGAGAGAATAACACATACACTCAGTTGGGTATGTTACCCTACAGGAAAATAGGGAGGTAAGGGATAAGAGAGGGGAGGATGGAAGGGACACTGGGGGAGAGGATAGTTAAAAGCAGACATTTTTGAAAAGGGATAGGGTCAAAGGAGAAAACAGAATAAGTGAGGGGCAGGATAGGATGGAGGGAAACATAATAAGTCCCTCACAATATAACTACTATGGAAATGATTTGGGTAACTACACATGCACAATCTATATTGCATTGCTTATCTTCCCAGTGGAGAAAAATTTGCTTTTTAAATATTTTTAAAAATTTAAAAATTTGCTTTTTACATGCAACTGGGAAATAAGATATACAGATATTGGGATATAGAAACCCATCTTGACCTACTAGAAAGTTAGGGGGAGGTAAAGGGGGAGGACAGAAGACAGAAACAGATTGGGGGAAGGGCTTTCAGTAGGCTTGCTATTTTGGGTTGGGCGGTAGGGGAAAGAGAAAAATTATAACTCAAAATCTTGCAGAAATGAATGTTGAAAACTAAAAATAAAATACTAACTCTTGACACCAGGTAAGTCATTTAATCTTTCTCAGTCTTGGTTTATTCATATCTATAAAATGGGGATAATGTCAGCACTTACCACACAGTGAGTCAGCTAGTAGGGCAAAGGATAGAGTGCTGGCCCTGGAATGCAGAGGTCCTGAGTTCAAATCCAGTCTCAGACACTTACTAGATATCTGATCCTGAGCAAGTCACTTAAGCCTATCTGCCTCAGTTTCTCATCTGTAAAATGAGCTAGAGAAGGAAATAGAAAGCCACTTCAATATCTTCACCAAAAAACCCTTAAATGTGGTCATACACAGATGAAAATGACTAAACACATACCTCACAAATATAAATCCTAGCTAATGATTTTGCCTAAACAAAATTAGCATAAGTGCTAATCCTTCTTTTAAGAAATCACTTATCACACAAAGCATGATCCATTTTCCCCTTAATACTGCACTCATATATGAATTGGAATATGTGTTATAGTGGAAAAAAGGTCTTAAAAATTCAGAGGAAGAGACCCTGAGTTCAGATTCTGGTTCTACTCATTACTATCTAGGTGACTTCGAAAAAAAATGATTTAACTTTTTTGGGCCTCAGTTTTCTTATCTGTAAAATTACCCAGTTAGACTACACAATTACTGAAAAGCTTCCTGTTATAATTCTATGTTCCTGTATATTACATATGGATACATTTTCAAATCCATAAGCACATCTAGAAACCCATTCAGTTTTCAGGAAAAAAAAATCAACAAATTCAAATCAACAAGCATTTATTACATAATCAGACAAGAGGGAGACTGCAGTAATTTGTGCACATGGAGTGGTGGGGTCAGCAGGGAAATGCCACACATTATAAAGAACTAAGCTTGGCATAGTTAAAATGGTTTACTCAAGCTAAGGACCAGGAAGCTTTGATTCTTGGGTAACTGACGCCATTAATGTTCCTTCCTTTACTAAATAAGTGTTATTAATATTTTCTGTTTCTTACATCACCATTGTATGCTATGTATAACCTCACCCCCTCACAGAACTCCATTTCATATGATAAAAAAATATTTTGGGGGAAGGAAAATGGAGGGGGGAAAGTTAGCAGAGCTAATCAATAGAATGAAAAAAGTCTGAAAATGTGTGCAACATGTAATATCTATTGGACCTCCCATCTCCATGAAAGGGCACATTGCAGATATCTTCTCATTTTCCTTTGGGTACTTCTTGATCTTTATAATTCTGTTACATTTACTTTTGTTTATTTTAGTGTCTTTGTTCTTTCCATCTATTATTTTTAGTCACTTTACATTTTGTTTTTTTGGCTTTACTTATTTCAGTCTACATTAACTCATACAGATCTTTCCAGAAAGGACTTCTTCCATTCTCTTTATTACTAATGTCTCTTTTTGTTTACTTGAAAGCCTAATTCCTTGATTCATGAGTCTTATAATTACCTGTTTTCTCTCTTTTTCCCCATATTCTTCCTGCTATCAACGTTTCCAAAGTATCTATTCTAAGCACTTTCCCCTCCAGGCACTTTCTGCTACTGCCTTATAGGGCTCCCTGCCATGGATTCCTTTTTTCCATGGTACCTCATTTCCAGAGAAAGACCAATTACAATAATAACTGTCACTGCTGCTGCTGCTCCTAACATTTGTATAGCCCTTTCTATGTGCCATACACTGTAATATGTACTTTATAACTGTTATCTCATTTAAACTTCACAGCTCTGAAAGGCAGGTGCTTTCTTTTCCTCATTTCAAAGATGAGGGAACTGAGGCAGAGTTTAAGTGGCTTGCCAAGTGTTACACGGTTGGGAAGTATATGAGGCCAGATTTAACCTTGAGTCTTCCTGACTCCGGGTCTGGGGCTCTGTCCACTGTGCCACTTAGAACTGCCCAGTCACCCATGGTTTTTCTCTTTCTTACACCAAAAAGGGCACCTTCCCCTCACTGCTAGCCCTTGATTTGACCCCAGTGCTTCACCCACTTCTCTCCATTCCCCTGCTCTTCCATTTTTATGTTATCCATTGTAACGTGAATACACGGCAATGCCATGTTGTAATGCAGTCCTAGAAGTATTCACCTGCAGGCAGGATGCTGTCAAGTTGTATCAATAATACCCCCACAAACATACCCCACCCCCATTCCATCCACCTCTTCACCCTTGTCTCTTTTTTTCTTTTTGGAGGGGGGAGGGCAGGACAATTGGGATTAAATGACTTGCCCAAGGTCACATGGCTAGTAAGGGTTAGGTGTCTGAGGTCAGATTTGAACTCGGGTCCTCCTGACTCCAGGGCTGGTCCTCTATTCACTGCACCTCCTAGCCACTTCCGCCCTTGTCTCTTTGTGTACTTTTAAAAAGAAATCTCTTACTGGTCTTTGCTGTCACTCTTTTGCTGTTACTGTCCTGCCTTCTGCATTTATATACCCTTTTTGCATTTCTGCTGTCTGGGTTGTTTGATAGGTAAATAATATCTTAAGCTCTGCTTTTCTTTCTAAAAATGCTTCAAAATCTTTTTTATTATTAAATGCTCATCTCTCATTCTGTATGGTTAAGTGTGGATTTGCTTAACAGGTCTCCCTGGGCTGCATCCTCAGCTCCATTGATTGCTCTTTATAATACATTATTCCATTCCTTCTTTTTTCAAGTGAGTGTGAAATAGTCTTGCCTTTGTATTTTGTCTTCCTCCTGAATGCTTGCATAGCATGTTGTTTTTGAAATGAATTGTTAAATTTAACTACCATTTGTCTTGGAATTTGAAGCCTTATTTTTGTTGTTTTTCTGTAGATGATCTGTAAATGAATTGGAATTTCATTTTCTTTTCTGTTATTTCTTTCATTATGGTGTTAGAATTTGTTGTTGTTCTTGGTTTTATTTTGTCCTATTATATTCTTCTGGTAGACCTAGTTCATCTCTACATATACTGACTTAATGATCAGTTACATTTTGCTTTTTATAGTGAGCATATTTTCTTTTAGTGATAGTTTTTTGCTTTTTTTCCTTCTAGTTTGTTCTACATTTATGTGTATTTGCATTACCAATGTATTGCTCTTTTTTTTCCTTTTTGGTGTGGTTTGCCATTGCAGATTCTGTTCATTATTTTTGCTGTGTAAGACATCAGTTTTATGCTTCATATTCTCATTTTTCTTTTAAACCACTAAGGAACAGCATATTGTGGTTCCATGATCTCTTCAAATTCCATAGTGTCCTCCATCTCATCAAATATCCAATTTTTCCCTTTTTTCAATATTTATTTATAGGTGCTTGAGCTCATTTACTAGATCTGGAGGCCATATTCCCTTCTGTTATTAGTTTTTTCCTGTTGATTTACCTATCTATTCTCAAGGTCTTTTGAGTTTTCTTCTTCCTGAAATCTTTGGTACTTTCACTCTTACCCTTCCTTTATTTTACTTATTAATCACTTTTTGATTCCTCTGTAACAATGGTTTCCTTGGCAGTTACATCTCAAAGCATCTTGGCATCTTTTCATTAATGGGCATTTTATGCTATATCAGTCCTGGCCTTTATCCCAAGTGACTTCTGGGTGGATGTAATGGTAATGGAATTTGGAGATGCCTCTGAATTGAATTGGCTTTTGGGTTGAGTGTTAAGACCCAGAGCTTGTGAATCCCACATGTGGGATGGGCTTGTGAACTTGAAGAGAGGGGGCTGACCTGAGAGGAGCCATGAATGGAAAGGAAGGCTCAAGCCAAGTGAAGGCCAGAAGAAGAAGGACTTTTGGGAAAAGCAGTATCCAGTGTCGTGGTGCCTGAGTTGCTGAGAGAGACTGTTAAGAGCCCATTGGAGCTGCCCAGGACTTTTGAGGACTGCCACCTGGAGCTGCTAAGAACTGAGGAGGAATGGCCATGATGCTGGTATTTTGTCTGTCTGTTCTGATGCTGTTTTTCCAGATTCACTTGGTGGTGGACAGTGCTGCTGTTGTAGAGGTCCTGGAACTTGGCTGCTGATGCAGAAGCCCTGAAAAAGGACTTTCTTGTTGTATGTTCACGGAAATCCTGGAAGGGGGCTTTGCTGATACTTTCAGGGTTTCTGTTACTGTTCTACAGGTAGAGTGTGACTTGATGAGGACACTGGTTATGGCTTTATTGAGCCTTGTCTCCCCAGGAACTGAGATTGCTGAGGGCTTGCCTCCAGTGAAGATGAAAGAAGGGCCTTTCCTTGTGTTTTCAATGCTGAGATGTTATATTGACCTTGTTATGGCTTAAGGGTAGATGGCCTTTTGTGCTCTCCTGCTCCCTTTTGAGAAAGTACTTAGTGTTAATGGATGGTATTTTAATTACTTTGAGTCCAGGGAAACCTTTGGCCTTTTTGTGATCATTGGAAACTGATCTCCATTTGAGAAGAACTCTCTCCATTTGAGAAGAGACTTTGACTAAAAGCATGTACCTTCTAGGGGTGGAGTAGTACCTGGACTGAATGAAGAACTTACTTGTGAAACGTATGAGTTATACTGTATTTTGACTTTCCCTGTTCTGTGAATGTTTGCTGAATAAATGGGGTTTGCTATGCTGGTAATCTGAACCTTGGAAGTTGCCTTTGCTTGGTATTACAGTGGTGAGAACTAGCTCCAGCCAGATGCTCTCCTCTTTCCCTCAGGCTTGGTGGAGTGCTGCATAGCTCCCCATACACACAGTATACTATCCTAGTGACCCACTCTAGTTCCTCTGTTACTCAGATCTCTCACTAGGTTTGATTCCTTGGTAGACTTTGCTCCTGAGGGCCATGGCTAAGCTGGCTGTCATGGCCCAAGGAAAGTTCTGTAACTTGATGCTTAGGTTTTTATAACATTGGAAAAAGGGAGAAGAGGGTACAAGATTGAGTTTTTATGTAAGCCTATGTTCTGTCCTTGGATCTCCTACTGTAGCCTTATGAGAGATAGGGAAAGAATGATGAGTTAGCTTAGGGTCAATGAGCATCAGTTTATGGTTTTCTTTTTTTAAACCTTAAAAAAACAATCTGGATGTCTTAGACATTGGAAACAGCTAAATATAATTCATCTTTGGTGAATAATTTCTATTTTGTAAAAATACCAAGAGAATGTGAAAGAAAAACACCTAGTCCTCCATCTTGTTGGTCATACTGGACATTAACTTTCTGTGAAAGTGACTTAGCATCCCTGAGTCTCAGATTGTCCATCTTACAAATAAGAATACTAATGACTACTTATTCTACCTCACAAGCCTGTCACAAGGTTAAAATGAGATACTCTCTAAGAAGTCTCTTTGAAAAAAAATTAACTGCTAGACAAATATCATATTCTTTATAGTTATCCACAGGGAAGCATTTTTAAGTTCATTGTGCTAGCTATGCATATCCAAATGGGAAAATTTAGGAAAAAAAAAACAAAACAAAAAACAACTTTTAACAAAGATTTCTTCCACTTCTGGGAGTGGAAAGTTTGCAGTTGAATAATCTCCATTCACTCACTCTTATTATAATTTTTTTACATTATTAAGCATTTAAAAAGTAAAAATTCCTACTTCTGGTGCTTATGATCCACAGGACCACAGAAAAATCATTTATCTTCCATAAACCTTATTTTAATCATCTGTAAAATGGGGCTAATTATTATGAAAACAGCAGCAACACTGCCAAAGGTATAAGGCTGTTGTGAGGCCAAATGAAGTAATGTTTTAAAGTACTTTGGAAACCATAAAGCTCTCTTAAAATGTAAACTATTAGTGTAAGCATTGTGAAAATGACAGAATGTGAGAGATTGGAACAACTTTATAAGTCACCAAATCCATTTTCTCCCCCAAGATGATTTTTTTTTTTATCAGGCAAAGGCTGGATAGGATATGTCTTGTTTAGTATTTGTAGACAGGAACTTTATTAACATATGGGTTCTACTAGATGGCATCTTAAGTCCCTTCCAGTTTCTGATTTATAATATAATAATAATTTTTGACTCCACTTATTTGGAATTCACAAAATCATTGAAACATCTGATTTGCAATTTTTAGTTTCATTTTGTCAACTCCTGTGACTTAATTAGGGTAGAGAAGTTCCAAAGCAAAATTGAATTGAGATCCCCACTGATGCAGAGTAGTCACCAAAAGGAATTACCTAAAGGGTTAAGATACACCTTGTCCTCGAACACAAGTAGAATCAGTCTCCTGCTTTAACTGTCTGGTTGCTCCCAGAACCTCATGTTTTGAAGAAAGTACCCAGGTTACCTGTGCCTTTCTTGCTTTCTAGGCTTCAATCCTGTCTCCCTTGATTTTCTCTACTGTTTCCCTGCAAGGGTGCCCCTCCTTTTTCAGTTTCCTTTTACTCATTAGAGTTTAAGCTCCTTAATAGCAAGGACTCTTTCTTTTTTGTTTGTATTCTCATTCCCAGCACTTAGGACAATTGCCTAACAGGTGTTTTTATTGCTGAGTCATTTCAGTCACGTCCAACTCTTCATAACCGCATTTTAGAGTTTTCTTGGAAAGATGATAAAGTTGTTTGCCACTGACTTCTCCAGCTCATTTTATAGATGATAAATTGAGGCAAACAGGGTGAAGTGACCTGCCCAGGGTCACTCGGCTAATAAGTGTCTGAGGCCAGATTTGAACTCACAAAGATAAGTCTTCCTAGGCTCTACCCACCATGCTACCTAACTACCCATTTGGCAGGGAGTAATTAAATGCTTGTAGATCTGATTTGTTGACTTGACCTTCATTCAGCATGGCATAAGGCTTTTTCTGATCTCTATACAATATGCCCGACTCAACCTCTGTCTAGTTTGAAATTGATTTGTATGTGTCTATATATGCACATGGTTTATCCCCATATAGAGTACAATCTCTATTGAGAACTGAGTCTTTGACTTTTGTCTTGCAGATGCAAAATAAATGCTTGTTCATTGATAGATGGAATTTGTTTTAAATCATACAAAAATGAATAATTTTAAAGAAAAATAGTTCAAGAAAGATTTCATGCATATAAATATAATATTTATGCTCAAAATTTACTTGGTGCTTCTACTTTTTTTTCAGAGTTGTATTTGATTTCCTCCATTTTCCTCAATTGGTTTAACAATATCATTATATGAAATACTGGCTGTGCATGTGCATATGATCATAATATTCATTCTACTCAGACACTGTTGACATTTCAAACAAGAATATGTAATAAAAACAATAATTCCAACAATGTGGTGGTTTAAGAATAGGCGTCAGTGAGTAGATACCTTTTTCTTTTTACCTGAGCACAGATCTCATGGACTATGCTTTTCTTTTCTAGAAATCCTTGCCTGGGGTGGGGGTAGGGAGGATACACATTTCAGCTTCCAGAAAATCAGTTAAAACATGATGATGGAATGGCCATATCCTTTAGAGATTTCCAAACATCTCAACTCTTTTTAAGTTTCAGAGATAGGCTGACAACTCACATGAGAGGGGCAGGTGACATGAACATAAGTCCCCAATGGTAACAAATATGCAGTTTACATATTTTATTCTGAAAGCTTTCAGGAAAAAAATAATACATATATGTCTGCTGAAACACATCTATAGCTACACCCATGTATGTATTAGGAAGATCAATTCTTAACATCTGTGTCTTTCTAACAGCATCTAACCTTAAGGGAACTCCAACTTCCTTGTAGTTGCTGGGGAAACAATGGCAGAACTCAAGCCAGGAATCAATTAAACTAAGGAGACTGTTCCATATCCTTGTTTTCTGGGAAGAGAACAGGTGTTTAATAATTTACATAAATTATGCAAAATCTAAAGCATTTACAGTAACTAGACACTTAGCAACAGACATGAATGAAGAGGTAAATTGGCTGATGATGGTCTGTATTATAAAGGCGCCTTCTCACAGTGCTATTGTTATGGGTCTGTCAGCATTTCCATTATAAACACTGTTTTTCAGGGATTTATAATTCAGCCCTAAAATCTGCCTCTATTTTCTTTCCCTCCTCTTTAGGAAACATGGTAGTTGTAAGGTAATGTTTCTTTTCTTAAAACTAAATTGTGTGCTTGGGGCTGGAAGGGTTGGGGGAATGCAGTAAGGGAGAGGATTATTTCAACAGTATTTGCTATTATAACATTATGGGAATGGAATTTGATTTAAGCTAAACTATTGTGTTTATCTATTACTCCAAAAATGACTTCTTTTAGAGGCCATTATGACTATAGTGTAAATTTGGATCTCTGAGTAATATTGCACAAACCGCATTAATGCCACTTATTTTTAATAAAGATCCATGATTGTTGAAAATAGAAAGAATAAATAGCAAATATTTATTGAGTGGGTTCCATGGGTATAGAACTGTGCTCTTTGATGGAATATGGAAAATAAATATTTGATGGAATTCCTTCTACAAGAATCTTAAGATTTATTTGTAGAGATAAAGTGCATAAAGATGAAACATGATGCTACAAAGAGGAGTCAGTTAGAAATTAAATATACCTTGTTCAAATTGTAAATGTCACTTTGTGTCCTTTACATGGTATGTGTATTGTTTTTCAAAAATCCATATGATTTAGATACATTATATATGTCTATTGTGATTTCAATAATTGGCAAAAATTTATGAAACTATTGCCATATGCAAAGAGGATGATAACTACATATGTTGTATGATCAGGAAGGAAGACCTGGATTTATATTTTTCCTCTGACACATTATTAGCCACAACTTTTTAGCTGAATTC
>CM053593.1:39961460-39971728 GCA_028646575.1 Pseudocheirus occidentalis | reverse complement strand
ATTACTGACAGAATGCTACTGTGAACAGCCTTTAAGATTCGAATTACACAGTATTAGTGAACACTTTGTTTACTCCATTACAAAATCAGATTCAGTACAATGTTCACAGTTTCAACAGTTCACAATATTATACACAATCTTCAGAACAAGCAAAGTCTCAATATTATATCTTATTACAGAAAGGAACAAGGAACAAGAGAAGAATCAGCTGGTTTCCCCAAGGGAGAAACCTGCTTCACATTTTAAGATTCAATCAATTAACAAAAGGAATGACCTAGTTTCCCTAAGAGGGAGTTGATTCAATCAACAATTCACAATACACTGATCTTCCACTCCTGGGGCAACCATCAACTTTAGTTTCCAAACAAAGTTCCTAGACAACCACACAATCCTTTTACCCCTTGATTTCCAACAAACCTCAGTTTAGTCCAAGCCTTTTCTTTATTTTAACTCTGGGTGGTCTCCCTGATTCCCTGGATCCTCTTCCCTTGTCCCAGCTCCCTCCTGAATTTGCCAGACAATCACCTAGATTCAGGAGCTGAAAGCTTACAGATTCTCGTCCAGTCCTCAGGGATGAACAGCTCCCAGGTCCTTGTCCAGTCCTCAAGGCAATCCCCAGCACACACTGAAGTTCACCGGATTCAGCACACCTCAAACCCTTTAGGACTTCTCTTGCCTGGAACTCAAGGATCAGCCAGGCCACCAACAAAGTCCCATCCTGTTCATATCTTTAGTCACTTTCACTCAGGAACCAAATCCAAAATCTGTCTTGTGTCTATAAAATTATTCCTTATAAGCACTGGCCTTCTCTCAAGTCAACAGGGAGTGTCTCAGCCAATAGCATTCTTCCATGTCAATAGGGGAATTCACACCTTTTCAATAATGGACAGAGTTCTGGGAATTCACACCTTTTCACCAATGGACAGAGTTCTATACTTAGCCCTAAGTATCTGATCAAACAAATTGATTACCATTACATCAACTTCTTTACATTCTAGGGAAACCTCTGCCACCTTCCTAAAGGCACTATGCTGGCTGGTAATTCCCTTGTCAGGACCAGTATACTATAATCGGGCACAGTCACACTCATTTCATTCCTGGACTAACTCCCTCTCATGGCTTCTCCATCTTCTCACCAACCATCTTACTCCCATCTGGACACCTTTTTTATCTTCCCCTTTCCAGTTTCCTTATATATATATATTATTTTCTTTAATTAGAATGTAAGCACATTGAGAGCAGGAACTTCAGTGCTTGACCCAATTTGCAGCATATAGGAAACACAAAATGATCTATCCATCTATTTATCTATCTATCTATCTATCTATCTATCTATCTATCTATCTATCTATCTATCTATCTATCTATCTATCTATCTACCTATCTACCTATCTATCTATCTATCTATCTATCTATCTATCTATCTATCTATCTATCTATCTATCTATCTATCTACCTACCTATCTATCTATCTAATTATTTATCAGTAAGAACTAACAAATGAATGAATGAAGGATGGCTAGGAGCCCCTCAATTGTAGAATGGCTGAACACGTTATGTTACATGAATGTGATGTATATGGTTGATGCAGAAATTTGTTTTGCATTATATTTATTAAGCTCTTGTTATGTGCCACTCACTCTACTAATCACTAGAGAGATATATAAAAGTGATGACCGTCTCTATCCTCAAGGATTTTACAATCTAATAAGAAAAAAAAACACATGAGGAAGAGGTGGAGGGATGTTTTGGTCTGTAAAGTAACTGGAATGATGAGTAGAGTCATAGTTGGGCACACTGGGCATATTGGGAGCAATGGTTGAGAACACGACCACAGAGTGAAGGGAGCATGACTTCAGTCCATGCAAGAGCACCAGGACAGGAGATTTGAAGCTGAAGAGGTTAAAATCTCCAGGAAATGGTCTCTTCAGTACTCAGGGCATCAAGGTGGCTGGGAGAAAATGGCTGAGATGAAATGTTGATCTCCATCAGTGAAGGTAGTTTCTGCCTCAAGAGTTACATCAATGAAACAGAAGGTTTGGACTACCTTTCTCTGCCTTTAATTAAAAAAATGTGCTAAACATTGAGGATAAAAAGCCAAAAAAAAGACAGTCTTCTCAAATATGCTATGCTTTACTAGAGGCAGGGTCTGATGTGTACATACACTGGTATACTCTAAAGAACACAATGATGGGGCAAGGAACAGATCCAGACAAAGGACTCTGAGAGATTTTGAAAAGAGAAAGCATATTTGTAGCTGTAAATATCTGAAAAAAATTTGTCGTTGAGATCGTAAAAGTTCTGAAAGGTTTAAATGAGAATGAGTATATTCTGGGGATGGGGGACATCCTCAACTCCTCATTGTTATTCCACATATTCAATCTGTTGCTAATTCCTGTGATTCAACCTTCCCACTATATCTGATACCACCATGATGCAGGACCTTCATACTTGAACTATTACCAAAATCTGTCAGTTAGTTCCCCTGCTTCAAATGCCTCCCCCTCTAAGTCCATCTTAATATCAGTTGTCAGATTAGTCTTTCTAAAGCACAGGCAGGACTGACCATGCCACCCTGCTTACTTTATTTAATAAATTCCAGTGATTCTCTTTTAGGAAGCCTATTAAAATCTCCCCACGATCAAATATAAAATTCTCTGTTTGACTTTTAAAGCCCTTGTGACCAAACACACACAGACACACACACATACACCAGCGACACTGGCTTCTATTTTTAAAAAATGTATTTGAAAAAAATTTAGTTCCAAATTTTCTCCCTGTCTTCTCTTCTTTCCCACTCATTGAGAAGGCAAGCAACATAACAATTAGACATATGAAATCATGTAAAATGTATTCCCATATTAGCCATGTTGAAAAAAATAATAAAAAACATAAGAAAATGAAAAAAGTATGTGCTTCAGTAAGCACTCTCTCTGGAAGTCTATAGCATTTTTCTTCATGGCTACTTCAGAACTGTCTTGGATCATTGCACTGATCAAAGTAGTTAAGTGTTTCCCACTTATTACTTTACAATATTGCTATTACTGTGTACAATGTTCTCCTGGTTCTGCTTACTTCACTTTGTATCAGTTCATATAAATATTCTCAGGTTTTTCTGGAACTGTCCCATTCATCATTTCTTATAGCCTTATAGTATCCTATCACAACCATATGCTACAACTTATTCAGCTAATCCCTCTTTGATGGGCATCCCCTCAATTTCCAATCTTTTGTGACTAGAAAGAACTGCTAAAATAGTTTTGCAAAAACTGTTCCTTTTCCTTTATCTCTCTGGGATACAGGTCTAGTAGTGGCATCACTGACTCAAAAGGTATACAGTTTTTTAGCTCTATTATTCTCCAGAATGGCTGGACCATTTCACAATTCCACCAACAGTGCATTAATACACCTAGTTTTTCAATATCCTCTCTAGCATTTATCATTTTGCTTTTCTGTCATGTTTGCTAACCTTTTAAGTATAAGATGGTATCTTGGAATTGTACTAAATGATATTTCTCTGACTAATAGTGATTTAAAACATTTTTCTCATCTAGCTATTGATATCTTTGTTTCTTCTTCTTAAAACTCTCATCCATATCCTTTAACCAACTGTTAATAGAGGAATGGCTTTTTTTTCATAAATAAATTTGGCTCAGTTTCATATATATTTGAGAAATGAGGCCTTCTTTCTAGCTCATATGGTCATAAACTCTTCACTTTTTCATAGTAGTGAAGAAAATTTCCCATGCTCCACTAATTTGCCCCTGGTATCACCCTTTATATATCATTTAGCCATTTTGATTTTCTTTTGGTATATGGTGTGAGATGTTGGTCTTTGTCTAGTTTCTGTTTAATTGCTTTCCAGTTTTCCTAGTAACTTTTGTCAAATATTGATTTCTTGTCCCCAAATCTTGAATCTTTAAGTCTGTCAAATACTAGATTACTA
This sequence comes from Pseudocheirus occidentalis, assembly GCA_028646575.1. NCBI lineage: Eukaryota > Metazoa > Chordata > Mammalia > Diprotodontia > Pseudocheiridae > Pseudocheirus > Pseudocheirus occidentalis. The sequence continues at coordinate 39,967,782 of CM053593.1, read as the reverse complement.
TGGTCTTTTACTACTGTGTATTTTGTACCTAATCTATTCCACTGATTCACCACTCTATTTCTTAGTATTACATTATTTTGATTATTACTTCTTTATAACATAATTTGAGAACTGGTACAGCTAAGCCACTTACCTTCATATTTTTCTTAGTTATTATATTCCTTGATTGCTTGACCTTTTGTTTTTCCAGATGAATTTTGTTATTGTTTTATCTCTATAACCTTTTTGCATTTTAGTTGGTATGGTGCTGAATAAGTAAATTAATTGGGATAAAATTGCCATATTTGTTAAATTGACTCAGCCTACTCATGAACAATTAATATTTTTTCAGTTGATAAGATCTGTCTTTATCTGTGTGAAGTGTTTTATAACTGTATTCATAAAGTCCCTAGGTTTGTCTTGGCAAGTTAAATTCAAAGTATTTGATAATATCAAGGAATGAGTGTTATATTTTTTTAAAAAGCTTTTTCTTCATTTATCAATGTAATCATATTATTTTTGTTGTTTTTGTTATTGTCAACTATACTGAAAACTTTCCTAATATTGAATCAGCCCTACATTCCCCATATAAATCCTATCTAGTTATAGTGTATGATCTTTGTCATATAATCACCTTGCTAATATTTTATTTAAAATACTTGCCTGAATATTCATTAGGGAAATTGGTATATAGTTTTATTTCTCTGTTATTATTCTACCTATTTTAGGTATCAAAACTATATTTGTTTCATAACAAGAATTTGATAGGACTCTATTTTTCAGATTATATAATATTAGAATTAACTGTTCTTAAATGTTCAAAAGAATTCACTTATAAATCCATCTGGTCCTGGGAATTTTTTCTTAGTGAACTCATTTCTGGTTTGTTCAATCTGTTTTTCTAAGATAGGATTATTTAAGTTTTCTATTCCCCTTTCTGTTAATCTAGGCAATCTGCATTTTTTGTAGATATTTATCCATTCCACTTAGATTGTCCATTTTATTGGCATATTCTTGGGCAAAATAATTTTTTATAATTGCTTTAATTTTATTTTCATTGGTAGTGCATTCAATATATTCATTTTTTATATTGGCAATTTGGTTTTCTTATATTTTTTAAACCAAATAATCAATGGTTTTCTATTTTATTGTATTTTTCCCCATAAAACCAGCTTCTAGTTTTATTTATTACTTCAATGGTTTTTTCATACGTTCAATTTTATTAAACTCTCTTCTGATTCTCAGAATTTCAATTTTGGTGCTTAATATTTTTCTAGTTTTTTTTTAACTTCCATGCTCAATTCACTGATTTTCTCTTTCTCCCTTTTATTTAGCCATATGTTTGGAAATATAAATCCCCCCCTAACCCCTGTACTGCTTTACCTGCATAACACACATTTTGCTATTATTTCTCATTGTCTTTAATGAAATTGTTGATTATTTCTATAATTTATTCTATGACCCACTTATTCTTTAGGATTACATTAAGTTTTCAATTTATCTTTAATTTATTCTTCCATAGCCCTTTATTCAATGTAATTTTTATCTCAGTATGGTCTGAATGGAGTTACTTTAACATTTCTGCATTTTTTATTTTGTGTGTGTTTGAGAGAGAGGTGTGCCCTAATACATGGTCAGTTTTTGTGAAGGTGCAACATACAGCTGAGACAAGGTATAGTCTTTTCTGTTACCTTTTAACTTTCTCCAGAGGTCAATCATATTTAACTTTTCTAAAATTCTGCTCATCTCCTTAATTTATTTTTATGTATCTTATGTTCTGATTTATCTAGCTCTGAGGGGGAAAATTTGAAGTCCCTCAATAGTATAATTTTATTGTCTATTCCCTCCTGCAAGTCACTTAAACTGTCTAAAGACATTGGATTCTATGACATATGTTTAATACTGTGATATTACTACACCATCAATGATGCTTTTTAGGAAGATGTAGTTTCCCTCCTTATGTCTTTTAATTAGATCTACTTTTGCTTTTGTTTTGTCTGAAATCATGACTGATACTCTTGTCTTTTTAAAAATTTCAGCTAAAGTATAATAGATTCTGTTCCAGCCCCTTATTTTAACTCTGTGTGACTCTCCATTTCAAGTATGTTTTTTTGTAAACAATATCTTGCTGGGTTCTTATTTCTAATCAATTCTACTATCTGATTCTGTTTTATTAGAGAATTCACCCATTCACATTCACAGTTATAATTACCGTGTTTCCTTCCATCCTATTTCCTTCTTTCTATGCTCTTCTCTCTCTATCCTGCTACCTCCTCAACAATCTGTATGTGTACATATATAAATGCACACACACACATATACACACATATCTGTATGTATATGTATATGTGCATTTATATGTATGTATGTATGTATGTGTGTGTATTCTTCCCTCTTTGAATCAGTTCAGATAAGAATGAAGTTCAAGTGTTGCCTTCCTCTCCTTACTACTTCCTCCTCCAATGTAAAAAGGTCTTACATGTCTTTTTTAGGAAATAATTTTACTGATTCTTCCTCTCCCTTCTGTCTTCACCGTGTTCATGCCTCTTTCTCATTTATTCATTTTTTTGGAGATCATCCCAATATAATAAACTGTCTCCCTTGCCCTCCATCTATGTAGAGTCCTTCTAACTGCCTTAATAAAATTCTTAGGAGTTATATGTATCATCTTCTCATTTGGGAATATAAAATGTTTAACCTTATTGATTCCCTCATGATCAACCTTTCATGTTTAACTTTTTCACATTTCTCCTGAGCCTTGCATTTGAAAGTCAAGTTTTCTACTCAACTCTGGGCTTTTCATCAAGAATGCTTGAAAGTCCTTCATTACATTACATGTAAATTATTTCCATTGAAAGATTACACTCAGTTTTGCTAGGTAGGTTATTCTTGGTTGTAATTCCAGCTTTTTTGTCTTCCAAATTTTCATATTCCAAGCTCTTCATTTCTTTAATATAGCAATTGTTAAATCTTGTATGATCCTGACTGTGGCTCTATGGTGCTTGAGTGGTTTCTTTCTGACTGCTTGAAATATTTTTTCTTCAGCTGAGGACCTCTGGAATTTGGCTGTAATATTCTTGGGAGTTGATCTCTTTCAGGAGATGACTGGGAGATTCTTTCAGTTTCTGTTTTGCATTCTGATTCTGGGATATCAGGACCAATTCCCTTAAAAATTTTTGAAATGTGATATCTAGGTTATTTTTTTTAACTGTGGATTTCAGGTTCTCCAATAATTCATAAATGATCTCTTTTCAATCTATTTCAAGTCATTTTTTTTACTTGGATGTGATATTTCACATTTTCATTTTTTCATTCTTTTTTATCTGTTGATGTCTCATGGGGTCATTAACTTTCATCTTTTCAATTCAATAAAATTAAGGAATTTTATTTTTTCATTGAGCTTTTGTATGTCTTTCTATTCAGCCAACTCTGTTTTTTTCAATTTTTTTGTGCCTCTTTAACCAAGTGGTTAGTTCTTTTCACAATTTTCTTGCATAATTCTCATTTCTTTTCCCACTTTTCTTCTACCATTAATTTTAAACATAATTTTTTTTAGCTTTTCTAGGAATTCTTGTGGGACTTGGGCTTAACGTATACTTACTTTCTTTTATGCTTTGCTTATAACTGTGTTGACATAGTTGTTTACTCCTGAGTTTACCATTTGATCCATACTAGCTTTTGGCCAAGTTTTTTTTTTGCTGTTTGCTCATTTTCCATCCTATTTCTTGATTTTAAACCTTATGTTAAAGTTGTGCTTTATTCCTTGGTGGTGGCAGGGTTGGTACTGTTCTAAACTCCAGATTTTCCCCCCTTCTTTTTTCAGTGCTAGTTCTGGGAGTTTGGAAGTTCTGGGTACTTCCAAGGTGGTGTCATCTAGAGAGAGGTGTGGTCACTACTCTCCTTGTCTGGGCTCTGGTCCTTACTCAGGAAGAGCCCCTGATCCTTGCAGCTGCAAAGATTCCGTTTCTCAGAACCCCTGTTCTTCTGGGAAACAAAGCAATACTGCTCCTAAGGGTGCCTCATTCTCTGTTTGTAAATTATACTGCTCCTCAGAACCTCTAGTATTTTGTGACTACAAGCACTCTTCTCATCCCTGGCAATGTGACTTGAAAGTAGGCATAGGCAATGGTGTTGCCAGAAGGGCTCTATCCTTCATCCAGTGTGACCAAAGGAGTCCCCTGTAATTTCTTTCTGACCAGTTGCCAGATCTATGGCTAGAGAGTTCCTGAATCTATTGCTGTTGATGTTTTTACCACCTTCCAGGTCCACAGCTGGTGTTACCACTATGTGGCTTCTAGATCAGCCCTCACCCTGGTGTCACAAACCTCTCCTGATCTCCTAAGTTATCTTGGTCTGGAAAATCTGTCTTACTCCAACTTTTCATTAGCTCTAATGCTCCAGAATTCTATTTAAGGTGTTATTTTAGAGTTTCTTGGGAGGGGAATGTTGAGAGATCTTGTTTGCTTTCTACTCTGCAATCTTGACTTCCCTCATTGCTTTTCCATGTACAAGACACTCTATGACACAACTCTTCATTTTCACTGACTGCCCTCCATGTCCAGATTGTTGTCCTTCCTTGTCTCTTCCTTCTGCCTTCCCTAGTTTCCACCTTTTGCCAGAAGTTTTTTTTTGGTCCATTTTACTTCTAGTGCCTTCTCTATGATAATCTAAAAGATTATCTATCTTTTACATATCTTGTCTGTATGCAGTTTGAATTTTATCTCCAATACTGAATTAGGAAGCTCCTGGAGTGTAAATACTATTTTTTGCCTTTCTCCCCCACCCCCTCAGCACTTACCATAGTGCCTGGAAAATAGGAGGCATTGAAAAGCTTGTTGACTTGACTTAACTTCATGAATTATTAGAAGCAGAAGATGACAATCAAGACAACAGGTACAGGAATAGCTAGGATTTTTGAAACCAGGACAATTGCTACAAAATACATTTGAGACAAATGATGTAGAACCCTCCTGTTGAGGGAGGAGAGGGGTAGGGTGGGGGAGGCTCTCCCTTGCCTAGCTAGTGGTATCTTCCAGTTTTAAGTAATTATTCTTGCCTCTTAAAGCCCAAAAACAATTTTCCCCCAATGTGCAGTCAGACTTCAAGTACTGTATCTTTGAATTCAGCATTCTGGGCCAAAGGCTGAGCTGATAACCTTACTTATCAACCCAGGAATATAAATTTTTGGCATATATATGGTACAGATTATATAATTATGAATCATTGGGCTGGATGTAGTGGGGTGACTTCCTAACCAATACTTTCGGAAAGGATCAACTTTAAACTATCCCATTCAGGTAAGATCCAATCCTATTTTAAAATGCTTTAATTTTCCTTATAAGAAATAAGGAGATTCTTTAGTCATTTCGATATTTTAGAGTTTTCTTTGTCTAACTACACTGTTCTCTCTCTCTGGTTAAATCCCTCGTGTTGTCCCTTTGTATGACATTCATAGACATTAATACTGTTTAAATATCAGTGAAAAAGGGAGTGAAAGAAATTCTTTTTCAACAGATAAGTTTATTTTGCAGTTACTAAAAAAAATATTGAATTCTAGAGATAGAGTAGGAAAGGACCTTAGAGGCCATTTGTCCAAAGTTGCCCAAGGCCACATAGGTAAGTAGGCTTAAGATGGCCTTATCTGTAATAGTTTCTTGGAGGGAGTAAAATTTTAATGTACACAAAGGCTAACTAATGTTCTCAGAAAAGGTTTTGGAAAGAAAAAAAAATCTCCACCCGAATTGTTAGAATAAAATGAATGAACATCCCAGCAAATGTGTCACATTATTCAAGCAGTTACTGGGCCAAGACTTCTTCATATTTCTACATACTGCATTATTACGTTAAAAGAAAATATGGCTGAAGGACTCCTCCTTTGATTAGAAATATATAATTCCTATAGATTTCATTCCTTTAGACCCTGAAATTTTATAATCCTTCCTTGACAGCTCCCCACAGCAATTCATTAGCTCATCAAAATGAAGCCTAGTGACAATAAAGGCAATTTCTCAAATTATGTCCCTCTATATCAAAGGCTGAATTTAAAGTCTTGGAAATCACATTTCTGAGAGCATAAGGATCCAATTCAAACTCAATTTGATTCAATGTAACAAGTATTTATTGAGTTACTAGTATTTTGTCAGTCTATTTTAATGTGAGGAATAAGTAATCAATTCCAACCCTCAAGGAGCATACATTCTACTATATGCATGTGCTAATTTTTGTCATCAATCAGAAAGCAAAGACTGTATTTATCACTCACCATGTGTCTACTATGTAGTATTGTTACAATTGCTTAAAGGTGAACTCCTATCTTACTAGCCACAAAGAGAACAGAGGGGAA
>CM053593.1:39938427-39961360 GCA_028646575.1 Pseudocheirus occidentalis | reverse complement strand
AGGAGAAAGAAGGAGAGAGAGACAGAGAGAGAGAGAGAAGGAGAGAGACAGAGAGAGAGAGAGACAGAGAGAGAGAGAGAGAGAGAGAGAGACAGAGAGAGAGAGAGAGAGAGAGAGAGAGAGAGAGAGAGAGACAGAGACAGAGAGAGAGAGAAAGAGAGAGAGAGAGAGAGATTCTCTCTCAGCATCTGGAAGCTGACTGAGAAAAGAGATGGAGTTTTCCTGAGACCAGAATCTGGTGAAGGCCACCCAGAAGGCCAATATTCCTTTGGGGTCCTAGGGCAAGCTGAACTGCTGGAGGACTGAAGAAGCATTACCAGGATAAGACTTTATTCATGGCCTGGCTGATCCTCGAGCTCCAGGCAAGAGAAGTGGTGAAGGGTTTGAGATGTGCTGGACCCTGTGAACTTCCGTGTCTGCCAGGGATTGCCCTGAGTACTGGGAGCTGTCTACCTCTGAGAACTGGATGAGAACTGGCAGCTATCTGCTTCTGAATTCAGGTGACTTGTGGATTTAGGAGGGAGCTGGGACCAGGTAAGGGGATCCAGGGAATCAGAGAGCTCTCCCAGAGTCAAGATGAAAAAAAGGCCTCCCCTTGGAGGAAACTGAGGTTTGCTGGACACCAAGGGGTGGAGGATTTGTGTGGTTTTCTAATGACTGTATTTGTGATTAATGATATTAAGTAACTGGGAATCTAGATTAGTAACTAAGTTAATGCTTGCCCCATGAGTGGAAGATTGGTATATTGGGAATTGATTGGTTTAGTGAGGAGGGCTTCCCCCTTAGGGAAACCAGATGATTATTCTTTTGTTCCTTGTTCTAAATATTGTGGCCACTGTAGTGAAAACTGTGTGGCCATTCTAATGTTAAGCTGCTATAAACACTATAGTGTGACTTTGTGTGATGAGATATAATGTTGTGAATATTATATTGTGAATGTTTGCCTTGATTTGTAATGGAATAAACAGAATGTTCACTATGCTGTGTTATCCGAATCTTAAAAGCTGTTCACAGTAGCATTCTTTGGGGAATCTGCTGGTATATGGCATTACAGTCATGTCCAAAAATGTGTGTGTCATTCCGCATTTCAAGTTCATTACTTTTCCATCAGAAAATGGGTGTCATTCTCTGCACTGATGCATTTTTTTTATACCATAAGTTCTCTGAGGACAAGAATTACCTTTATCATCCTTTTTACCCCCTGCACTTAGCACTGTCTGCAACTTAATAACTTTTTAATGACTGACTAACTTGTATTAAGTGATGGACAGTGAAGTAAAGAGAATTATAAGAATATTGGCAATAAGTTCTCTTTCAACAAGTGCCATTTTTTTCCTCTTTTGTAAAATGGAGGTGGAGGAGAGTTGAGATGACTTATGAAAGTGACTTCCAGTTTTAAATTTGTGATCCTACAATTTCTTTACTTACTTCAAATATTAGGATACTCCAAAAAAATTATGGTTATTTCTTAGGTCCTTTACCATTTAGAATGTATGATTCCATTTTCATGTTACTTAATTATTAAAGATATTATTCATTAAGTTGTTTCAGGTCATATTCTGTTTATGAGGACTCATTCTTCAAGAATGTTCTTCATGTTCTCTATCGTGCGTGTTCATCATAAAGGAGCCATTCAGTACATCGGAGCCTTCTCTACTTTTCCCTGACATTTCAGCGCCACCAGTGGGGTGTGTGAGCTGTCCATGATGTATAGCTGGTAATCATGCAACACTATGCTCTGCAAACTATTAAAAATGACTGTCACCAAGGGGGCATAAGAGAAGCACATGATCAATGTGAGCAGGGTGCAACATCTAACAGATGAGGAATTTCAACAGAGAATTACAATAAATGATGCATTTAAGAAATGGGTGAGCAATACAAGATAGGCTTATCAAATGGTGAGACATTCTCTCAATGATAAGAAATCTGACTTACTCTTAAACTCCAAGTCACAAGAATGAAGGAATAAGACTGGGATGCTCCACTTTGATAACCAAATTTGTTTATATTTCTATTCAATGATGAAAAAATAGTTTTTATTTTTATTTAATGTCCCCTAGTGGTATGTTTTCTAAGTTTCTATAGCTTGGGTGGCAGAACTCCAGGGGGTTTTGCTTTATATCTTGCTAACCCTAGGCCTAGAGGACTGATTGTCATTCAGGCAATAAGACTCCCCACTAGAATATCACAGTCCTCTTCTTCATCCCTAATCAATTCCCTATCTCACTCCCCACAGGAAGAAGTTATTCCATACCTTTCCTTCACTTTTCAAGGCTTTCACAATCCCTGCTCCCCACACTCATCAGGTAATAAAATATACTTGTTAAGCACCTATTATATGTCATCTACTGTGCTAGGCCCTGGCATCACTTTAATGAGAAAATTGAGGTCATTGAACATGCTGTCCTTGTTCTCAAATTTTCCTAATCTCAAAACCTATTGACATCATCATCCAATCTCTCCCTTCTGGGATGTCTGGCTAAGGAGTGGCCCTTTCTGTAGCCTTCCCATCTTGATACCACCCCTCAGCTCATCTTATCCTTTACCCTCTCCTCCTCTCCAAAGGAATGTAAATTTTGACTGCCAGAAGCTGCCCACTTAACTTGGGATTTACTGTCTAGATTTCTCTTCTTTCTTCCTTCCTTCCTTCCTTCCTTCCTTCCTTCCTTCCTTCCTTCCTTCCTTCCTTCCTTCCTTCCTTCCTTCCTCCCTACCTCTCTCTTCTTTCACTAAACTTTAAACCCAGTTTAGCCTAAACTCTGAAGTCCCTGCCCAAGCTCCACTTAACGGTTGTATTTTGGGTCCTCTTGTCTTAACAGTGAATGTCAATGGTAATTGTTTCTCTTTGGAACACCAATCCTGAGGGTCTTCCCCTCCCAGCTTATTTTTTTTTTCTGATTAAATGACCATCCTTTGACTCACTTCATAAAGAGGCCTATTCACTGAATGGGTGTTACCTCACTCTCTATAGAAAGTCTAAGTGAATATCTGAAAAGTCCTTAGCCTAAAAGGGCCAGGGTCTCCCATTGTATCCTGGGTCATCTTCAGTCATCCTGAGGAATATCTGGTCACTGGATCGAGATGGTTCTGGAAGAGAAAGTGAGGCTGATGACCTTGCACAGCCCTTCCTCATTTAAATCAAAGTCAACTGCCAGTCATGTCATTTCCCTGATGCCATGGTCCTTTCGGAAATTGAAGGACAAACACACAAATCTAGCTAATTGCATTCTGAAACATTCTTCCTCTCCCTTGAATCTGCAAACTCTCTTTATCTACTAATTCCTTCCCTTTGGCTTCAAACATTCTTGTCTCCTCATTCAAAAAAAAGAAGTCCAAATCCCAAAACAAAAGAAAAAATGAAACAGCCTTTCAGTATGTTCTACCATCCCCTCAAGATATCACATATCAGACCTTCCTTCCTCAGTTAAACTCTTTGAATAAGGCTGTCTATACTCACTAGTGCCTCCACTTTGTTTACTGACTTTTTAACTGTTTGCAATATGACTTCCTATGCCACCACAGTCCACTGAAATTGCTCTCTCTAAAGTTATCAATGATATTTTACTAGACAAATCTGATAGCATTTTCTTTTTTTAATCTCTCTTGTATGTGACATTCTTGAACACACCATCAATAGGTATGTGTGTGTGTATATACAAATGTATAATAGTTAATGATAATTGCTAATAGTTAGCATTGATATAGAGTTTAATATGTGCCAGGCACCGTGCTGAGCACTTCACAGTTATTATCTCATTGGATCCTCACAATAGCCTTGGAGGGTAGATGCCATTATGATTCATATTATATAGATGAGTAACCGAGGCAAAGAGAGGTTAAGTGATGAATCCAGGGTCATACAACTAGTAAGTTCTCAAGGACAAATTTGAACTTGGATCTTTCTGACTCCAGACCTGACACTCTATGCTTTGTGCTACCAACTGCTCCAAGATACTTAGGCATCTTCACTGTCTCCTCTGACCTTCAGTCCTACATCACCAATGGCTTAATGGACATTGCAAAGCATATACTGCAGAAGCATCCAAAATTTCACACCTCCAAAACCGAACTCATTAATTTTTCCTCCCAAATCCCCCCTTTTCAGACTTTCCTATTTCAGTTGAAGGCATCCCTGTCCTAACAGACAAACAGCTTTTTAAGCTTGGCGTTATCCTCGATTCTTTGGGCTCTCTTACCCCATATATTTAAATCATTTGCAAAGCTTGTCATCTGTATCTTCAGATCCTTTCTTGCATTTGACCCCCCTACTCTCCATTCACACAGTACCATCTAGTTCATGGCCTTATCACCTTTCACTTAGATTACTGCAATGGCTTTCTAATTGGTCTTCTTGCCTCAAGTGTCTCACCACTTCATTCTTCCTTATGCTTGGCTTTCAGAGTAATTTTCCTTAAGAGCATATCTGATCATGTGACTCCTCTATTTAATTAACTCCCATGGTTTCCTATTGCCTCTAGGATAAAATATAAACTCATTTGTTTAGCTTTTAAATCCTTGCACAACTTGGCCCTTACCTCTCTTTCCAGCATCATTACACATTATCTCTCCACTCCCTCCCTTTGTAATATAGCGAATCCTGTGTTCTTGCTGCCACTTCTACACAACATTCCATCTTCAGTCTTTGTGCCTTTGACCATCCCACATGCTTAGAAAGCACTACTTCCTTCCTTCTGCCTGACAGAGGGCTATTAAGATATTGCCCAAGCATTGTCCTCTGTGGGAAGATTCTCTCCTCCCCAACCATTCACACCTCCCTTCCCAAACCATCTTATATTTAACTGCTTGGTATATTTTGACTTTGTATTTATGTTGTATAGACTGGTTGTCCCCAATGTCTTAGTGTATTTTTAAAGCTTTAGTTTTTATAAAGCTTTAAAATAGCTTTTAGAAAGCTATTAAAGATTTAAAACTGCTTGAAAACTTTCAGGACACCCAGAATTTTTATAATTACTTACTGTCTTCCTGATTGGAATGTAAACTCCTCAGAAGAAGGATTTTTTCCATTTACTTTATAACCTTAGTGCCTAGCCCAGAGACTGGCAGAGTGCAGGCATTTAATGTATATTTATTAATGGACTGATTGATGGATAGAGCCACCCCAGGTAGCATAAGTAAAGAAGCAGAATATGGAACCTAACTGAAGCAAGCTCTACTATATATCTCCCCGTATGTTCTACACCTTAGATGAGAAAAGGATAAGATCCACCCAGCCTCAACCACAAACCTAGGCAACAATCTGCCACATGGGTATAGACAGTGCATACAGTTGAGAAGGGCAGCATCCCTGCAGAGTCTAATGGCATTGTAATGGAGATTTTCTTGATTCCTTCAGCATATTGCTGACTGGGCAAATCCCTAATTGCCAACCCTGCAGGCAAACTGTATATATATGTTCATCTAGTCTGTAATTGAATGCTTCCCCCAGGACTTAAAAACAGGTTAAGGGTAAATGTCATCTAAATAACCACGGATAGAAGGGCACTCCCTAGTTCTGTCTATATTATATGGTAGAAGAAGCCAAACTGTGGTTTCTATCCAGGAGCCCGCACAGGTCACCTTCTGACATTACAAATCAAAGGCAGACCAGCAAATTTCAACACCTTTTTTTCTTTTTCTTTCGAATGAAGCATCAGAGTCTCTGGCCCTCATTTCTAAATTTGTCCAGCACCTAAACCTCTTAGTGAAAAAGATATTAGTAATAATGAGAGGGGGAAAGCTCCCAGCTTTTTCTCCAGCTCAATCCATTTATGATGACATCATAAGCAGCCAAAGTCCACATAAATTATAGAAAAATATATATTAGTGAGACAATAAGATTCAATTCAAATGCAAAAATAATCCTCATTTAACCAAATTGCCTTTTAGATCTACAAGTGACCATGAGCCGCTGAATCACTGGAACGTTGTGTCAGGAGTGCATTAAGCCTACATTCTCTCCTCATTTCTTTTTCTCCTTATTGATTTCATTATGAAGAACGCCATCAATAGTCATGATGGAGGAACTGAGCAGTGGAATAAGTCAAAACTTTCAACTTCGCAGATAATGCAGCTTTTATTATTTGGTCATTAGCTTCAGAGGCAGGAATTAACATACCATAAGCTCTATTCCTTTCTTCTCCAGAATGAGGGATTGCTAGGGGCAGGTTGGATAAATGGAATACCTAAAACAAACCTGCTTTAGGCTTCTGGTTTTCTTATGTGTTCTGACATACAGAAAAATGTTTAAAAACATTTAAACCTGAAAAAAAAGGTCATCTTGTCTACTTCCCTTCATTTCACAGATGAGGAAACTGAAGCCCAAAGCTGCCAAGAAAACACACACACACACACACACACGACATAACAGAGATAACATTTAAATCCAGGTCCTTTGTTCCCAGGTCTATCTAGCATTCTTTCCATTATATTGTTTATATTACATTATGCAATTTTATTGTTATATTACATTTGTGTTCAATTATATTACATTGTTTTCCTATTCCTGAAGAATGAACTCTTGAATATCCATCTGAAGAATAAGGGTCATTGTCAAAGGGTGTAGCCATAATGAGCAGCAGTGGCCTACCAGTAACTGAGCCCTGGACCTGGGGTGAATTGCCCTGAGGTAAAACTGCAACTCTGCCATTTACTACCTGTGGGACTTTGGACAAATCACTTCACATCTCTGGGTCTCAGTTTGCCCATACATAAAACGAGGGGCCTGAACTATCTGGGTCTTGTAAGATCCTTTCCATCTCTAAATCTTTGATCCTATAATTCTAGAGCTATAGTCAAATTGGTTACTCAGTCTTTCAGAAATATGGTTCCTATCTTCTTCCCTCACCTTTGTGCCTTTTTCTTTAACTGGAATGTCCTCTTTCCTCTACTCTGCCTCTTCATAGCTGATTTAGTTTTTAAGGACTAGCCTAAGTCCCATTTGAAACCCAACATCATATAGATAGGAATGTAGGATTTGATACCAGGTGTCAATGACTTTCAGTTCAATACTTTACTACAAAATAGGTCTTTAACCCAAATAGAGAAGTCAAAAGAAAAGTGTAGGTTTTGGGGGAAAATATTTCAATTCAAATTGTGGAGATTATGTAGTGTTGGTAGGCTATCTAGGTAGAAGTATCAAGCAATAATTTGGAAGTAACTGACTTAGTCTTCAAGGAAGAGGTTAGAGACAAAAGTAAGGATTTGTACATCACCTGTATAGAAGTAATAACTGAAGACATGGGAGTAGATCCCTAAAGAGAAAGCAGAGGGAAACAAAAACAAGAAAGTCATCAGGTACAGCAGCAGTTCTCAACCTGTGGGTTGCTACGCCTTTGGGGGTCGAACAACCCTTTCGTAGGAGTCACACGGGTCACCTAAGACCATCATAAAAAACACATATTTCTGACACCAAGATACCACTCCTCTGTCTCCAGGAGGGTCTGCCCACATGTAGATATGCCAGCATACAAGTATTAAAGGATCGCAGCATTAGGAAAGTTGAGAACCACTGAGCTACAGAGAAGAGTGAGTCAAGAGTTAGGAGACCCAAGAGTATGCAAAAGCCAAAAGAAAAAAGGCTATAAAGAAGGGAGTAATCAATGGGTGAGGAAAATGAGGCTCAAAATCTCTATGTGACTACTCCAAGCCCATAAAGCTAATACAAGGCAGTGCCAGAATCCAATTTATTTCAAATTGTTCCTTTTTCATTTCTGGAGGGAGGAGGAAAAGGGAGAGAGAGAGAAAGACAGGAAGAAAGACACAAAGAAAGAAATGGAGATAGATGCAGAGACTCAGAAAGACAGAGATACAAGCAGAAAACCACAACAACAACAACATGGGGAGACAGAAAATGTCAAAGACTGATGAAGAGAGAGTCATGGATACAGAGGAGCAGAGGAGGGGGGGAGAACACATTGTGTGAAAAGAGCTTGTATTTAGATTAAGGAGACACTAGATTTTATTTTCACCCTGATATTTACCAGCTGTTGTAATTAGTATACGCATTTCCCTTAGATGAGCCCCAGCTACCTCAACTACAAAATGGGGCTAATTGTCAATACTGCCTGCATCACAGGGTCCTTGTGAGGATCAAATGAGATAAGGCATATGAAACTCTTTGTAAAAGCTTGAAGGGCTACATCAACATAAGGTACTATTCTCAAAGTTGTTTTGATAATACAATATAGCACCATGAGCAATGTAAGAATTCCCTTCACAGCTACAAACTGCCTCCCAGAATCTCTATTCCAATGTAATCCATCCTCAAATTCGTCCACATACCCTCCCATTATTTTCTTGTGGATCTTTTTAACATTTAATTACTATAACTATTAGTTATTATATATATATACATATGTGTATATATATATATATGTATATACACATATATAAATAGAGTGGCTTTGGACTTAGCAAAACCTGAACTCAAGTCCCGCTACTGTCACCATTTGACTGTGTAATCCTGGGCAAGTCACTTAACTTCTTAATGCTCCCAAGGAACTACATAGTATACGCTGCAGAACAGGTCCAACAATCTGCATTGTTACAGAGTATTAAGCATCCTAGACCAATGTAATAATAGGTTTAATATTTTTTAAATTATTACACTTGATCTATCACAATATTACACTTGGTCTGTTTTTCCCTTGATGTTGTTACAAATCCTACTTTGTTTTCCTTTAACATATATATTTGACGATGACTTTATATAGTGTCTTCCAAGCAAGTCATTATCATCAACATAAAACAGCTCACTTATACCCACCATAGATCTTTCCACATCCCTTTGAACTTTAATGCACTTTCTGCCTTCTGACACTGTGGGTAGTGTTCCATGTTTCACAATGATATGCCATCACCATTTGAATGTCAGTATTCTCCAAATAGGCTTTAATGTCATCAAGTAGCTGGGGACTGTTTTGGAAGAAAGAGTCGTGCAACTCCCCCCAAATGATCTAACCCCTTTACCTCCTTTATTCAATTTGGTGTCTCTTTCATTATCTGTCTGCACATCTGTACATATGGGTGTGGATATAGATATGTAACAAAGAAAGCATCGCAAACAAAAACATCATACAAAGAAAAAGTAAAATTCTAACAAGGAAAAAGAAAACCCTTACATCTCAGGGAATTTTATATCACACTCTCTATAGTGGCTTTGCCGAATTTATTTTGAAAAAGTTAAATATTGGAGAAACAAATGCATCTCCATAGGGATGATATAATTTTTGTTTGCTGTTTAAAAAGGTAACATGTTCTTCAGTGATTTGCCTAAAAAAATATAAATATCTCTATCCATTGCAATTTCATAAAACCAGTGTGGAAATTATCTTCAAATTCTGATTTTTCCTGTCTTTTCCATTTTTTAAGAGTGTGTGTGTGTGTGTCTATGTATGTATGCACGCACATGAGTATACTTGGCTTAACTTAAAGACTATAGTAAAAATCAAGGGTTATTTGAGATGAAAGAAAAGCTCTTTTGGGAAATGTGGTTTCTAAATGTTTAAAAAAATTAAAAGAATAATGTATTTTTAGTTGCACTTTTTTTGACTATCCTGCCTGATATTTTATACCCTGCCATCTCCACAGGGCAGATTACATAATGTACATTGGGGCTTTAAAAATATATAATCCTTTCTTGCCACAATACTTGACCACACTGACCTATTCAGTTAGAGCCCTGTCTGGGACACCAAACTCTTAGTTTGGCTTCTTGATAATCCAGGAACCTAGAAGGAACATTAGTGTCTCTTTTTGCTATCTCTGAGTTCTCTTAGTAAACTCCGTTTGATAATGCCCCAAACACTATACATATATATACATATATATATATATATATATATATATATATATATATATATATAATTCTTTACTTTGATGGATATATCAACTGATATTCAAGTTGAAACAGGGTTCTCTTATTTGATCCTAGATAAGTTTATGATAGTGGATTTCACCTACTTAATCTTAGGAACTCCTAATTCCTTTCTCATTTATATTTGCATCCTCCACTAAGTAAGAAATGCAAGGGGTTCAGGAATCATTTACTGATGAAGTGGATTTAGAGTCAGAGGTTTGGGTTTGAATCCTGATCATGCCACTCAATACTTGTGTGATCAAATAACTTAAACATGTAGGCCTTAGTTTTCTTATCTGTAAAATAAGGTATTAGTGTAGATGGAATCCATTCTTCTTACTCTTAACCATTCATTAATCTTCACATGCTGAACTCTTTTATAGGCAATCCACGCTCAACAACAGGTAGATGAGGGAGCATCTATTATGATAGATTATTATAATATAGAGCATCTATTACCTTGTATCCTTCATCATGTCTTAAGAGCCTAGTGTAGGTCCACTGTACAGCTAGCCACTAGGATGCCAGGGCCTGCCAAATGCAGTTCTCTTGCTTTCTGGCCTGCTGCTGCCTTCCTTACCCTCATTAGAAACCTAAATATTCTGGACTGTTACCTCTAAAGAACATGGCTCCCCAACAGGGGAGGGTTAGTCACTTCCATTTGAAGACTAGCTTGCAGGCTGAGTTTTCCTGATTGGTGAGCGGCTAAAACTTCGCCTCAATCCACCAGCCTCACGCGGTGCTTCACATCTCATCCATGATAGGTCAGGCTACCAAAGTTGTCCTATCTTATCCTCTATCCTTCTGCTCTCTGGTTTCATTTTCTACACTTCCTCTTTACACATTTTTGGTTTTTTTGCCCCTTCAACAAGAATCAAATCCATGATATGTGTTGTTAGAAATAATATGATTGTGACAGCCTAGAAGAGGGATGGGGAATCTGTGACCCTGAGATAGCCCTCTAGGTCTTCAAGTGCAACTCTTTGACCGAGTCCAAGTTTTGTAGAACAAATCTTTTTTATTACTGGGATTTGTTCTGTGAAGTTTGGATCCAGTCAAAGGGCTGCACTTGAGGACCTAGAGGGCCACTTGTGACCTTGAGGCTGCACCTGGCCTAGACCACACTAGACCAACACTCCATCTGTTAAGCTGAAAGCTCTTTGAGGTCCAGGCCTGTCTCATTTTTGTACTGGTATTCACAGTGTCTAGTACTATGCCCAATACGTAGTTAATAGATGTTTGTTGACTGACTGGTTTTTGACAGACACCAAATATTTAACAAAAATATTTTAATAACTGGACTTTTTATTATTTATTACAGAATTTCACATTGAGTACCATCAAATCTGACCCACTGCTGAGAAAAGAATACATATTATACTACAAGGATAAGTAGCAGAAATTTATCATTAATGAATCAATCAATAGTTATAATAATACACCCGACAAGTGGTCATTAAGTCTTTGCTTAAAGATCTCCAGTGAGACAGAACCTATGATTTCTTAAGGCATCTCATTTTGGAATAGTGCTAATTGTATCTTTCCTCCCAGTTGATCTTGCCCCTCAACTCCCTCCCCCTCCTCCCACTCTCCCCTTACCCCACCCCCACCAATTACAGTAAGACTAAAATTTATTCTCTGCAACTTCAACACTTTGGGTATCTGGGGTCAAGCGTAACAAGTTCAGTACCTTTCACCAAGAGATTTCTTCAAATATTTGATCGTTGTCATAGCCCTTCTAATTCTTCTGTTCATCAAGCTAAACACCCTTGCTTCTTTCAACCAGGCCTCATCAGGTACTGACTAAACACTCTTTATTCTCAGTTATGCTTTTCCCCAGGTTGTCAATGTCTTTCCTAAACTGCTACACTCAGAATGTATCACGATGCTTGCATATGTGGTCTGATTAGGGAAGATACTGTGGGTGGTTGTCACCTGCTTGTTCCATGGTCAGATTTTTGTACAGGTCCTTATGTCTATAGTCACTTATGTTTTGTCCAGCCAAGGCAGTCTTACCTAAACACTAAGCAGCTTTTCTTTCTTGGTAAGTATAACAATGAGCTGCTGAATGTGTTAGCTTGAACTTTTATCATCCATTTATATGGAAATCCCCTTTCCCAATATTATTTTTTTTGGAATATGTTATACTTTATCATTATTCATTGCATGCATATATCCTGTCTCTGTAGACTTCATATTCCTTACTTTATAAGCATTAGTGCAATAAGGTCTGTTCCTTATACACTGCGCCAGCCTTTTCTCGCATAGCCAAGCATAGAACAAATAACCTTATGCTAGTTTCTGTAATTGTATTTTTGTATAATTCCAGACCATGGAGAACAAATTCTATAAGAACTTAATGCAAAAGCACAGGGAGCTCTGACTCCTTAATTTCTTCCCTGTAGAAATGGGTTCCGTCAATGCTCATTTCAGTTGGAGGCGAGAGAATGGGCACAGATGGCAGTGGCAAACGACACACTGCCATTGGGAAACCATATACAGGTATGTGGGTATAGATGCCATTTGGTATTCCATAATAGTCTTTGGAAATTAATGTTAAATCAGGCTTCAAAATCATAATAAAGAGAAACTCATTTATTATTCATTTCTTTATTCTGAGGGCTAACATTCAGAGCATAAAACCCAAAATATGCTAAAAGAACTCAAAAGAAATATGATTCACAATTAATGCATCAAATATGCTTAAGAATCACTAGCAGGACCTTGATTATTACTGGGGGGAACAATCAATAGCTTCCTCAACACCTGTAGACCTTTGGAACCCCATGGACTGGGGTTCTACCATTAAAGAATATATGATGTTAAACCATCTAAAACAACTGTTATTATTTATTTTTTCATGCTGGGTCTGGTTGAATTTTTGAAGGTAATTAGTTGGTCATATGCCAGAAGTGGTAAATATTTTATGCCAGCTCATAGCACAGGTACCTAGAATGTCTAATTTGTATATATCATCAAAAAAAAAAAGAGCAATTATCTTCCATACTTACAGATAGACAGTTGCCTCCAGGGTTCACACGTAATCAGACTTTTTTTTCCCCTGAATAGTTCAGCACATATTTTTGTTTCCACTTAAAATAACTACCACTTTTTGAATAAGATTTGGTACTGTGTGTGTGTGTGTGTGTGTGTGTGTGTGTGTGTGTATGCGTATGATGGACAAACCTGAGAGTGGCTTTTATGATTATTTTAAGTTATGCATTCTACAATCGTATCATAGGCAGGAAAACTCTACAAATTAATAAAAAGCCCTTTAAGCTAAAAAATGACTCAAATCCAATCTATCCCCAAAATGGAAGATAATAATGTAAATTAAAGAAATGATGAAGCAAGATATATCTCCATAAGCACAGATTTTGTAGTCATGCTGCTTTAAAAAAAATGTTGCTCCCATCAATAATCAATTTATTTAATCAGTTTATTGTACTACCCTATATACTGTACATTATCAACTTGTTTTATGTGTGTATAAATTTATAAACACATTTTATATCTTTTTCTTTCTCTATGTACATATGCATATACATAAGGTATGTATGCATTTATGCCCCTTTCATATATTAATGCTTTGACCTTCCAGATAAAGTTAGGAAGCTCCACGAGGGCATGCCCTGTATACTAAGTAAAACTGTGGTAAGATCCAACATGTTACCATGTCCTAAAGAGACCCTATGTGAATATGTTTAACAATGATACTCCTATATATAATATACTGGATAAATTATTATGTTAGTGGTCTGTAGTGATATAGTATGCTTGGAAAAAACAATGCTAAGAAGCCTATTAGAGATACAATTTTCCTTGTCTAACTAAACACCCAGGCAAAGGGACCTACCCTCTGGTTGTAGTTCTCTTCTTGGAGCTGCTTTTAACATACAATGTTACCAATGAATGGTCAACTCTAGATTAAGCTTGTCCATTTTTTGTAATGCGATGCATCCTTCTGCCTTGACTCATACCACTGAAGACATCTTGGCAATTTCAAAGGTAAATCAATCCAGTCTTTTAACTCTTTCAGTGCTTTAGCAGTTCAGTTTGTAGTCCAGATTGCTGTCTACTCTGCAGGTTCAAAAGCTTATAAACTTAGAGCTTAGTCTGATGCGTTTATTTTTCAGATGAAGAAACTTGGGCCCTAAGAGATGACTGTGGTCATAGAGAGAGTAAGAGGCACAACTGGGCTTTGAACTCAAGTTCTCTACCTTCAAATCCAGCACTTAATGCTCTGCTACACTGTACCTCTATGACTTAATAGCTGGTCTCTGAGAGTAACTGTGGCCAAAAAAATCCATATATCATAAATTATCCAGGTCAGTTCTTGTGCCACAAACATGAAGTCCACCATGAGGCTTTTATTGAAATCCTTTCTACATTGGTATAAATAGAATAATCTTTTCCTGTACTCCACTGTCACAGACTACCAAAATACTGGGCTATATCTACAGCAAAATGAGCAATCAGAGGAGCACATTAGTGGAGACCACTTGTTTTATATGGAGGAAAAACAAGACAAAACAATATACCCATAATTCATAATCTGTATTCTTCCTGATTCTTCCATAACCCCACATTTCTCTATTTTTTCTTTTTCCTGTTCAAGAAATGTCTGAGAGGGACAGCAAAATGGGAATATTTGGGGGGCTGGAGGCTAATAGGATGGATTGCTTCTAGGAAACCCTGAAACTTCTTTCAGGATCCCACATTCCTCCCAGAAACAAAGGCTCTTATCTTGAATACAAATATCTTGCCAGTGTTACTATATTATTCTAGCGTATGAAACACAACAGGTTCTGAAAATCAAAAAATGAATATCACAAAGTACAGCAATAGTCTGGCCCATGGTGAGTGGGAGCAGGGTGCAACATTCAGTCAAAAAGACCTTCAAAAAGAAACATAAGGAATAATTATACTCAAGGAAATCTACGATAGAATGAAATTTCTGATAGACTGATCATGTAGCAAGTGAGAGTTCTGAGATGTGGCCCAGTTCAGTTCCACTGTACCCTGGGGATGTGAAACAAAAGGTAAGAAGGCTTCCAACACACTGGCTTCCAAGTCTGAACTGAGAGTGCACATGTAGTTCTCCATTTTCATGGAAACTACATCAATAATAGCTACTTAAAAGTGAAGCTATTACTTTTAATAGCTTTACAACCCTACCCTTCCTCAAGAGTTTATCTTGAGAAGAATATCTATAGATTTTTTTTGAGGCAAAATCCCTGACTAGAATGCAAAATATGGCCAATTAACCTAATCTCCTCTTTTAAAAATGCATTTCCAGACCACAGAAATGCAATAAATATAGTTTACTTATACTTTAAAATAAGTTTTTATTGATTTTTAAAAAGAATTAATATCGCAATAATTTTCCCCAGTTTTCCTCCTCCCTTCTTCTCTGAGAGAATGACTTTATATGACAATTAATATTTTTATAGACATAAAAGAGGAAATAAATTGCTATGTTCAATTAATACATCTATAAAGCCTGAAAAAAATCTTCAGTGCCCTACTCCTACAAAGGGAAAATTTGAGGTTGTCTTCTCATCTATTTTCTTTCAAGACATGTTTGCTTATTCTTCATAATTTTACAACATTTACTTTTAATCTTTTTGGTGGCTGTTTTCTACTTACATTGGTGTAGTCATTGTGTAATTGACCTAGAAAACATCTGAGGGAAGAACAAGTCTCATGGAAAAGATGGAGATATGTGAACTGAGTGGTAATACATTTAGGTGAGTTTGGAACTCATTGAAATGCGTATGCTTGGAGAATACATTCTTTCCTGTTTCACTGTAATCTCTGTAGAAGGTCTCCAGCATAGTCTAGTTCGGTCATGGACTCTTTAACATCTCTTTTTTGTCAGTGGCTTGAATAAAAGCTCAGATGACTTGCTTATCAAATTTGTAGATGACAGAAAGCTAGCAGTCATAATTTACACACAAATGACAGGATCTAGAAAAATGTCAACAGGCTAGAATACTGGAGAAAACCTAATAAAAGGAAATTGGCTAGTATAAATATAAAATCATCATAGGTTCAGTAAGTGAAATTTGCAAATACAAAATGGGGAAGGCAAAAGTAAGGAGCCTTTTTTCTGAAAAAATTAGGAGGTTTTAATAAAACGAAAGATCAACATGAATCAACAATAAGATATATTTAAAAAACTAATGTTAAATTATTCTATAGTCATATCAGCATAATCGGGTCTAGGGAGGTAAGAATCCCCACTTTTCTCTGTCTGAGACAAATCAAGTCTCAAATTAAGCTCTAGGCAACCCATTTTATAGAGGAAATTCATCAGCTAGAGCACCTAGATAAGGATGATGAGGATGGTCAAGGGCTTTGAGATGATGTCCTATGAAAGCTGAAGGAAGAAAGTGGCAATGCCTGGAGGAGAGGCTCTGAGGCAACTCATAGTTGTCCTCAAGGATTTGTTTTTCCACAAATTTTTCTTGAATACACTGTCTATACACACTGCCACCACTCTAGTTTGGGCTTTCATTTTCTTTTACCTAGAGTACTGATGTATCTTTTAAGCTGGCCTACCTTCCCCAAATTTTTCCTCACTCCAATACATCCTTTAAAGAGCTGCCAAGATGATTTTTTCAAAAATGCAAGTCTATGACATCCCTTTACTGAATTATGTCCAATTGTTCCTCATCACTTCTAGGATCAAAAAAAGGTCAACTGGAATTTAAAGCCATCTCAGCCTGATCTAATGTTTTTTCAGCTTTCTTACTCATTCTTTTCCATGCATTCTAATATTCAAACATATTGCTCTACTTACTATTCCACGACACACCTTCTCCCATCTCTGCACCTTTGCAGTGGCTTCCATTAGCCTTGGGAGTATCCTCTTCATCTTTGTCTTTTAGGATCTTTGGCTTCCTTTGCTCCAACTCAAGTTTTCCCTTCTTCAAGGGGCTTTTTCAGGTCCCTCTCACTACCCATACCTTTCCATTATGAAAATGTTCAACTAACTTTGAATATCTTGTATGTACTCGTGCATATATTTACGCTCTTCCCTTTTGGAATGTAAGCATCCTAAGGGCAGAAACTGCTTTTTCTCTCCCTTTACATCACCACCAGTTAGTGTTGTACCTGGAACACAGTGAGTACTTAATTAATACTTACTGAGTGATTGGTTGATTAGAAGAGAATTCTGATTTATTTTGCTTGTCACCAGAGGTCAAAACTCACAGAAGTAGATGGAAATTTTAAAGGAGGAAATATAGACTTGATAAAAGAAATAAAATCTAACAATTACAAATATCCACAAATGAAATGGGCTAGGTCATGAGGTAATGGCTTCCTCAGAACTAGAGGGAGGGAGCAAATATTTGGGTAAGTTGTAGATAGAACTTTTGTCCAGATACAATTTGGCAGTTTTATGTAATAGGTAAAGATCTGTCTTCTAGTCAGCCTAAAGCCAAGTTCAAATTTTGCCTCTTATCTATACAGGCTGTAAAATTCTGAGCAATTTATTTAATCTCTCAGTGCTTTGGGAAACTAAGCTTTAATTTGCAAAGAAGCTGTGATTCTACAGTTTTGTGGGAGTTTCATAGACCTATTCTTGACTTAGGAGTTGGATAAGATAGCCATTGAGTTCCCATCTTACGCAAGAATTCTGTAATAAAGTCCTTGAACTTGCGCTCCCCCTATCCCATTCTTCTTCTCATCCTTCATGGGCTATTACTTCATTGCTGCACCCCTTTTACTTAGTTGATTCTGATGGAATCCCAATACAGCTGCTCCCAGAGTCAATATTCTTTCTTATAGGCCCCACTGAACAGCAGGCCCACTGCTCCTACCTAGCCACTCATCCTTTCACACACACACAAAACATTTTAACTTCTTCATCTATGCCTCACAGCTCACTATAACAGGTGTGTCCATGAAGTCATATTTCTTCCCGAAACAGTTAGATGTGTCCATGTGACGGGATCCCAGCCACAACCTCTAGTTAGCTTCTGCCCTTAGACCCATTCTTCATATTTCCCACAGAAATAGCAGGTGTGTCCATGCACTCAACCACATCCATCTTAGATAGCCAATCACAAATGTCCAAGCTGGATGTGGGTCCCAAAACAATAGAAGGGACTTTCCCTAAGTAGGCACCTGTGCAGTAATAGTAAAGAACTGAACTAGAGTGAACTTATGACATAGAGAGGCTTACTATAATATTATTATCATATAAACCCAATGGGTTTTTTCTGTATGCATTCCAATGTGGTTGGGACCCCCCCCCATTTCCTAATCCCTTATCAAACCCCTCCTATCTTTTTAATGTTCATAATTTCTATTATGTAATTGCATCTTTGCCCTATAAAAACCCATCTTGCTTTCTCTGAACTTGCTGGTATCTCTTGGAACTTAGTCCACTTTCTGAGAGGCATCAATCCTCAATAAATGCCTATACTTGGATTAGAGGTGGTCTGACTCTGAATTCTTTGAGACAGTTCCACCACAACACAACATGAAACCACCACAGTCTTTTGGTGTCCCTGGGGGGGGGGAGCCTAGACTGCAACAATTATATGTTTCATGAATTTCTTCCAGGTCTTATTTCCCTTAGATGTGAAAATTCCTTATAAAGCTATGGCCCCCACCTCAGAGAATGCTGATTCAATATCACAGAGCTATGTGGAAGAGTAAATTTCCTCTTCACCCTTTCTTACTGTCCTTTAGATTCAGTCATAAGGAATCACTGACCCAATATTGATAGAGTCCTGGGCTTGAAGTCAGCAATATCAGAGATCAAATCCAGCTTCACACATTTACTAGTTTTGTGACCTTGGGCAGTCACTTAACCTGTGTTGCTCTCATTGTCCTTGATGGTAAAATGGTGTTATTAATAACATCTACTTTCCAGGATTGTTTCTGAGGATAAAATCAAAGTCACCAAGTTAAGAATCCCTCACATAAAGGGACTTTATACTTCATTTAACAGATTTCTGTCATCACCTTCTTTCATCTCCATGGGTATACAAGATCCACTGAACTCCACAGAGCACATCATCTATGATGCTAGCAGTCATCCTGCTACCTTTTCTCTTCAAGCAGTTCATGGCACATGCTTTATCTCCAATATCCACTTTGTTTAGGTGCTAGCATCTTGATAAATGCCTAGATAGTGGGACAATGGCCTTAGTCTAAGTAAAGAAAGGGATCCAAGAAACTTTGAGGAATCTGTCTTCATCTAGTATAACCATGGGTCCACTGACTCACAAGTGGTCCATTGAGAGATATCAGGGGATCTGTGAATTCGAGTGGGAAAAAAATCTTTATTTCAATATAATTGCTTTCCTTTCTAATTCATTGGATTTTATATTAAATAAAAAGTATTCTAAAAAGTTCATAGGATTTTCCACACTGCCAAAGGTGTTGATCCAAAAAAAGGTTGAGACCCTACTTTAATCCCTGAAAGCCTTGAGTACACAAGAAGATTTATGAACAGAATTCACTGCCTCAAACCCTGGAGACCAGGACTCTCCCTTAAAGGCTTCGTAACTTTAAAATAAGTACAAGGACTTGTTGGAGGATGGGAATAAACCACACAAGCCAAGAGCCACTGTTCAAAAGGTATGCTTGGCAGTGCCCTCCTACTCATGCATAAAGTTAAACTCCTCTGGGAGCAATCCTGTTTTTGATTTTTTCCTAGCTCTCTTTTTGCTTCATACACCTCTTCTGATTTTCTGTTATTGACTGAGCCCTGTTTCCCACATTCTATTCACAGAATGATAGATTCAGAGAGGAAAATAATTTATGAAGTCTTATTACCTCATTTTACAGATGAAGAAACTGAGGCCCAGAGAGTTTAAGTGATATGAACAGGGTCACGTAGGTTATCGTTCAGTAGTTTCAATGGTATATGATTCTTTGTGATCCAACCTGAGGTTTTCTTGGCAAAGATACTGGAATGGGTTTCCATTTCCTTCTCCAGATCAGCTCATTTTACAGAAAAGGAAATGGAGGTCATCAAGTCTAAATGACTTGTCCAGGTTCACACAGCTAGTAAGTGTCTGAGGTCACATTTGAACTCAGGAAAAAGAGTCTTCCTGACTCCAGGCCTGCTGCTCTATCCATTATGCCACCTAGCTGCCCTTGTGACATAGGTAGTAGGTGCCTGAAACAGAATTTGAACTCAGGTCTCCTCAATTCTAAATCCAGCACTCTATCCACTACACACTTACTTATTTCTTAGTTCCTTTTCCATGATTCCAAAAGAGGCTCCATCTTCAGTTCCCCACTTGTAATTTCTCACTTCTGATACCTGAACTGCCTCTTCAACTTTATTGTTCTATTTTCCCTTTTCTAATTATTCCTTTCTAACATACATTTACATGCCCAAATCCTAGCATAACCCCACACAGGGACTGTCAATCTCACTCCAGGCCAAACTCTTCCACTTCAGGGGCTAAAGTAAGTTCTTTAGGAGGCTCATGCCAACCTGATCCTGAGTCTTGGAATTTATTCAGAATTTCACACAATAAATTGGGGATAGGAGGAAAATATAGGATACTGTTGCATTTATTTCAGAGGGTACATATTCAAATAAGGACACAATCCTATGCATTTTTAAGTATTTGCTCACTAGCATTAGAATCTCAGATCACACATTCAAAGGAATCCGTTACTTTTGAATTATGACTTAAAAGTTTTTTTCAGTTTTGTATTTTTTTAATGCTGAGGAAATGTGTTACCAAGGAAAAAAATCCTTATATTAATAGAACATTAAAGACAAGCTTTTTAAATACACACATCAGAAAATTCTAAGTTATGTTTTCCCTGAGTAACTGTAACTAACCACATTTGCAAAAATAAGGCAGTAAAGTTAATAGGATATGCCATTGTGTGAAATGAACATGAGAGGAGATTTATGGTGATTTATAGTTAACATCACTAGATTTCCTGATTCTACAGTATTTAAAGTCTCACCTTGAACTTAGAACAAATGTTTGTGAGTCTGGGACAATCTTATCTGTGAAGTGAAACCTGGTTTATTTTATTCTGCAATCACCTCAAAGGTCAGACTTTGGTTTTTGGAATGTTATTTAACCTGATCATACATTTAGAGCTGGAAAGAATCTTGGACATCATATAGTTCAAACTTCTCATTCATTATAAAGAGGGGAAGAAAATAAGCATTTATATAGTGCCTGCAGTGTATCAGTCACTTTACAAACAGTCTCATTTGATCCACACAACTCTGCAAAGTAGGTTCTATTCTTATTTCTCTTTTACTATTCAGGGAACTAAGAAAGAGGTTGAAGGAGAGAACAGAATGGTCAAATGATTTGCCTAAAGTCCTAGGGAATTAGAAAGAGAAGCCATCATTCAAAACCAGGCCTTCTGTGTTTCAGTTCAGAGCAAGAGAGTGCAGATGGATTGGTAGAAACTCAATTCTATTTATACAACAAATTTACTCAGTTTACCATACTTTTCCTAAGAACTTCCTGTGTAAGGAGTCCTATTTTGCAAGCTTTGTTTGATGCAATTATATACAGCACAGTCCTTCTACTCATGAAGTTTGTGGCCTAGTAGGGAAATAGGATACATAAGAGCCATAGCTAGCACTGGACAAACAAGGATTTGGTCCAGAGGGATGACATCCAGGTGGTACAAACTTCTTCCTTGGAATGGCAGGCTTCCTCCTTGTATGGCCACCATTTCTATATTTTATCTCATAATTACCTGCCTGTGCATGTTGCAGGAAAACCCAAGCAGCTGCAATGTAATTGCACAGAGCTTTCACGGGGGCCCATTTTCCCCACCCAACTCCTCCAGAAATGAAGACTAGGGGGCGGCTAGGTGGTGCAGTCAATAGAGCACTGGCCTTGGAGTCAGAAGGACCTGAGTTCAAATCTGGCCTCAGACACTTAACCCAAAAACTAGCCGTGTGACCTTGGTCAAGTCACTTAACCCCAACTGCCCTCCAAAAAACAAACAAACAAACAAAAACAAAAGAAATGAAGATTAAATTGCCTTCTTTTCCATTGGTGTGATAGTAGATAGAGCTGAAAACTTCCTTTACAACCTAAATCAATCATCATTTTCTTTTTCTTTTTTGCAAAAAAAAGGCAAACAAAAATAGCTCTATCTCTATCATGAACAATCATCTCTCTATTATGTTGCAATTTAACTTAAAAATAAAGAATATATCTTCAAAATGTTTGCAAATCGTTTCATCTTTGGTCTGAAAGAGGTAACATTTTTCTTTTTTTCTTTTATTATTTATTTTTAATTCATTTATTCATTTTCTTGTTTACATCATTCATTTCCATGAAATTTTGAGTTACAAATTTTCTCCCCATGTTTCCCCAACCCACCACCCCAAAACAGCCATCCCACTGTATAACCCCTCTCCCAATCTACTCTTTCCTATGGCCTTCCCCATCACCCCTCTGACTTTCTGGATCTCCCTACCCCAGCGCCTGTATATCTTAATTCCCAGTTGCATGTAGTTAACAATAATAATAATAATACACACACACATGTGTATATATATAATTTTTTAAAACATTTGATTATATAACTTTAAATTCTAGATTCTTTCCCTTCCTCCCTTATCACCCAGCCCTACTGGAAAGACAAGCAATTCAATAAAGGCTGTACATGTGTAGTTATGCAGAACATCTCCACAATGGAAATATTGTGACAGACTGATTATATGTCCCTCCTTCCTATCCTACTGTAAAGCCAATCAGCAGTAGATTCCTGAGAGAATGCTATTGTGAACAGCTTTTAAGATTTGGATTACACAGTATTAGTGAACACTCTGTTTATTCCATTTTATTCCATTACTAATCTTTATTCAGTACAATGTTCACAGATTCAACAGTTCACAATATTATACACTATCTTCAGAACAAGGAAAGTCTCAATATTATATCTTATTACAGAAAGGAACAAGGAACAAGAGAAGAATCAGCTGGTTTCCCTAAGGGAGAAACCAGCTTCACACTTTAAGATTCAATTAATCAAATAACAAAGGAATGACCTAGTTTCCCTAAGAGGGAGTTGATTCAATCAACAATTCACAATATACTGATCTTC
>CM053593.1:39927255-39937927 GCA_028646575.1 Pseudocheirus occidentalis | reverse complement strand
AGGACTTCTCTTGCCTGGAACTCAAGGATCAGCCAGGCCACCAACAAACAAAGTCCCATTCTGTTCATATCTTCAGTCAGCCACTGAGTCCACAAAATCTGTCTGTCTCTGAAATTCTCCTGCTTATAAACACTGGCCTTCTCCCAAGTCAACATGGTTCAGGGGAATGTCTCAGCCAATAGCATTCTTCCAGTCAACAGGGAAATTCACACCTTTTCACCAGTGGACAGAGTTCTATACTTAACACTAGGTTACTAGGATCTACTTAACATCTGATCAAACAAAGTAATTACCATTACACCTGCCCCCCCCCCTTGTTCTATTCTCTACCCTGTCCTTTTGTTGAAGTGTGTGCTTCCAGCAACCCTCCCCCTGACCCTGCCCTCTCCTCCATCATCCCATGTCTCATCCCTGTTTCCCCTACTCTCCTTTGTGGCAAGATACCCAGTTTAGAGTTTTTATGTCATTGCTTCCCTAAGCCAAATTCAATGAGAGTGAGGTTGACTCCTTCCCTTTTGCCTTCCTGTTCTTCCCCTCCATTGTAACAGTTATCCCTTGCCTCTTCTATATGAGATGATTAATCCCATTCTGTCTCTCCCTGTCTCCTTGTAACAGGAATCTGAAGATCTTCCCTGCTCCTAGACCCTTTGCTTAAGTGGCTCTGAGAATCTTCTCTGATTTGACAGTATACTCTGCCCCCTAATAAGCTGAATGTGGTCACATGGAGCCTGTGGAGGGAAGCTTGTTTTTCAGGAGTGCCCACACCTTGTTACTTTGTAATTCGGCAGTGGGTCAAGAGGGCTGTGAAATTCTCCAATCCAGGAGAAGGTTATATATACACCCTGATGTGAGATTTTACTTTGGGGCTCACTTTGAGAAGAATTGTGAGATTTGGCCAGACAAGAGTCTAGGAAGCCATTGAGCCCCCCGGTTTGAAAAACCAGATGTTGGTGATTCCCTCCTTGGCAACTGAATAGGCAATGGATGTAATGGTCAGACGGTTGGAAGCCTGTCTCTGCTGATTTTTTTCTTGGTCTGCCTGTAACTTGTGCTTGTAACTTCTGTTTGTATTCTCTGAAGTTTAGGGTGCTGACTTTTTCCCCTGAACTAGGTAAATGATATGTATTTGACTGATTAAAGTGAGACTTGTTAAAAAAAAGATAAAAAAAAATAAAGTGAGACTGTTAACCCATTTTAAGTTGCTTTCCTTTAGCAAAGCAGATCTAAGAACTTGTGCTGACGGCCACCCTGGGTATGCTAGGGTACCTGCTAATACACTCCTCTCATTCCTCCGACATCAGAATTTCACCTTTTAAAGTATTATCCCTTCCTATTCAATTGATCTTGTGCTCTCTGTGCATACTTATATACATATACTCAGATATGTATTCATATGCATATATATACCCTCCTGTATAGAGACATAATTGTATGTATACGTATATATACATTTTTATTCCCTTCACCTATCCTCATACTGAGAAAAGTTTCATAGGTTACAATTATTTTTTTTTCCATGTTGGCATTTAAACAGTTCAACTTTGATAAGTTCCTTATGATTTCTTTTCCATATTTATCTTCTTATGCTTCTTGTATTTGAGTGTCAAATTTTCTTTTCAGTTCCGGTTTTTTCAGCAAGAATGCTTAAAAGTCCTCCACTTCACTGAATGACCATATTTTCCCCTGCAACACTATATTCAATTTTGCTTGGTAGGTGATTCTTGGTTTTAATCCTAGCTCCCTTGATCTCTGGAATACCATATTCCAGGCTCTTCAACCCCTTAATGTAGAAGCTGCCAGATTCTGGGTTATCATCATTGTGTTTCCACAGTATTCAAATTGTTTCTTCTTGGCAGCTTGTAATATTTTCTCCTTGATCTGGGGGCTCCAGAACCTGGTTATAACATTCCTAGGAATTTTCTTTTGGGGATCTTTTTCAAGAGGTAATAGGTGAATTCTTTCAAGTTCTATTTTGCCCTCTGGTTCTAAATTCTCTGGGCAATTTTCCTTGAGAATTTTTTGAAGGATCCCTTCTAGGTTTTTTTTTTAATCATGGCTTTCAGGTTCAATAATTTTAAAATTGTCTCTCCTGAATCTATTGTCCAGATCAGTGCTTTTTTCAAGGAGACATTTCATATTGGCTTCTAATTTTTCATTTGTTTGGATCTGTTTAATAGTACCTTGATTTCTCATGAAGTCATTTGCTTCCATTTGCTCCACTCTAATTCTGAGGGAATGATTCTCTTCAGAAAACTTTTGAGATTTTCTTTTTCCATCTGGCAAATTTGACTCTTTAATGAGTTCATCTCCTCATTGCCTTTTTGGGTCTCTTTTGCCAGTTGAGTTAATCTATTTTTAGGGTGTTATTTTCTTCAGTCAGGTTGTTGACTCTCTTTTCATGATTTTCTTGCATCATTCTCATTTCTCTTCCCAATTTTTCCTCCACTTCTCTTATTTGGTTTTCAAAATCCTTCTTAAGCTGATCTGTGACTTATAACCAGTCTACATTTTTCTTGGAAGCTTTCGGTGTGGGAGTTCTGACTGTGTTGTCCTCCTCCTGTTCCATGCTTTGATCCTTTTTGTTCCCAAAGAAGGAATCTAAAGTTTGGTTGCTGTTCTTACTTTGCTTCCTTTGCTTGCTCATGTTGCCAGTCAATTACTTGACTTTTTAGCTCCATGGAACTCTGCTTCCAGAGGGGAAAACTCTGTCCCAAATTGCTGGGGGTTTTGCAGCTGCAGAGCAATTAGGAGGCTGCTCTAGCCCCCACCAGCTTTGGCTCACTGTTCATGCAACTCAGGACCACCACCCAAGACCATGATCCTGATCCAGGCCAGTTAAGGCAAGAGCACTTAGCCCCTGAATGATTGCTTGGCCCCCTTGCAATCTGTAGGCTGGGGACTCTGAAGCAGGTGGCTGGAGACGGCTGCGCTGCTTCTGCTGCTTCCTTGCCCTCGGGGCAGTTTGGCCAGACCCTCTCTCCCGAATTTAGCTGCATTCCACTAACCTTTTACTTAGCCCTTTTTTATTATGGCTTGATAATTCTGGAAATTGCCACAGCTGCCACTGATCCATTCTCCTGAAGGTTCCAGATGTGGCTTGTCCTGGCCGCTCCTGGGGCCAAGGTGAGGTTTCAGGCTGAGCTGGTTTTGGATCCCAGTTTGCTGTGATGAACCCTTTTTGGCCATGCCTGCTGAGCTGCCTTCAGTGGGAGATATGTTTTTCTGTACTTTTGTGAGTTCTGGAGCCCTAAAATTTGTTTAGAGTCATATTTTATGGGTATTTGAGGTGGCTATGTGGGAGCTGCAAAGTTTTCCTGCTTCTACGCCAACATCTTGGCTCTTGACAATAGTATTTTTCACCTGACAGTAAATAAACCTCCACTAAATCCTATTCTGATGCTTCATTCTGGCAAAGAAGTAATTCTATATTCTCACAGGCTATTTTAGGTGTATGTAAGTTCTCATAGGTCCTACCAAATCTAGAAAGTCCTACCAAGTTGTGGAAAGGCCCTTTTGGAAAGGTAGATTACACTTCTGTCATCCAAAGGCACATATGAGTTATTTAACATTTTCCTATTACATTAATTTATACTCTAAATCATGAATCCTTGTTTTGGTCCAGAACTTGAAAAATATATAATTGTATTCCAATATAATTTTCTTTGTAATCTTTTATATTTTATTTTATTAATTAAAAACATTGTCCTGAAAAAGGGATCAAAGGTTTTACCATCATATATAGAAGGTTAGGGAAGCCAGTTAAGGTGTTTTCCAAGCCATTCTTTCTGTGATAAAAATATTTCTGTTTAAATGTTTGAAATTAAGAAACAGAAACAGAAAAAGCCAAGTGGTTAATGAAAAAAACAAAAAACAAAACAAACCAGCATATGTAGATGGACCAAGAATGGACCAGACTGCTTTTCTGCAAGTGTGACAAAACAGAAATAATCTCTGAAGCTCCATTCCCACAGTCAGTCTAGTTACTGTTCTCCATCATGTTGTTATTATTATTGTTGTTTACCTGAGAAAATGTGCTTTAGTATGACACACATGATGAACAGGTAGCCTAAGTAATTCTGCTTTTCTTTAGATGCTTTGCAGCTCCCATTCAAATGTTAGGGACAACATTTTACTTGAAAATGATGTCCTTCTGGAATGAGAGTCAGTGTTTCTGTTCTGTTCAATGTAGTCCTCTTACCCCCACTCAACTTCTCTGTACCCTATTCCTCTCTCCTACATATATTCCTGAAAATTACTGACCACCTAGCCCCTGCTAATTTTGTCTCATAATGACCAGCGAACTATAGTTGCTCTGTTTTCTGATTACATGAAACTGAGATCAGAATTGGTACCTAATAAATCTTCATTCTCAGTACTAGCATTGTATAACCATATGGTGATTTAGGAAAATAAGTCAAATCACATAAAGGGTAAAAATACACAGATCTTTCAGCAAAATTCTGTGGGAGAAAACCTTTGTATAGGCTATTCCTCCAAAGTACTATGTAGCTGAACATTCAGAAAAATTCAAGAAAATAAACTTTAACTCTTACTTTGGTAGGCATCATTTTTAAGAACTCGATTAAAGACTTCCTATATATATTAAACAGGGGTGAAAGGGAACGCACTAGACAGAACAGCAGGCCTAAAATCAAGAAGAATCATATTTCTGCATTGAAATCAGGCCTCAGACGCTTAAGAGCTGTATAACCCTGGGCTAGTCACTTAACTCTGTTTGCCTCAGTTTCCTCATCTATCAAATAAGCTGGAGAAGGAAATGGTGCACCACTCTAGTATCTCTGCTAAAAAATCTCCAAATGGAGCCACGATGAGTAGACCACGGCTGAAAATTACTGAACAATAACAATACATGTAAGAAGAAGGGAAGGACAACAAAAGGATGAAACATAGTACTCAACCAAGGAAAGCTTTGTATAGTTAGAACAACAAGAAAACGCAAGTGAGAGAGTGAAGAGAATGGAAATGATGGATGCAAAGAGAGGAGAGGATTCTCAGAAGTCAAAAGAACAAGTTGACCCAGGACGCAGAACATCCTAATGCAAAAACACTTATTAAGTTACAAGAGGGCTATGTCTTTTCTGCACAAAGAAATGATGGAGATAAACTTAACAATAACTCATAATTCTAGCAGGTTTTAAGATTGACCGAGTACCTTCCCTAAAACAATACGATGAGTCAGGTAGATCAAATATCACTATTCTCATCGTAATGAGGAGACTAAAATTCTCAGAAGTGAAATCACAGTCTATGTTCTTAGGGAAGTTTAATATCTGAAGAAACCAAGGTCTGTATGATATCTGTCAATACAGCAGCAGTAATTGGGCTTTAGTGAAATCTGTTGTTAGTGGTTAGTCGTAGATGTTAATTTTAATAGTGCCAAGATCTATGTTCACATAAATATCACATATTAATTATTAAGACATTCTAAATTTTATATCCATGAAATGTATCCTCATTACTAGCATCCCATGATCAAAGAGGACCATTCATCATAGTTGGTATTTGCTAGTCAAGTACCCTAATTTCAGGTTCAGAGTCTCTCAAGCAGTTATAAGTAAAAAAGGAATTTAGGGAGACTAATAAAGGGCCATTGAGAAGGTTAGCTTTGCTTTCACAACTGTATTTTAGCTCACAGGCTGCTCAGTGGATCTCAGATTGAAGGACATCATTCAGTATTAGAGACTAGAGTATGAGCATTTGACTTTAATGTAAAAGAGCTCACCAGACTGTGCTCCCCTTGAACTTTTCCATTATGACCCAAGTCTACTTCAACCTGGTCTTACTTCTCTCAGCCTCTGCCTTTTTGTTCCACCCCCCCCCCCAATTCTTTTCAGCTTATTTTTATGTGTTGTCTTTCCCATTAAAATATAGGATCCTTGAGGGTAGAAACTATTTTTGCTTATATTTTTATTCCTAGCACTTAGTACAGTGCTGAGCACATAGTAAATGCTTAAATTGTGTTGACAAACTGACTCAGGTTTCATTCAAAGTATCCAGAAGAAACTGTGTATAAGGGTTACATGTTAAGGACACATATGGAAGTATTAATTTTCTACAGGTATGGTGGGGAAGGTTTGTACTAGCACAAAAGCTGACTGTGAAATATTCTTTTTTAAAATTTCCCCAATTATATGTAAAAATTTTAACATTATTAAAATGCTAAGTTCTACATGGCTTCCCTCCCTCTCCCCCCACTTTGAGAAGGCAAGCAGTGTAGATTATGCATGTATAGTCATGCAAAATTTCCATATTAGTCATGTGAAAAAATAAAAGTTTTTAAAAAGTGTGCTTTGATCAGCATTCAGCCTCCATCAGTTCTTTTCCTGGAGGACAGCATTCTTCATCACAAGCCTTTCAGCACTGTTTTAGATCACTATGTTGCTAAGAATAGTTAAGTCATAGTTTGTCACTCAGAGTTGATTTTCATTACAATATCGCTGTTAGTGGGTATACACTGTTCACCAGATTCTGCTCACTTCACACTGCATCCATTCATATAGGTATTTCTAGGCTTTTCTGAAACCAAACCTCTTGTCATTTCTTGTAATAAAATACTATTTCATCACAATCATATACAACTTGTTCAGTCATTCCCTAATTGATGTGTATCCCTTCGATTTCCAATTTTTTTTTATTAACTTTTGTTTACTTTTAGTTTCTTTTTGATCTCTTTGGGTTACAAATCTTGTGGTTGTTAAATTTTCAATGTGAACACAGTCTTTGGAAATGGTCAAACTTGACAAATCAGGACTTGATTTATCATTTTGTTGATTGTCTAGACTTAAAAAAAAGTGATGGAAAAATGTTCCAGGAACATTTTCTTTATGTTCCAGGAACGTCAACTGTTAAACATTTTTTTTAGCATACTTCTGCTTTTCTTTCTACAAATCTTCTCTAAGAGAGATGCTCATAAACTACATGATTAAATGGTATTGTATACTGTTTAGCTCATGGTTTTATGAGGTACTCTTTTCTGCAGTTTGTGACATGCTGAAGGACTGAATTCTCTTTTTCTGTCTTTGCCTCTGTCTTTCTCTAGAACAGCAATAGTAATAACGATAATGATGGTTATAATGTTAATTCTTAAACTGAATGATAACAGGTTGAAAACTTGTCACTTCTTCTGTATGAAAGAGCAACTACTTAAAAATGGCAAAGTCTGACAATATGGATGCATCCTTATATTTATCAAATGTATGCAACATTGGTTATACAGCTTATGAAAAAGCTAAGACAGATGAGTAGAAGAACCAAAAGGACCTTGATGGGCAACAATGACATAGACTCAGTCAGCATTATGTCAAGAAATGGGTGTTTAACAAATGGTTAAGTTGTAGATTTGATTACTTAAAGGGTTTGGGATAACAATTTGGGAATATCTTATTGCTACCATAAATGGGGAAGTTGGTGGATTTAGAAAAAAAAAGACAGAGTTCAGTTTGGAACATGCTGGGATTAAGATGTGCCTGGGACATTTGGAAACATTCGATGGGCTTCTTAACAGGAGAAACTGGTGATACAAGACTGAAGCTCAGGGTAGAGTCCTATTTTATCAGATGAACTGTCACCATGCTCATTCTGGACATCATTCATTTATTTACTTAACAATTATTTATTTATTAAGTCTCTACCATGTATTAAACACTGCAATGAAAGACAGGGTTACATAACAAAATGTGGAACGAAATGTGAAAGAAAACAACATACACACAGATCAGCATATATATTTTTTAAGCAATTTTAGGAAACAGAATGAATACAGACAACTGAGGAGATTAGAGAAGGCCTCCTATGGGAAATGGCACCTGTCCTTTGAAGGAAGTGAGGGAGGATGTGAGGCAGAGACTGAGAGGGAAGTATCTGATAAATGGAGTGAGTAACCTTTTGCAGAGGTATGAAGGCAGGAGGCAGAATATTGTTTTGTAGTTTGGGAACATTGGATATATTATGTGAAATAGTATGAAATAAGTCTGGAAAAGTAAGCCATAGACAAATCAAATAGTGTTTACAATGCCAAACAGAGAGATCTGTATATTATCCTAGAGATAACACTTAAGCACAGTCCCTCTATGAATGTAGCCTCAGGTTCAGAGAAGCAGCAAGGAGAACTCGGAGACAGGGAGATCTGGATTCTAGTCCTTTCTCTGATACATAAAAGCTGTGTGACCATGACCACTTTGCTACACTATTGACCAGGTGATTCAGAGACTATTAGTAAAAGATGAGTTGCTAGTTTACAGGAGTTTCTCCACGAATCGTATCCTATACCAATGTAATCACAGATCTAAACTTTATCTCCTCTCCTCCCTTCAAAAAATAAATTAAACTCTTTGGGCTGGTATATAGATCAGATGACTCTTCTTAAATTTACAATCCATTAAAATCCTCTAATTTCTTTTTCATATGACCTGCTGTCTGGGCATGTCCCTTCCATTGTGTAATTGTACATTTGATTAAAAAAAAATACAGATATCAAACCTTACATTTTCCCTTTTGACTTTCATCTCATTAGACTGAGCCCATTTTTCTAATCTGCCAAAACCTTTTTGGAACCTGATTCTGTCATAAAACGTGACAATTATTGCTTTTAACTTTGTGTCATGGGCAATTTTGATAAATAAGCCATCTCTGCCTCTGTCCAAGTCATTGAGAAAAATGTTTAACAGAACAAGGCCACTGACTTAGCTCTTGTATACACCACAAAAGAACTGATTTGATATTGATATTCATCCAAGGGTAATAACATGTTCAGAGTTCTTTACTGAATTAACTTTGGGCTGTTTTAAATACACAATGTTTGGTTTACAAAACAGAAGATTTTTGGAGGGGGCCATGATAGCCACTTTTAACTGGTACATGGGAAGGGGATTAGACTTGTTTGAACTGGCTCCTGTAGAGGGAATCAAGAACAAAAGTCCAAAGTCTGAAAGAGGCATTTTAGGCCTGATTTGAGGAAACTTTTCCTAATAATCTGAGATATGCAGAAGCAGAAAAGAAAGGCAGTTGTTTTCCTTCACTGGAGGATTTTGAACAAAGGCTGACTGATCACTTGTGGGGCAAGTTGTAGAAGGGATTCCTTTTAGGATACTGGTTTGACAGCATGGTTGCTGAGGCCCCATCTAACCCTAAAATTCTGGTATATTCAGGTCATACTGAGTTAGGTCATACAAATGTGTGTTTTTTTTTAAATTGGTTATAAGGATACTGTGACTTTAAGTGGGTAAGTGTGTGCCTATGATCACATTATTCTTATAATTAAACAGTGAAGCTAGAACTCAAAGCCAGGTCTTTTGACTCCGAGTTTAATAATGTTTCCTCTCCATTTCCTTAATGGGAGTCTGAATTTTGTTGTTGTTGTTGTTGTTTTCTCTTTTCTTTCCCATTATGTTACATAAAACTTTGAGGCTGACGACATTGCAATCATGATTTTAAAATGACCTTGGGGGGGGGGTCAAACCAATTAATTTCCTGAAAGTCAGCTGTCTTCCATTAACTCTCAAACCAGAAAGGGGGGCTAGTGTAGTATTGCTGCCTTAGAGGCACAGTCCTATGCCCTGGGGATGCCCAAATAATCTATACTACCTAGTATTCTCATGGAATTGACTGGCTTACATTTCCCACAGACTGAGTCTGGATAGTCCAAGCAGCTCCTGGGTTTTGCCACAATTGTCTTTTAGAAGCAGCCTTTTAAATGGGATCATCAACAAACAGATTGCCTTTTCCCTGAGGAACTTGTTCTAATTGTATGCTACTGTAACATTCCTCTGGAAGGACTCAGCTGCCAGTGAATCATGGCAATGACCAACGCTTTGTCATGAAAATAAAGATACAGCAATTATAAACCTCTATAATTATTTCAAATAGTAAAATTATGCTCTTACAAAATGGGCATAAAGATTCTGTACACACTGATTATACAAGTGGCCCCAACGTGCCATAAAGTCTAAATACAACATGTTTAAAAATTACCGTATCATAAATTTGAGCTTCAAGGATATGCTAGCTATAATAAATATCCATTAAGTGTTTATCATAATTTTGCTTCCTTTATTGGTTTCTTTAAAATGACTTTTAAGAGGATGACATTGGATTATAGTGTCTTTTTCCATGGATATTATGAATTGTGAGTATGGAGAAAGGGTTTCAGTGTTCTAACAGAGAAGTGTAGAATCACAGGATGTCAGAATTGAAAGGGACCTAAGAGCATCTATCCCTAGGTCTTTTAATCTGGGATCCATGGAACTTCTGAGTCCATTTTAGGGATCTATTAAATTGAATAGGGAAATAGTACACATTTATTTTAATTAAGCTCTAACTTATAATTTTTATTCCCTTCAATTATTTAAAAAAATTCTGACAAGACATTGTTAGGCTTCACCAAACTTCCAGAAGGTCCATGACAGAAAATACTGAAGAGCCTCTGGTCAAGGTGATTCCTGAATGTTAATCTTCTCTATAACAAATCCAGCTTCTACCTAAAATAGCTCCAGCCATGGGGGAACCATTACCCTCAAAGACAATCTATTTTACATTTTCTTCCTTCCTTCCTTCCTTCCTTCCTTCCTTCCTTCCTTCCTTCCTTCCTTCCTTCCTTCCTTCCTTCCTTCCTTCCTTCCTTCCTTCCTTCCTTCCTTCCTTCCTTCCTTCCTTC
>CM053593.1:39915982-39927155 GCA_028646575.1 Pseudocheirus occidentalis | reverse complement strand
AGCGCTTTATATATGCCAACTTATTTCATCCTCACTACAGCCCTAGGAGGTCAGTGCATTTTTATTCCCGTTTTATAGATGAAGTACAGAATGGTTAAGTAACTTGCAAGGATCATACAGCCACTAAATATGTGAGTCAGTATTCGAACGTGAGTCTTAATGATCTTAAGTCCTATACTTTATCCAAGAGGCCACCTATTAGAGATTTTTTTTCCCTCTCTATGTTGAGTCAGAATTTCTCCCTACAACTTGCAAGTATTGTTCCTCTAGGATAACAGTGAATGGCAAGTTAATCTTTTGTTTTTTTCTCATAAAAGCCCTTCAAATATTTGAAGACAGGTATCATCCTTATACCTCTACAAGTCACTCCTTCTTTAGGCTAAATATGCTGAGTGCCTTCAGCCCATTCTCATGTGATATAAACTCCATATCCTTTGCCATCTTGGTCGTTTTCTTCTGACTACTCTCTAGCTTATTAATGTACTTCCAAAAATAGAGCAATTATAACTGATAACATGACTGAAGATATGATTCAACCAGGTCATAGTGCAGCACCATGATTACTTCCCTATTCCTGAATATTATACCATTATACTTCTCTTAAAACTGCCCAAATCTGGATTTAAGCTATTCTGTGTGTGATGCCATGCTATTATTTCATTTTAGTTTGTAGTCAACTAAGCTTTGCAGATTCTTTTTTTTTTTTGGAGGAGGAAGGCAAGGCAATTAAGTTTAAGTGACTTGCCCAAGGTGACACAGTGTGTCAAGTTTCTGAGGTAGGATATGAACTCTGGCCCTCCTGACTCCAGGGGTGGTGCTCTATCCACTGCACCACCTAGCTGCCCCCAGATTTTTAAAAAAATATATGCTATTTAGCTATGACTCCCTGCTCTTGTAATGGTGGTCCCCACACCCCTCTCCAATCACACACAAGTGTACAGCTTTATAATCATCTCTACTGAATTTTATCTTCTTAGATTTGGCTCCAGTTTCTAAGTTTTAAGACCAATTTGGATCTTGGCATTGTTATCTAATGTGTTAGCTATCCCTCCAATATTTTTTGTCATGATAATTTGATAAACACGTTATCGATAATTTTGTAATGGATAAAAACAAAAATTAAAGTAAACTAAAACTCTCACAAGTATTAAATACAAAGATGTCAGAGGCACTTCACCAATGCCTTTAAGTTTGTGTGTGTGTGTGTTTGTAGGGGGAGGGCAGGCCAATTGGGGTTAAGTGACTTGTCAATGTCACATGGCTACTAAGTGTTAAGTGTCTGAGGCCTGATATGAACTTAGGCCCTCCTGACTCCAGGGCCGGTGCTCTATTCACCTGCCACCTACCCACCCCTTTAAGTTTATATTGAACCATTAATGACTATACAGTTGATTATTCAACAATTATTCAATCTGAAAATGCACTATGATTATTAGTGAGTCCATGTGTCTCCACAATGGAACATAATAGTGAGCAAAATTCATTAATCTGGTTATTGTTTAACTGGTTCTGATTAGTTTTGTAGTTCCTTCCTAATTCTCATCAGGAGGCACAACCTAGTGGCACTCCCATCTGTGCATTTCTTATTTCTTTGCAACACAAAGAGCAGGCACATTTCTTGTGTGTCAAATTTGAACGGACTGACCCAAGGTAAACCTTAAATGTTCCAAGCCTCCCCAGCAGGCACTGATCTTCACAAATCATATCATCTTCACTGAGTAACCCCATAGTAAAATCCTGCCAAATTACTGCCCGGTATCAGCCACATATTTCAAATAAAATGGGACAAACCTCTAGATAAGATCATCAACATCCGAAGGGTCTCCATGCCTGGTTTTTATTCCTCCAGTTGAGGCAGCAATTCCTAATGAACTCTATTATCTAACTGGTTTCTCATTCCTCTCCAAGTATACTCCTGTACTTTCTCTGTCATTCCTTGTTTGAAAATGCCTCCCTGAGTTGATTCTATAGTGTTATGGCTTTCAGGCTTATTCAATATCTTTTGAGTCTTACTGTCCTAGAATGCTAAGGCACTGGCTGTTATGAGAAAAGCATCCAATGGAAGCTTGAGGTAATTCCTTCTTTTTCTCCAAACAAAATTATTAATATTCATAATAATGGTTTATTCTTATAGAGTGAACAATCTACAAAATTTTCCTTAAAACTCTGTGAAAAGGGATTCATAGTTCCTATCTTCTCTATTTTCAAAGATGAGAAACCTAAAGCCAATAAGTTTAAATGAAGTGCCAGGATAAGAGAGCCAATCACATTCAGCCCTGGGACTCATAGTGTGGTCTCTTTAATCACAATCCATCATTCTTTCCAATACAC
Organism: Pseudocheirus occidentalis; assembly: GCA_028646575.1. NCBI lineage: Eukaryota > Metazoa > Chordata > Mammalia > Diprotodontia > Pseudocheiridae > Pseudocheirus > Pseudocheirus occidentalis. The sequence continues at coordinate 39,924,824 of CM053593.1, read as the reverse complement.
AAGAAATCCCAACGCATTTATCTATAGCTACCATATCGTCAATATTGTGGTGGGAATAGATGCCCACGGTAGGGCCCGGAGGCACCTACTTGGGATTGTTGGAGTGGATAGGGTTCTGTATTTGAAGTCAGGGAGACACAAGTTTCAATCCTGCTCTGGATACTTAGTAGTTGTGTGATCCTTGTAAAACCACTCTCTTGGGCTCCTTGTCCTTAACTGTGAAATGGAGCTAATGATAGCACCCCCCATAGGAGAGTGTTATGAGAATCAGATAAGAAAACATTTGCAAAATTTAAATAGCAAAGTGCTGTATAAATGGTGATGATGATGACGACGATGTGATTATGGAGGTAGACTGGGCACAGGCAGTGCCTTCTACTCTATATAAGTGATTTTCTTTGAGAACTGTTTTCTTACTTGGGGTGGGATGAATGCATGAGGTGACAATTTCTGACTGTAGTATTGTGGGAAGAGCTTGAAGCAGGTGTGGGTTTAAATTGCAATTCATAATGTCTACTGTGATATTAAAAATGTGATTTAACATTCCTCACTTCAGTTTCCTCATCTGTTAAATGAGTGGTTTGTGTTTCCGGGTTGTAGATTTTTTATTGTACTTCTACTCAGATTTTGAGGATACCTAGAGAATGGAACAAAGTCTGCCATATCTACAAACAAACTGGTGACTAAATGCTAGCAAGAAGAACTTTTCACAAGACTTAGTGGACTGTAGGTCTTTCACCAAACAAGTACTTACAAAGTGTTTATTGATCTGAAAGAACTCAGGGTGGGGAAAGAAAGGCTCATGGCATGGGAAACAGTGCAACTGAAGTATTGGGTTCTAGGTCTCCTTCCTTAATCTTTTAACTGGGCTGCTGTCTACAGTTTCCATGTCAATTCACGGAGGAACCTCAAGTTCCTTCAGAAACTACACACAACTTGCTCTGGGATTGGAGAATTAAGGACTAAGAACTGGTTTCAGATCCAGCCTTCAGATACCTATCACAAATGGATGAACAGAGTATGTTCATGCTTTCCCATCCCTAGAGAAGAGTGTTCTATGATGGGCATCTGGAAAGCAACACAGACACTTGACAGTTATTGCAGTGACTTTACAAAATTGTCTCAAATTACTGCCTCCTATTTACTTGGCAATTGCTGAACATTCTGAGAATATTGTCTACTGTACTGGGAAGCCACAAGAATATTGTCCAGTCCTGGCATAGCCTGTTTAAAAAGATCTTCAAAAAAAGTCTCCTCTCAATTTTAGGATGTTATTGAGTTTGTTCTTATCTTTTTAGAGCATAAGGGGAACATTCAGAATTAAATTCTGTTCAATCAATCCGTGTCTACTATATATGTGGTACAAAGCATTATGGATGCATGAAGCAAAAAAAATGAAAACAGTCTCTGCCCTCATGTAGCTTATATTCTACTGGAGATATAGAAGAGGCTATGCATATGTAGGTAGATATAAACTATGTACAAAGTAACAAAAAGTAGTTTTAGTGTTGAGGGAGTAGTATTTCAAAGGGAATCAAGGGAGTCAAGATCTTTTGAAAGAGGTGGCACTTGAGAGTATCCTTGTAGTGAAAGTATCCAAGACTTAGAGAGAGGAGAGAAGAACAAATATTCCAAGTTTTCACTGTATGTATGGAAACAACATGTACACATGTAAGTAAAGGAAAATGCAAATAATAATAACAATAAACTTTTAGATAATGCTTATAGGTTTGCAAAGCACATACATATATTCTCTCATTTTATCCTCATAGTAGCCTTGTACTATTATTATTATTATTAATATTATTATTACTCCCATTTTACAGATGAAGATACCAAGGAAGCTATTTGCCCAGTCACACAACCAATACAATACCCAGTCAGAATTAGAACTTGCATCTTTTTTACTCCAAATCTAGAGCTCTATCTGCTATGCTACATAAATATAAAATAAACTGAAAGAAAATTTTTGCCAGGAAACACTAACTTAGCAGAGGTATCTGGGAATTCCTTCATACAGGTCGTACTGGAGTTGAATATTGAAAGAAATGAGTCTAAAAGATGGAGCTGAGGAGGAAGTATATTGTAGGTAGAAGGGACAGACTATGCTAAGGCATAGAGACTAGAGATGGAATTTGATTTACCAGAAAGTGAGTAGAGCTGACTGGTTGAAATGTAGAGTGTATGAGAGGTGGTAATGTGTAAGTCTGGAAAGATAGCTTGGAGCTGGATTAGGAAGTACTTTAAATGCACAGCTAAAGGCAGGAGAAATTGAAGTAAATAGGTAGTATTTAATAAGAGGAGCCCAGAGTGGGGTGGGCTCCCTACATCCTCAAACTCAGAAAGAGTTAATTGGCCAACAGTTAATTTCCACAGAGAATTGTTTCCCCACTGGCTCACCACAGTGCCATGTCTGGTTTCTGGTAATTAAATCAAAACACAAATGCTTATAGATGGGCATTGTGGGAGGCCTTAAGAATCATTAACTTTCCCCCAAATTAGCCTGTTGTACTGCTGGATATCACTGTGAATTAGCAGGAATGAGCTCATATTTACTTTTGCTAATTTCTTAATTGTGCGTATGCATGTTTGCAATTATACATTTGCAATATTATCGTATGTTCAATAATCAAATTGTGGCATGCAGGTGCATTTACACTTAGATAAACACATTTTAGATAATTGAATAAGATGAAATGCAAGCAGAACCCAGTGTAAGCCAATGACAGATCAGCATGAGAATGGCAACCTCAGTGTTCAGGCACACTTCTTCCAGTTCATCCTTATTAGTCTTTAAAAACATACACAGCATTTCTGGAGGCTGATGCTTGCTAGCAGCCTTTAAAATAGTCATGAAATGATTCAATTAGCACAGAGAGCACTCTCTGTAGGTTTTTATCAACAGCATTCTAGTTAGGTAAGAGGGTCTCATATGTATGCAAACACTTCCGTAATCTTTGACTTAAGTATTTTCACATTCGTGTCAGATAGAAATATTTTCCTTGACTATATAATGATACCTTGTAGCTATAGCGCATTTTTCATAGCACTTTTCTACGCCTCAGTTGCTTCTTATGATAATTACTGGGCACCACTTTTTAAGATGGGCATTGTAAAGTTGGAGTCAACTAGAAGAGGGAGATGGGAATAACAGAGGACCTTGAGATAATGCCAAATGGGGAACTTTGGAGGAAAGAGAAAAGTTCAGGTTACAGAAGAAAAATCTTGAAGGGGACATGACAGCTTTCTTTTAAGTATTTGAAAAGCTTTCTATGGAAGATGATTAAGACTTATTCTGCTTGGTCCCCAAGGAAAGAACTAGAAGTAATTACTAGAACTCATCTTATTCTGACTCAAGTTTCAGAACCCTACTAACGACGCCACTCATCTATACAATAAATTCAAGGAGATGTTTTATGGGGGCGCATTAGCAACTGGAAGGGGACTGGGACAGGAGGAGGTATAGGGAAATCCTTCACCTATGAAGATACATCTGAAGTGAACTTTGATGTAAGCTAGGAGTTCAAAGAAGTGGAATTGATAAAGGAAACACATTCCAGGCTACAAAGAGGTAAATTCTGACTGGATATAAAGAGGGGGAAAATTTTAGTAATAATATCAATTATCTGAAAGAGGAATGGCTTGCCTGCAGAATCTGATTCAACAGAATCTAAATTCTTAATGGGTAGGTATGATTCCATTTCTATCTTTGAATCCCCAGCATCAAGGAGAGTGCTTGACACATAGTAGCTTCTGAACAAATGCTTGCTGATTAAGTGATTCAACAAATATGTATTAAATATGTATTAAGTACATATTATGCATCAATTAGGGTAGAAACACAACAAATGAAACAGTCTGTGATTTTAAGGAGTTCACATTTAATTCATGGAAGACAACAGATATGCAAATAAAAATAATAGTTAACATTTATAAAATGCTTTTAAGATCTGTAAAGTCTATATACATATCATCTCATTTGATTCTCACAAGCCTGTGAGGTAGGTGCTTTTACTAGCCCCATTTTACTGCTGAGGAAACTGAGCTTGAGACATCTTAATTTACTTGTCAATACTCACATAGTTGATTGTTTCAGGAAGGATTCAAACCCAGGTCTTCTTGACCTCAAAGCCAATGCTCTGTCCATTATATAATTGCAAAATATCTATAAAATTGTTTCATGAGGGAAAGAACATTAACAATTTGGAGGGAGTAGCCTAGGGATGGCTGTGTGTAGACATTGCATAGGAGATCTACTTTTCAAGATGCTAAATGCTGTAAAAGGAAGAAATGAAGTTTTTGGCTCCCTCTTACTATTAGTTTTCAAATAAAGGATGTAAGATCCTTCTGAGGGAAGATGTGGAGAGGATGCTTGCGCAGAAAGAGGTCTGGATGGATGGCCCTGTTAGTCTACTCCAATTCTGAGACTCAGTGATTCAACACTCTGGGAAGAGACTACGTGGGTAAGCACTTTTTTTTCTTACAGATGAGGAAACTGAAGCATCCTCCCACCACTAATTTAATGACATGCCAAAGATGACACAAAAAGGAAAAGGTGGAACAATTATCCCAGCTTCTTGATTCCAATTTCATATTCTTTTCTACTACTTGAGTCAGTAAGTCAGCCATCCATTCATTAGTCAACAAGTGTTTATAAGGCACCTACTATGTATCAGGAACTGTGTTAATCTCTGGCAATATAATAAAGGGCCAAAAAAACCTGGTCCCTTGGCTTCAATAAGCTCACGTTCTTAGGAGTCAGTCAATAAGCAAATGAGTATGTACATAAAAGATATGTACAATGTAAAACGGGAAGTAATCGCAAAAAGAAAACATCCCAACCAGGAAAGATGCCCTAGAGAAGGTAGGTTGTGGACTAAAGTGAAGAAAACCATGGTAGCCAGGAGGTAGAAAGGGGAAGGGAGGGAATTCAAGGCCTGGAAGCCATTGCAAAGGTGGTGAGTAGGAAGACAGAGTGTACGAGGAACATCCAGGGTCCAGGGAAACCGGCTTGTACATTAAGAAGAAGGGATTAAAGTATAAGAAGAATAGAAAGGTCAGGTTGGAAAGTGTTTTTAATATCACACTGCCTCGATACAATTGAATCAATTGTATCCTAATTTCCTAACAGCTTGAATGACTATTTCAGAAGCAGTCAAGCCTCTTCATCTGCAAATATCCCATACGCTGGCCTTGCCTCAGTTTCTGAAATCCCCGTATCATGTATTTCTTTGGGCTAAATCTCTGAATCTCTTTATTAAAATACAACATGGGGGTGGAAATCTGCCCTTTTAAGCCATTAGCCATTTAGCCTAAATTAATTTGACAGATTAATTTCAAATTATTTACAGGCTGACTACCTGTGCAATTTTGGGCAAGTCACAAAACCTCTCTTGCCCTTAAGTTTTCTCATGTGTAAATAAAGGGTTTAGACTACATGATTTTTGAGGCTTCTTTCAGCTGGAGATGTATGCTATTTAGTCCTACCCAACATACAACAGGACAGCTAGGTGGTGCAATAGACAGAACATGGGGCTTTGGGGTCAGGAAGACCTGAGTTCAAATCCAGTCTCAGATACTTACTGTCTGATCTTATACAAGTCACATCACTGTCTGCCTCAGTTTCCTTATCTGTAAAATGAACCAGAGAAGGAAATGGCAAACTACTCCAGAATCTTTGCCAGGAAGGCCCCAAATAGGGTCACAAAAAGTCCAACAAAAGTAACATGACTGAGCAACAAAACCAACTAGAAAAAGAAGGATCACATTTTCTAAAATTCTTGAATTTACATCTCAGACTTGGTAATATGCAGAAAATATCACATATAATTCCTGGACCCAAAATAAACCCCCTAACTATTATATACAGCACAGGCTTCAATCAAAATGAAAGGAAAACCATCAATAGCTGTTTGCAAACTGCTATTCAATTTTTTTCCCAAAATTCAGACTCCCTCACAATGCAGCCAAATTCAATAAATAATCCATGAATTAATATGGCATTTCATTTTCTTTACTCGATTTTTGTCTGGATTTTGATTTTGTTTTCTAGTAGGTGTTCTGTCCCAATGTTTGGAAAATCTGATAGCATTTTAAACACAAAGGACAATCCCTTTAAAAAATATCTCCCTTATGAACTAGATTAGGTTTGAATGTATGTCTCCTGAGAGCTGACAGCTGCCTTGATGCATTCCACACAGGTTTGCATGAGAATGGGCTATGAAAATAAAGAGATTTCAAGGAGAAACAAGTAAAACAGTCAGCAAAAAAAAGTTCAAGTTGTGACTCTAGCACATATTGGTCGTGTGTCAGAGAAACAGTAAGCATTAAGAAACACTCAACCACTAAGCGTCTAGGCAATTCTAACATCAGTGGAAGAAGAGGTGGTGATCTGTATCTGATAAAGCAGTTTCTTTCCAAGGAAGGAAAGGAGGAAGGAAGGAAGGAAGGAAGGAAGGAAGGAAGGAAGGAAGGAAGGAAGGAAGGAAGGAAGGAAGGAAGGAAGGAAGGAAGGAAGGAAGGAAGGAAGGAAGGAAGGAAGGGAAGGAAGGAAAAAAAGGAAAGGAAGGAAAGGAAGGAAGGAAGGAAGGACAGAAGGAAGGAAAAGAAAGAGAGAAAGAGAAAGAAGAATAAAGAGACAGAGGGAGAGAAGAAAGAGAAGAAGAAGAAGAAAGAGACAGAGAGAGGGAGAGACAGAAAAAGAGAGAGAAAGAGAGGTCTGAGCACAATAATGTTATTAACCTGAATTTATATGGCACTTTACAATTCCCAAAGCACTTTTATCATAATAGTTCTGTGAAAATATCATTAGTTTCATTTTACAGGTGAAGAAACAATTCTTAGAAGCCTTATCCATGGCCACTTGGCTGGAAACTGGCAATGCAAGAAGGGAAACTAGGTCTTCTCATTCTCAGTTTTTCAGAACATAGAAATCTTAATTTAAAATAGTGCATTAGAAAGGAAAGTGGATGAGAACAGGCAATATAGTCATGTTGAGAGGCTAACATATATGATGGAAATTCAGACTTCCCTAAGTAGTAGATTTTTTTTAAAGCAGGCTAAATTAATTAGCCTTTCACCCTGGCTTAAAAGCCTACTGACTGAACCAAAAAGTCAGGTGGAGAAGGAGGAAGCAGTAAATCAGCAATGTTATATAAAGAGTTTAAATTTAACCATGTAGACTGGAGAAAACAATTGGCCTCTCTTTCCAGAATGAGTATGAAAAGCCAATTATTAAAACAGGTCCTAAATATCTAATAAACACTTACAGCTGGGACTCTTAAGTAATTCCAATAGGGCAAGACTGGAAGGAAAAGAAGTGGATTCTCTAAGAGGGACAGTGAGAACAAGAACCTCCAACAGATGAGTCTTAGTTCTTCCTCTAAAAGGAAATATGATTCATTAAATAGTTCCTTCCAAGAGGAGGAGGGGAGGAAGAGAAAGAAAATGAAAGAAAAATATTAACTGTGACTTGTACTTTCAGGATTTTTAAATTTTAGAACATTATTTGAAAGTTAAATGTGCTGTTGAAGGTGGTATTGCACTACAAGGCCTATACTCTTACACATTTTCAAGGGGCAAAATGACCTAAAATAATCCAACATCCCAATTAGTAGATGCTTCAGGGGCTGTATGAATCCTGGAGTTAGAAGTAACTACGGGCCTGGAGCCTTCAGTTTCTGGGGGGAAAGGATACCTAGAAAAATTACATCTACAGCATTTCTCTGATCTGCTAGCTCTGATCATCTTCACAGTGGTACTCTTTTTAAAAGTCATCATCAGGACTGAAAGGAGAGATGTCTATGTGTCCAGTGAAATTGTAATTCTTTTGGTGCTTTTGGGAATAGGACAAAAATAATTCTACCAATTTCTGCATTTGATTGTTGAAGAAGATCAGAAAATGAGCCATCACTCCATTTTAAGAGAAACCTATCATTTTTCCATAATAATTAAAATGCCTATATTCTATGTGTTTCATTGTCCTCAGTGCTCAGTTAGGTACTTGGAGACTGGGCAAAGCTTCACTGTGAGGAACAACTGCTAAATAAAATATAATACTTCCCTTCCAGCTCTAAATCTATAATCGTTTTATTACTCTCATTCACTCAAATATTTTGTTTTAATAAGCCACAAACTGGGGGGGAGGGGACAGTCAAGATGGCAGCGTAGAAACAGGAGAATTCTGAGGGCTCCCCCCATAACCACCTCAAATACCTATAAAATATAACTCTAAACAAAATTTAAAGCTCCAGAATCCACAAAATGACAGAAAAACACATCTCCCACTGAAGCCAGCCTGGCAGGCTGTCACCCCAATGTGCTGGAAGCAGAGCCCAGCCCCATGCAGTTTCAGCTCTAGGGTGTCCAGGAGAAGCAGATCTTCAGCAGCTGTGGCAATTTCCAGAACTGCCAACCCATAAGAGCCAAGGACAAAAGGAAAAGGTCAGTGGAACTCCAATAAATTTGGGGGAGAGGGTCTGGTTGAACTACCTCCAGGGTGAGAAGTGAGAAGCTTCTACATTAAGGGACTGAAGGGCCTGGAATATGATATTCTGGAGATCAAGGGAGATAGGATTAAAACCAAGAATCACCTACCCAGCAAAATTGAGTACAATGTTCCAGGGCAAAATATGATCATTCAATGAGGTGGAGGACTTCCAAGCATTCTTGATGAAAAAAGCAGAACTGAATAGAAAATCTGACACTCAAATACAAGAAGCATGAGAAGGTAAACATGGAAAAGAAATCATAAGGAACTTATCAAAGTTGAACTATTTATATGCCAACATGGAAAAATGATAATTGTAATTTGTGAAACTACTTCTCAGTATGAGGATAGCTG